>JAOTQP010001652.1:30837395-30885909 GCA_026413545.1 Cichladusa arquata | reverse complement strand
CCTCTGGAATCCAGTGGAAAGAAGGTAACTTGCTGTCCAAAATCTCAGTTTTTATCTAGGTAGGAAAGGCTTGGCTCTTCCCCCTGGCTGGAGCCAATGGGATGATGTAATTTTATCAGTCATAAGTGGGACTTAATGGGCCATTAGCAGATGATATCTTCCTGGAGGGAGGATGGGTTGTGGAAAGGATAAAGATGATTGCCCCACCTAGTCTTAAAGATGGCCCATTAGCAGATGGTATGTGCCACGGAGATGAGGAATCACTACCCACCCAGCTTCAACAGATGGTGATGGAATACACATTTCTGGCCACATCAACCCAACATAGCCTTTCTAGTACATTCTTTAGTCTTTTCACAAGTCTTTCAAGTTCCTAAATGTAACAGCTTTGAAAGCACACTGTACATTGTTCAGACTCATAGTTATAGAGACTGAACATCTGCCTCAGCTAAGGTCTCGTAGAGGCTGCATAGGGTTTATAGGACAAAACCTTTCATTTAATCATTATTTGATTTCTGAATGTTTGATTTTGCAGCCTTAATATTATTGCTGTACCTTGCATGAATAAAGATGGAATAAAGAGATATATGATTATATAATCCTTGTTATAGCTTGCTAAGAGTTTCTGAAATTTAACTTCTAGAATTGCACAGATGTATGTTCCATGGACTAGTGTTTCATCATATGATCTCTGTGTGTAAGTTTAATTTTCTTTTTAGGTTCTGCGTCATACACTGGCATCTGAATGATTGTTTGATACACCCAGACACACATTTTCTCAAAAGCACAGCTCAAAATGTTAATAAGCCTTCATCATAAATCTCTTCAATCTGGTGTTTTTTTTGGTGATGCATAGTGATAACAAAGGGTCAGTATTGGCCCTTTACTGAGGTTGCAGCCCTTGCATCTTTTCACAGCATTTCTTATGGGAATAGAGGCTTAAAAGTGGGGTCATTCACAGTATTATGTGGGTAAAACAATTACTTTGCTTCTTGGAATATACTCAGACAATGGGACAGGACAGAGGAATAACAAATGCATATTAGGGAATTAATGCTTTAGGTATTATTAGTATTAATATTAAATTTAATTTGCAAATGAGTGGTTAATATTTTTCTTTTAAAGTGGCTATTTATTCTAAATGTCGTATTTTTATAGTAGCTGATACTGAGTGAAATCATATAAACTTGTTTTTAAAACTTTGAATAACACAATAGAAAAAGTATTTTAGACTGAATATGTGAGGTAATCAGAATATCACTGCTGCTTTTTGTAGGCTTTTATTAACCCAGTCGTATGGTAAAGTACATTTGTGTCCTTTCATTCAGAACAAAAATCAAAGAATTCTCAAAGCCTTAATATCACTTTATCCTTGGACATGTTTTCTTCACAGTATATAGATATGTTTCATTACCACTGGGTTACTACTGGTGCTATATGTACTATGATTTTTTGCTAAATATTTTATATGAGAGAAAATGGAAAATATAAATCAGGTTTATAAAGCAATGAACTTGGAATTTATGGATGACATTTAACATTTCTTAGCTAAAATTGCAAAAATACTTAATACATAATTTGACTAATCAATAGAATTCAAAAGCAAAATCATTGAACAAAATCAGAAAAGGATAAAAGATGAATAGGAAAAAAAGTGGAAACAACTGAAAAAGCTTTGCATTGACAACCAAATTAAATACATTTTTAGGTCTGGAATAAATAAGGTAAAAGTTTTCCTGGAAACATGCCAAATTAATTCTGTGAAATGTACTGCAGAAATGTCTGGTTTCAGCTGTGGAAAGAACAATCCCTAGATAAAGCTAAATGTACATGTTTTTGTGTTTTCTTTGGAGGGAATGGTGGGAATTAATTGTGAAGATTAGAGAAGAACACACTAATAAATTTTGCCTACTCTAATGGTAGTGTTTTCATACTAAGAGTTTTGTGTGCAGCTCAGATGACTTCAAGAAAATTAGTTTGTGAAAGAGGCATATTCTGTATCTGATGAGTTTTTTAGGCATAACAGCATTCATCAGCTTGGCATCAGCTGAGATTTGTAAGAAGTTATTTTTCACAATAGATATATTGTAGATTATGTTGGGCCAGCTGCGTAGCAGAAGAGGAAAGAATGCGTCAATATGCTAAGATACACAATAGATGCATACTGTGCTTATTATGTCAAGCTTGCACATCTCAGTACATTCTGCTTCTACAAAATTCCTAGCAATGATGATGGACATACATTCTTCACAGGATGAACAATAAGGTGCAAAAGGGTCCCTGATTGAGGCATGCATCCACTGGGTATGATGGCCTCACTTCTGCCTAGTAATACACCTCAGCAGTCAGCCAGGGAGTGTAGGACCTGGTGCAGGTGGTGCACTGCTATTTTGTGATTACCCAGACCCCCAGGCCATTCAGTTCGAGGCTATTGAAGATGCTCCATTTCAGCAATTTTGATGAACCTACTGATATACTGTCTAGGAATGAAAGGGAATTATAAACAAGTTGCAAGAGCTTTCGATTTGACCTTTTCATACCAATAATTTCCACTTTTCTGCATACCAGCTTCTTGCAGCTTTTCTTTCCCAAGCTCTATCATCTAACAGATAAAGTTTAGCATATCATCAGTTAGTGTAGAGCAAGTGGGACAGTTATAGCTAATCACTAACTACAGCTAGTTACGCCTGGAGCAATGACTGACTTAAGGGTGGGCTGGCATCAGTAACTGTTCACCCAGTTCAGCAGGTACCTAAGGTTTACAGGACTGGAAGCCTAAAACGATGTGGGAGATCATAGGAAAATACATGCTGTACTTTTGCAGAGAGAACATGCATGCATTTTCATTTTCAAGTACAAGTACACCTATAACATATGCTGATTTCTGTACACACTGGAACATCTGTGAGAATCATGGATTTTTGAGAGTTTCTTCAATTAGGAGAATGTCAAAAGTAAAATTAATGAATGTGACAATCATGGCTGTTGGGTTTTGTTTGTTTGTCTTTTTTCCCCCAAGGCAGAAGAACAAAAGATCTAAGAACAACTACTGGAGCATGAGAAGAATCCATTCTCTACTGGATAAATAGCATGATTTACTGGAGACAGCAGATAGAGGATTGCCAAATGCTTTAGATATTTAGGATTTGAGAATTTGACAAACAGTCTGGATTATTCACAGATTATCATAACATAATAATCACATTTTCCATATTTCCTACATGTATTGTTGCTGCATAGTTGGAATTGTTTTTCTCAAAATCTGAAAGCAACAACATTTGAAAACCCTGATAGAGACATATTTGCATTGCAAAATGAAGAACTGTAAAGTTCAGAGATCCACTATTTATAATTGCCTGTAGTTCTAATGTATAAAGATTTTTGGTTTTTATACATCTGTAACTTTATAGATTTTAATGTACAGCTGTATAGTTTCTAACACTTTGTCATGTTGGCATAGTAGTTGCACTTTCTCACGTATTATGCTACCTTCTAATTCTGTTTAGTCTGGCTTTTTAGTCTGGCAAGGATACTTTGTTTTGCATCATACATCATAGACATAATAAAACGTAGGGCTAAAAGATCAGGGTGGGGGGTTTTCTAATGGGGCAGAATACAGGGGGAAATTAACCAATTTCTCTTCTAATTGGACAATATTTGTTAGATATACTAATTAATTAACCTTATAAAAACCTTGGAAATACAGTATCACATGTGTTTACAGTCATATTGTGCACCAAAAGCTTTCAGTTAAGGATGTGCTTTTATATTATCATTCTGTGACATTGCTGCCTTTTGCAGATGTTTTTAAATGCCTAGCACAGCAGGGGTGAGTGCATATCAGATTGTGGTGTTCAAGAAGCACTTTCCCTATGAAGTATGTAAGCTTTTTTCAGTGTCCTCCAGCAGTTTGTTCAGATTTAAATCTCTCCATCAATCCCATTCACTTCCAAATTATGATAATAATAATAATGATAATAATATTCTTTCTAAATGATGCTTCTTTTTCTTTTCAGAAAAGCATATATTGCTTAGCAGACCAACTGCTTCTTTATTCTATTGCCTAGTTAAATCTGCTCCACACATGGGATTATTATATGCCACCTAGTATTGCATTGTAATTGAGATGGAATACCCTGGTAATCAGTTATTTAGGGTCAGTTTTGGGATGACTGATCATCTAATCTTATCATTAGAGGTTCCCATTGAAGAGGGAAGTTTGTCTAGTCCCTTTTAGCCTACAAGGATGTAAATTTTAATGTAAATTTTTCTGTAAATATATTTCAGCACCCCTAATGGCTTTTTGAGTTGAAGGCCAGTTTGAAGTTGCAAAAACTGTACTCCTTTTGAATTACTTTGTGTTTTGCATGTCCACCTCCCTAAAGAATATAGGGTGTTGTATCCATATTTGGGAAAAGCACAAAGCTTGTATACTGAAATCCTTAACTGAATATCAGATAATTTCTGAGTATTGGTATGTGTTTTATGTTGTTGCCACATCTTGTTCTTTTATCCATTCAGTTTGTGCAGCTGTTTTAAAAAACTTTTCTTAACGCTTCTTGCACTGATATCTGAATAATTTGTATGGCATTTCTCCAAATAAGCTGTTACTTTTCTCATGCTGGGATGTACTTGGCATGGACAGAACCCAGAACACATTCAAACAGATCTCCACATTTTCTGTTGTTGTGGGAGTAGCTCGATTTCTTTTGAAGCATAAGGCCATTTCCCATTTTGAGAAGAGAGGATTACAGAGATCCCAGTGTTCAAAATTTCTACTCTGATACACGGCAGGTAATACCATACACTGTGAATTTTATTTAATGTATTTATGTCTGTGAGTGTGTACATGAAGATGTTGGCATTACAAGAAATAAATGAAGTTCAAAGATAATCTTGAGTCTGGGGTAAGTCTGGGAGTGAGGATTATGTCAGGATATACAGGGGGATTCCCAAACCCAGGGACACATGCACAGCAGCCCCAAGCACCACCCAAACCTGGA
Source organism: Cichladusa arquata (assembly GCA_026413545.1). Classification (NCBI taxonomy): domain Eukaryota; kingdom Metazoa; phylum Chordata; class Aves; order Passeriformes; family Muscicapidae; genus Cichladusa; species Cichladusa arquata. The sequence continues at coordinate 30,880,906 of JAOTQP010001652.1, read as the reverse complement.
AGCCCTTGGCAGCCAATCAGGCACAAAGGGGGCATTGGCAGGAGCTACTTAGGAGATTTAAACCTCTCTAAACACCCTGGATGTACGCACAGACTGAGGAATAGGAGTCTGGAGAGCAGCACTGTGGAAAGGGACCTGGGTGTCCTGGTTATGGTAAGTTGAACCTGACTCATTGTGCCCTGGCAGCCAGGAGGGCCAACTGAGGTGCATCAGGCACAGCATCAGCAGCTGGGCAAGGGAGGGGATTGTCCTGCACTGGATAGCCTCACCTTGAGCATTGTGTGCAGTTTGGGGTGCCACAATATAAAAAAAAAAGACATTAAGCCATTAGAGAGAGTCAGGAGGAGGGCAACAAAGATGGTGAAGGGTCTGGAGGGGAAGCCATATAAGTAGTTGATGTCACTTGGTCTGTTCAGCCTGCAGGAGACCGAGGGGACACCTCATTGCAGCACACAGCTTCCTTGTGACAGTGGCACTGATCTCTTCTCTGTGGTGATCAGTGACAGGACTCAAGGAAGCTGAGTCAGGGCAGGTTTAGGTTGGGTATCAGGAAAAGGTTCCACACCTGGAAGTGGTTGGGCACTGGAACAGGCTTCTAAGTGAAGGGGTCACAGCACCAAGCCTTGTCTGGACAATGCTCTCAGGCACATGGTGTGATTCTTGGAGTGTTCCTTGCAGGGCAAGGAGCTGGACACAAACTACATAAATGAGGAAAACTCTTGTATCCATAATAGGCCATTTATATGCTGTTAATCTTCTGTTGCTGTTAATTTTTCTGTAAACTTCTGTTGCTGTTAATCTAATAGGTTTCCAAGTTTCTATAGCTATATTAAATCTAGAAAACTAATACAATGTATTGTATTCTAATTTTTTTAGATCCTTACTACAGTAAAGAGATAGTGGCAACATGCTGAGATGAAAGAAGGAGGAATCTCCAATTTGCTGTCAGATTCCAAAGAAAGGAAGGAGAAAACAGAAAATACCAACAAAGTAGATAATACTTACAGTTTTAGACTGAATGGTGGAAATGAAACAGCTTTAATTCGAATATCAGTATCTTTTGAAGTTATATTAAATGTACAGTTGTTTCTAAATATTGGCATCTAAGTTGAGGCACTTAATTCTGTATTTGAAATTTCATGTCATGTTTGTCTGCATCCTCAGTCCCTACAGTTACCACTGTTATAAATGGGAAAGTAAGCATCTTTGCAAATATTTTTTTCCTGAAGCTTTATGAAGAGTACCATCAGAGACTCTGAGCCAAGACATTGTAACAGTTTGCTGGAGCAAGAAAGGGTGACCGTAGGTTTGTTTCTCTCCTTCTCCATTCTCTTTCCCCTCCTGCACCAGCTGTGTGAGCTGCCCCATCTCATGCTGGCTCTGGTACTTTTCTGGCTCCAGAGTGAGTGAATTTATGAAGACATTGCAGGAGAGAACTAACCCAAGAAAGATGTGAATAGTTTTCTACCTTCTTAGTGAGTTGAATCAGCAAATGAGTGACAGAAACAAAACTAAAAAAGGGATGATGCTGTGTAGTTGAGAGTGAGAAACACATGGAAAGGGAGTGAAAAAAAAGAGCTGAAGTAGAGGTATTATAAAAATGAAATATTCCCAGCAGCTGCAATGAACTATTATCAGCTCACATGTCACACTAACTTGTACTTCACTACCAAATGCATTGTGTGCAGTGGGGAAGATAGATTGCAGCTCTTCCTCCCTCTGCTGCTCATCACCTGCAAGTATAAGTGTAGTTGTACTGGTGCTTTTATCAGTACAGAAATACAGGGATGGAACACTGGCATGATCCAGGCTGAAAATAATCCTATCCTTTGGGCTGATTCTATTTAATTTTATATTGTTCAGTGACCCAGGTCAGAGCAAAATGTTGCATCTTTTTCTTTGGAATAGTAGATTGAAAATATGACTTCCCTTCAGACCTAGTTTTATCACCACAAGAAATTCTTATTGCACAATGGTAGAAGTCAGGAAAAACTGGGCAAGGGACCACATAAGTAAACATTGCTCTTATTGCTACAGCTGCCGATTTCTTTGTTCTGGAAAGACATTTCCCAGCAGAGACTGTGCACGAGGGCCGGACATGCTGCCCACAGGGGCTGCCAGGGAGAGATACAGGCTGTGTGCTCCTCTCTGGCCAGCAGTCCTGGAACTGGGCAAGGGCATGGGAAAGCCCCAGGAGACAACCAGCTGCTGGGTCTGGAGGTGGTGGGAGTGGCCAGGGAGGCAGCACTAAAGTAAGGGATTTGGAGGTCTCTTCCGACCTGGAAGAATCCGTAACTCAGGGATTGCAGTGACACAGGTGCAGCACTTAGCATCTGGCCTCATGAGGTTCTCATCCCACTTCTCAAGCTTGTCCAGGTGCCTCTGGATGATGCCATCATTTCGTGGTGTCCCTGCCCCACTCAGCTTCCCATCCCCTACAAAGGGGCTCAGTGCCCCTGGATGTCATTAAGGCATTGATGAGCCATGGTCACAGGGCACAGCTCTGAGAGACACCCCTTGTCCTGGCCTAGTGAAAGATGTCCATGCCCACAGCAGGGGAGCTGAGACTATAAAATTCTGTAATGGTCTGGCTTGAAAGAAACCTTGAAGATTGTATTTTTCCCACCCCACAGCCAAAAGCAGGGACACGTCCCACTAGACCAGGCTGCTCAAGCCCCATCAACCCAGCCTTGAAGACTTTCAGGGAATGGGCATCCTCCACTTCTCTGGACATCCTGCCCCAGTGCCTCATCACCCTCACAGTAACGCATTTCTCCCTAATCAAAATCTACTATTGGAGTTTGCAGCCATTCCCCCTTGTCCATCACCACATTTCCTGACAGAGTCTCTCTCCAGTTTTCCTGTAGGCCTCCTTCTGATACTGGAAGTTTGCTATGGGGTCTCCATGTGACTTTTATCATTTTCCAGGCTGAACAGACCCAACTTTCTCAGCTTGTCTTTATAGAGGAGGTAATCCACTCCACTTAACAGCTTCATGGCCCTTCTTTGGATTTGCTCCAACAGTTCCATGTCCTTCTCCTATTGGGGATACCTGAACTGAATGCTCTAGTGTAGGTGGGGTCTCACGAGCAGAGTTGGAGTGGATAATCAGCTCCCTCGACCTGCTGGCCACACTCCACTTGATCCAGTCCAGGATTCCCTTGGCTTTCTGGGCTGTGAGTGCACATGGCTAGCTTGTGCTGAGTTTTTCATCAACACTCATCCCTCAAGTGCTTTTCTGCAGGGCTCAATCCATTTTCTGCTCTGCCTGGATTTATGCCTAAGGCTGCACCAACCCAGGTGACTGACTGGATGGCCCTTAAGGTCTTTTCAAACCCAAAAACTTCTGTAATTCCAGTATTTCAACAATAAAAACCAACAACAACAACAAACAAAAACAACAAAACAAACCAAAAAAACCCCCACAAAACCAACAGGTGGTATTCTTGATTGCTAGGGCCTGGGTTTATTAAGTTCTGTTTCAGCAATCAGTGGTCCTTTTTGCGAAACATAGGGTCTTCATCATTGATTGAAAGCTCACACAATCTCTGGCTCAGTTTAGCCTGCAGGTTTGTCTGCAGTGTTCCAGTTTAGCTTGCAACAGGTTATTCAAACAGTTGATACCATTTTCTCAATAAAATATTAATAAATTATTTTTTCCAATACTACTCATGAGTCTTATATGCTCAATATAATTATAGAAACATAAGCCTCTGCAGCATTAGTAGTTTAAGCTTATAGCTGTTCTGCAGTGATCCCAGGGAACTAATGTATCAGTATTTAAGTATTTATGCCAAATGCTCTCTGCATCCTTACCCCGCATACAAAACAAGTCCAGTGCATATCTATTTGATTTTTTCTTCCTTTGGGTTGAATGAAGATGCTTACTACACACTCAAGGATTTTTCGCTCCTTATTAAATCTATTTGGTGTGATAAACTTGTGCATTTTAGAATACAACACATATTTCATTTTTAAAGCAATTTAAAAGGGAACAATGCTGTCTTTTTTTTTTTTTATTAAGCCAGAACAAATCTGAGTGAACTCTGACGATCCAAATAATGTTCTACTGGCATTTAAACAGCTGGAAGAAAACTATGAAGAGGAAATTAAGAACAAAAACCAACCAAAGCACCAGTACTTAACACCCTTACCACACAGATCAGAAGTCTTTAAGTTAGAAAGTTACTAGAACTGAGTTATCAAATAAAATTTCAGAATAAAGCTTTAGTTAATAACCCATAATACAATAATAAAACAAACCACAAATACAAAATAATGCAAAGTTTGCTTTATGAAGTTAACCTTTACAAAATTGACATTTAAGCAGTTCTAATGTTAACCAAAATATTTTTAAAAATAAATTGTAATTTTTTAAATAGCTACAAAACTGAATAATTATACTTTATTTTTCAGTTGCACTTTTTCTCCAAGCAGTGACATGTATTTTAATATAGCTCTCAGGTATATACTGAACAAACATCACAGTTCTGACGCTGGAGAGATTAGCCTCACAGTAGAAACTTTCAGCACTAAAAACTTTTAGCTCCTTTGTGAAGTATGATCAACAAGTACAAGTATAATAAAATAAATTGTTTTAGCTGTTTTCCAAGGCTTCTATTAAATCATGAAGTAGTATCCTCAGGAACCACTATAAAAGCTTTCAAACTGGCCTGCAAATTTAGTTTACAAAATCTGGAATATACAGAGGACTTTATACAACAAAGTTTAAGTAATAAAATTTTCCAACCATATGTAGAATTGCTTCATTTTTTACCTCCTGTATCTTAAGGAATCAGAAAGTACAGGACTGTGTAAAACAAATTACTGAGCTTAGTAAAATATGTTATTTCCTTGGTGGTTTGGGGTTTTTTTGTTTTAGTTTTTGTTTGCTTTTTTGTCTTTGTGGGTTTTTTTTGGGGGGGGGAGGAGAAGGGCAAAGTTCTCAGCAATATTTTCAGACAAATGCTTCACTTTAAGACTGCCTTTTTGTTTACCTGTAATCTGAAAAAATATACACACATACCTAAGTTTAGATAACCCAGGGAAGTGAGCCTTTGACAGCAGTCCTCACCACCCCACAGAATTCTACGATGATGACCGAGATAGTGATATAAGTTATTCTCTATGGATAATAAGCAAAATACACATTAAGGACAACTCTGAATCCCATTCCTTTGAATTAGCTCTGCTGTTCATTCAAGATCACTGACTGTCCTGCTTCCAGCCAGGACAGGGTTAATTTTTAAGGTAGTCAGGAAGAGACATGCCCAAGACCCAGAGGTTATCCTGTACCTCCTATCATTTTCAGGGAACAGGGGAAGGGCTCCCTTCTGGATCAGTGTAGTATGGCCAAGGGAGTGGGCAAATATCTTGTTGTTGGGGATTTCTATGTCAATCTTACCTGCCCTGTAAAACCTGAATGCTGACCTATAAGGCACTTGGACAACAATGCTTAAAAAGCAGCCCTAGGACTGCAGCAAAGCCCCAAATCCATGACTTCTACCTTCAAAGTAGCATATAGTACTCTATTTGCTTTATGAGTCTATGATGGTGTCTTTTCACTAAGGGAAAAAGTATTTGCATGGAATTTTAACTTTATCAAACTCCCATGAAATAACAGAAATTAACAGAAGACAGGTTGAAAATATGTAAGCTTCAGAAACTTGTTATAGTTTCTGATTAACCCTAGCTCATTAAGAATATTTTTGTCACTGTGGAAGAAAACAAACATTTTCTACAACTTTTTGGCAATGAATTTTACAGGTACCTCATCTGACTCTAAAATTGTCCAATTTCTCTCACTTTTATTAGTGACACCAACCTCCACCTATGATACTCTCTACCATTATTATCTCGCTCAGCTTTTGTCTTCCAGTGATTTGAATTAACATTTCTCTCCTACACATGCAGAACATGACAAGAATATCTAGAGATAACAGCAGAAAAAAATCTTAGGAGAAAACTGAAATACAGTAGGATTTAAGAGATGAATATAAAGAACTAAAAGACTAACCACAAAGAGGGTTTTTACCACTTCCTTTACTATAATGCAAATAGAAAAGTAGTATTATTAATTGTTATAAATACTAGAAACTATTTTTTCAGCACATTTAATAAAGGAATGCAGAGAAAAAATTGAGATCAAGAACTGAACACAAATCAAATTAGGTTAACATTTCCTGAAACAAGAATAGTTTCTCTAAGTATGTGTCATAGTAAGTATATTAGTAAGCATTGCAGAGATTTAAGTAATATTTTTCTTACAGAGTTACAGAGGTAATTTGCAGATTATTGATTTTTCCAGTTGCCACTGAAAACTTCTGACGGAATATTAAATATTGTGGATTTTGATTTAATACTTGCCAGTTGACACATCTAATACAGAATTAATTTCTTTAAAGCCTAGCATCAGCTTTTGCTGAAGCATGAACAGTAAAAAAACACCAGAGCTTTATTCTGAAACAGTATCACTGTCTGTGTATTTCAATAACTAAAGCACAGTTATCTCTTGGATCCAACAAAATGACCAGCAAAGTAGAAAAGACGGTCTTTTTATCCTAACTTTGTACAGATTTTCAGACTAAAATTTCCACAAGTCCTAAATCATTAATACATTTAGTGAGACGTGCTGTTTTCCTTTTTTTGTCACTACACACAGATTTTTAAATGAATTTTTTTGTTTTGAAAGCTAGGTTCTCCAAAAGCTTTCAATAAAACAGCAAGTTCATCTATCCAAGTATTTCCAAACTGTTGCCAAAAAGCTGAAATTTAATTGTAATGTTTCTATTTCCTGAAGGCAGCACTTTGGAAGTGTAGCTGACACCCCTCTGCAGTGTGTAAAAGAACACTGATACGATGCTTCCACTTCAAAAGCGCAAGAGAAATTATTGAAATTACACTTGAACTTATACCTTCAACATACATGAAACACATCACAGAAAAGGAAACAGCAACTGGGAGATAAACAAAACAATTTTTAGTAACACCTTCAATATCCTTTATTTTTGTTGTGGCTCTCCTCTGTCCCTGCCTGTGAGGTGAATGCTCTTGGCTGATCTCGCACCCATTTAAGTGCAAGTGCTGCAATTTACTGCCTCCTGCCACTGAGGCTTCCCCCAACTCGCTTGCTGGGACACCTCAGTTCCCCATCCCCCAAATATACCCCAGAAGGTTTGCATTACTGAAGATGCAGCATCTATGGTTATACTTTGGTCTTGAGCCAGACATGACCTTTTTGGTTGTTTCTTGAGTTTATGACTATACTATCAAAATCAATTTATTGCATTGTACTGTTCATAAGCAGTTAAGTTTCCAACACAGAGATACTTCGACTGGAAAGAAGTGGGGAGAACAGCTGTAGAATCACAAGTATCCCCACCTTGTAATGTATTAAGTAGCATTTATTTAATTCCAGCTTATTTTCCTCTTCAGTCTCTCGTCACATCTGATTTTCTTCTACCAGGCATTTTGTCTTCAGCAACAGAAAAATATTCTGATGCATGGCTGGTATCAGCAGAGACAGATGCTTGCCTTAGCTCTTAAGTGTCAGAAGTGCTGTCTCTCCGCATTTCTCCTGTCTCACTTACTGCAAGCAATCCTCCTGAAGATGGATCATTGCATGTGCCAGGAGTGTTCTGTACAGGCTCAGGTTCATCCTCCCTTCTAGGGCACACACAGTTGTTTTCAGCAACAGTTTCTTCACCTTTTACCTTGTTTTGTTGTTGCGCCGCTGTGGTGAGTTGAGTAGAAGATGCATTCTCATGCTCAACAGGAAGAACCCCTGAACATAAAGGTTGACAAGGAGTGTTACCATCACCAAGCCTTTTTGCACTTTCAGTGTTTTTAGATGAGTCCATAGGCAAACATGAGCCTTCGCATTTTGAATGACTCTGAAGAGAAGCAGGCTCTGTACACTCTGGAGACACAGGTTTACCTACATTTAGAAGTGCTTTGTCAGGAGATTTCTTCTCCTTATCCATTTTTTCTGTTCTGTTTCCAGAAAAAAACATGGAAGAAGTCAGCAAATCAGAGGTATTTCGGACAATGCCTCCAAATGAAAATACTGGTGAAGGGAAATTACTTTTGCAAGAAAATGCACAATTACTGGTGGTAAGGGGGGTCTTGGAGACACCACTCACCCCAGCTCCAGTGTTGGTTTCTGAAGCACCACAAGCTCCAGTTGTGCTGGATTCTGAGGTGTGAAGTTTTTGTTCCCCTAAGACACATGGTTTCTCTTTACCAAATCCTGCAAGCTGCTCTGCACAAGGTGTTTTTTCCTTCATGTGAGATAATGTTTTTTTGTCAGATGGCTTCTCAGATCGGCTAAAAAATGAGGATGATGGTAACACCTTACATGAATTGCTAACTTCCGGTCCTGCAAACAAATTTCTTTCTGAATTGCCAAAGGGAAACAAAATGTGCTGTTTCTCACTTTCTGCTGAGTCTAAATTAGGACTTGTTGAAGCACTGCAAACTGTGTTTTTGGTTTCAGGATCATGTTTATCCTGGTTATTGGTTTTATCCACCTTATCACATCTCCCTAAATAAAACTGAGGGAAAGCACATCTCTTGTCTTGCTTTTTAAAGGAAGATGAACCTCTATCTTTACTAAATCTTGGTAAAGACTTGTTAGATGCACTGAAAGTAAAAGGTACACCTGAAGGTCTCTCTGCTGAAGCATCTACAGATTCTGAAATTGAAACAGTAACAGCCACTCTTTCTACTGGCTTTAAGTTGAATGAAATGCTAGAGTTCGAGTCCATTTCGTTGGAAACAGTACCTGCTGATGCCTGTCTTGGCCATTTTTCTTTAATTAACACGTTTGGAGAGGTTTCTGACAAGGCTGGAGTGGATACGTCCTGGCCACTTCCCTCATTAAATGATTTTACGTCACCATTTATTTCAGAAAAGATCGTATTTGTGGATGGGATGCTATGAGCACTGCTTCCAGAAGAGTTTCTTTTGTCTAAGCCACCTCCTCTTCGCAGGGTTCCCATTTTTGTTTTATCTGTGTTATTTCCTCTGGTAGGTGAGGATATAAAAGAAGTTCCTGAGGAGTTATTCTTGGAGGCCTCAGCAGTTACAAATTTGTATTTTTTGTTTGCAGGGAAATTTTGAGTCTTAAACACATTGAACTTCTGAAGTTCCATATAGTATTTGTAACGTAACTCCTGTAATTACAGCAAGAAAAAAAGAAATCATGTTATCTAACATGGCATTTGTGGATTTAGAGGTTATAAAACTCACATACTAATACCAAAGAAAAGTTTTCCTATATTCTAGAGAATTTATAATGTATTTTTCCATTGCTACTGGAAGGCAACAGGACACAAGTTATTACAGAAAAAAGTGCTTTAAAGACAATTGAACAAGATACACATAGAACCTTGATGACAAAGTGGGTATTGAAAGAGAAGACTAGAAAACTGCATTTAAAGTCACTATCAAAACCAAAAATAAATAAAAATACTAACTTAGATATTATAGCAAATCTCAATCAAATTCTCATGAAAAATAACCTTAACTGAAATTAAGTTAGATGGTGGGGTTTTTGTTTTTTTTTGTTATTATATATAATTGCATTTTTAATGGCAATAGAAAATAGGTATTTTCCAAAACAATGCAGAAAAAAGATAATTCTATATTTAAAGGATCTAAGCAACTTTTGAATTCAATCATCTGCCACTGGTATTCTCAGAACATGCATAATATGATTCACTTCCAGCCATACTTCACTAACTGTAACTGGAATCACTCTGTACAGAACAATACTCAGCCACCCACATGGAGCTGTTCGTAAGTAAAAAAAAAAATTAAGAATTTAGTTTATAACTACATCATTTGAAATGGAACAAAAAAAGACTGAATTCAATTTTATGTCAAATTATTATGTGGCCTTACAAGATTGAACTCTATTCTTCAGAAAACAGAATACAGGCAGATTACTTCATCTTCAAATATACGCTAGGGAATTTTATTCAGATTAGAAAGCTACAGATGTGACTCAAAAAGCCACACTAAATATAAAAGTAAGTGTTTGAAGTCAGTAGTAAGATTAAGTTTCAGCTTGCTAAAGGCAAAAAAAAAAAAAAAATTCTGACAGCTTTAATACCTAGTCAGATTTCATTCTAGAATTGGAAGGGTTACTTAGGAAACTGAAAAACATTTTAAAAGCTTATTTAGAAAGTTGCATCACAACAAATAGTAACTTAGCCATACTTACAACTGATGTTCAATCATACCTCATGGCTCATATTTTGAAACGCTGACATTTCTGATATTGACATATAGCGAGTAGGGACCCTGCTGCCGTCTGCTTCATCCTGTCCTGCTACAGGCTGAAAAGTATTTTGCAGCACACATTATATTTCATTTTGATAAGCCAAAACAGACAAAATAGTACCATGCTGAAGACCACATAGCAAATAACTTACAAGAAATATGCCATGTGTATTCTGCTTTAAGATATCTTTAAGTAGAGTTGAGCTCTCCTGTCCTTCATAAGGTAGCTCTGTAAGAAAGAACACAGAGAAAGTGGTGGATAATACATTAAATATAGAAAACACTGAACGATTCCTGTGCACCTAAACAGATTCCATTTAAGAACAAAAATATAGTGCCCTAAGTGAGATCCTAGCCCTTGCTGAATGTTACGTGATATAAACCAAGAAGCCTGTGTAATATATTTTTTAAAATGCTGGCCTTATAGGAGACATAACACCTCCTCCTGTGAGGTGAAGGCACTTGATGTGAGCACAGCCAACACTTGCATGACGGTACAACAAAGGCCCATCTAATTCAGCAACACATCTCTGACAGTGGTGCTATTGGCTGGATATGAAAAGTATGGTTCTGCTGATTCCAAAAATACAGCCTAGGAACTTCCTAGAGGAAGCATATTCATAAAACACATTTAAAAACCCCTCACGAATTTATCATTCATATAATTTGCTCAGATGCTTTCTTGCATGTGGTTGCAATGAAGATTGTTTATCAGCAATTGCTCCCACAAGTTCCAGGTTTCTAGACTTCCCAAATCTTTTCTTAATTCAGTCCTTCTTCCCCACCTTGAACAGTGCCTGCTTCTACAGGTGTTAACTCCAATGCTAAGATTTCATTAACCACAGACTTGATATCTATCTTCTTTGGTATATACACTGGTGGTTTTTCCAAGTTGGATGCTATATTCATCACATCAAGCTGAGTTTTCATTCTGAAAAATGAAAAAAAAACAACCAAAAATGAACCAACTTAAACATTTTTCTTCATGCTTACATGCTAGTAAATTATACTTGCTTAATATAAAAAAATATTTTATAAAGCAATCACTAGAAAACAGAAAGAATTGGAAAAATTATATAAAATCTCAAGTTTTCTAGATTTGTTTTTCTTAGAACTTGTTCACTTAAATTAGGTTTCATAACCCAAGAAAACTGCAAGAAGTAGTGCTGGTAGGTCAGGAAAAAGCTACTCCATCTACTTTCCTTAGTGTACATTGCCTGAATCTAAATTATACTCCTTCAGTGGGCATTGCTAATGTTAGTCTGAAACACAATGTATTTTAAAGAATTCCATTCCAATATTCTTTCTTAAACACATGTTCATATGTTCTAAGAAATGTAACTAAAAACCCTTAGAAGACATTACAGGGTATGTGCACCATCAGCACAAAAACAATGATACTGCAGAATCTCCACACATTCGCTTACACTGAAATATTTCTGTAAAAGCTTCAAGCATGCTTCAGTGTTCCCGAGTTTAAATCAGATATCTGAAAATATCCAATCACCAAGTATTAACAAATTTCTATATTTGGTTTTTATTAGGTTATTCAAAAGCTTGATTTTCTCTAATCCCAGATAGTACGTCACTCAAACTTTTGACACATTTCCTAAAATTTGGAATATTGGGCATCCAAAATCTGAAAATATTCTAATATCTTAATTACTCAATACCATTTTCTTCTTAAATTGCTTCTCTTATGATATTCAATGTTTTAATCTTAAAAATCTAAAAGAAAACTAGAGAACTAACAAAACATGAAAAATATACCTTGTATTCAAGCCACAGGCAACCTATAAATAAAACAAGAATTTGTAAGATATTAGCATTTCTCCAACTATCAGGAAGGTATTGCTTTATCAAAATATTTAAGAGACTAAAGTCCCTGTCTTCATTTCACAGAACTATAGAAAATGAAGCTGTTAACATTAAAAACCCAACCAAATAAACAAAAAAACCCAACCTAAACAAGTATGTCTGTGACAATTATTTATCTTGTAACATTTTGTGATAAATACAAAAAGAACAACTTCAGACCCAAATGAAGGCATCCAAATCATGGCCCATATGGTCGCCTGACCAGTTTCAGAAGTTCAGATACTTGTAAACATTCAAATGAAGGACTATTTTGGATTTCTTGGAGAGGAAAGCCTCTGCTATGGGCTCTCAACATGCTACTATACTACTAAAAAAGCTGTCTTTTAGTTTTAAACCAGGCAGATAATGGTGGTAAAAACTGCAGTGCACTGCACTGTGGTCACATGAGACTTCCCAAAGAACATGTAATGAAAAATAAAAAACCTGACTGGATTAGAGCTGCTTCCCTATAAAAACCTGGTGATGTCACTATACTGGTTCTTTACACAAAAAAACCAAAGTATTGTTATGGAGGGCAGGCGGGGAGATGCTAAGTTAAAGAGAAAGAAAACAAATAGCAGAAAGAGGAAGTAGATGAACAGGAGGAATGGGAGGAAAAAGATGAAGTTAAGAAGGAACCAACGACAGAAGTGGAAGAAGAACAGAAGGAACAGGCACACTATGAAGCAAACCAGGAGACATAGGAGGAAGATGAAAACAGGATGAGGAATGACAAGGAAAGAGGGGGATATCAAAAACAAAAGGCCATCACCTCGAGAAAACACTGAGGATCACACTCATGGACAAGCTCTTCACAATCCTTCAAAAAATTCTCAATGGTCTTCTTGTGAGTTTCTTTCATTTTCTTCCAAATCTGAAATTCTTTCTCTTTTTTACTTCTTTGATTTTCGACATCTTCTAGTAGTTGCTGTTTTTTCATTTCTAGAGTTTTGAAAATTTCTCCAAATTTCAGCTCAATTGTCTCCACATCATTTTTCAGCATCATCTAGAAGCAAGAGAATAGATGTAAATGCAATAGCAATATCCACACAGAGTCACTTCTCTAAGTAAGCTCACAGCACATCTATGCCACAAGGAGCATGCTTCAGGTTGTGAATAAAATATGACTAGAAGAGAAACAAAGACACACAAGCACAAAGAATTTCCAGCATTTGTAACTCACATCTGCATCATTTGGTCGTTTTGAGATCTCATTCACCAGCTGCTCATTTATTATCCTCATTTGTTTCAGAGTGCTAAAGAAGGTTAACTGCAAGACAATTGAAACCCTTATTACAACTTTATCCATTCCATAAAATAAATACATTTCAGTGCTTATCTAGAATCAAATCAAAACAAACGAGGAGCTACTGGAAATGGTCCAGTGGATGACCACAAAGATGATCAGGGGTCTGAAGCATCTCTTTTATGAAGAGAGACCGCAGGAGCTGGGCCTGTTTAGTCTGGAGAAGACTAGGAGGAGATCTCATTGACATATATAAATATCTCAAAGGCAGGTGCCAAAAGGAGGGTGACAGACTCTTCAGTGGTGCACACTGAAGAGACAGGACAAGGAGCAGTGGCCATAAACTAAACCACAAGAACTTTCAACACAACATGAGGAGGAACTTCTTTACATTGAGGGTGGAAGAGAACTGCAACAGGCTGCCTAAGGAGGGTGTGGAGTCTCCCACTCTGGAGACGTTCAAACCCCACCCCACCTGTGTCACCTGCTACAGGTGACCCTGCCTTGGCAGAGGTTTGGACTGGATGATTTCCAGGGGTTCCTTCCAACCCCATCAATTCTGTGATATTCTGAACAATATAGTAAAAAAAATCTTGTGACTCAAAACATCACTTAATAACATTTAATGCTTTCCTGGATCAGTACACAAACTTTCTTCTGCTGTTTCTCAATGTAATGTTCTTAGGCTCATCGTTTTCCTCAGGCTTTTTTAACCCCTCCCCTCACACACATCTATCACAATATAATTTTTAATGCTATTACTCCAGTTTGGCAAAAAAACTGTGTGATATTCACTTTTTCTTTTTATGCCTCACATTGCTAAAACAGAAAGCTCATAATCAAGATATTTCTGTTTGAGTTTAAACTAATATTATCACTGAGTCCTCCTCCTTTATTTCTCTACAGTATCACTACTTTACATTATGGAGTAGTATGTCGAGTACAAAGGCTGTTTTCCTCTGGTTTCCCAAGTGACATATAACTGGTGACGGGAAAGGTAGGAGGAAAATCAGTGTAAAAGCAACTTTTGTCTTAAAGAATAGTCAGTGCTGTATTTAAACTTTCCTACTTGTGCTTTCCTACTGCCCTGCAGCTGTTTCAATTACTGCACAACAGAACTGCCACCCTGCACTCAATTTGCACAGGGCATGAAAAGCTCATTCTACTCAAATAGTCCCTATTTTGTTAAAAATCACAGCTTCTACAAACAGGCAACCAACCATTATGACCGGCAGCTGCCTTCTTATGCAGACTGTGTAAAGCATCTTGTTTATACATTTATTATTACTCACCCAAACTATCTATCCCTAAATGTGTAATTATCTGTGACCCAAATTACCTATCGCAGCTAGACAGCCTAGAAACAACACATCTGTGTGTGGGCTTTTGTTAGATCTTCCTGAACTCGGAAGAACAGAAACAACAAAACCAAACACCAACACCCCTCCCCCATGAATCAAACAAAAAAACCCCGACACTTCCCCAAAATCAACTCTTCAGGTCCTTCGGTAAACTGAGTTCAGATCTGTCGTTACTGAAATACCACCTGGTCCCCTGCGTGCACTGAGTGCAGTCTGACAGCAGCCCGGAAAGGCATAACCCGGCAGCCCACCAACAACTCCTCACTGCCCCAAAGCAGCACATGCCTTCTGCCTCTCTCCCGCCCGCCACGCCGCGGTCTTTCCCGTGTTTCTGAGTAAAAACAACCCGTGCCCGGTGGGATCTCCAGTGGACAGCCCGACCTCCCAGCCAGGCCCCTAGAGCGGAGGGGGAGCGCCGCACTTACTTTTTCTTCCTGGTACACCGTGTCTATGAGGTTGACAGAGTGGAAGATGCCCCGATGCTCCTCGGAGACGCACTGCCCGCATCCCGCCTGCCGGCACATGCGGCAGTACAGCTGCACCGGCCGGCTCGGGTGTTTCTGGCAGCTTCCCCCGAACGCCTGCAGGGAGAGCAGCTCGGACCCCGGCTTCGGCCCCAGCGCCGCCTCCCCGCCCGCCGCGCCGGACCGGTAGAGCTTGACCACCTCGGCCAGGGTGGTGTTGACGGGCAGGGCGGCGACGCCGCCGCGGGGCAGCAGGCACAGCTTCCTGCACAGCGGACAAGGCACCCGGGCGCACGACGGGCCCGCGCCCGGGCCCGGCGCCGCCGCCCCGCGGCCGACACGGGCCTGCCCCGGGCTCCGCTGCAGCTGCTGCAGGCGGGCGGCCTCGGCCGAGGCCATGCACTCCAGCACGCAGCTCCGGCAGAAGTTGTGCGAGCACAGCGGCAGCGTCACCGGCTCCTCCAACAGCGACAGGCACACGGCGCACGTCAGGCTCGCCTCCATCGGCGGCGGTGAGGGGACGAGCGGCCGCCGCTTCTGCTGATGCTGCTCCGGGCCCCGCTGCCCCGCCACTTCCAGCTCAACGGCACCGAGGCGCTGCGGCCGGACTGCCACGGAACCGGGGCGCGCCGCGCTCCGAACGCCGCTTCCAGCCGTCAACCTCCCGAGAAGAGGCGCCCGGCCGCGGGGGGCGGGGCGAGGAGAGGAGCGTTGGCGATAGGTGGAGGCGCGAGATTGACGTCAGCCTTATCCAATAAAAGTAGGCGAGAGCAAGGGGGCGGGGCAGAGGCTTTTGGGACCCGCCTCCTGCCTGGCGCGCGAGCGCCCGCACGCCGTGGCGCCTGCGGGGTCCTAGTGCCGCCGCCATTTTGTGACGGGCTCTGGGCGGAACTCGCGCCTCACGTGCTGGGAGCTCGGGAAGCGCTGGGAGCTCGGGAAGCGCTGGGAGCTCAGCGCCTTTGCGGTCGAGAGACGTGTCCTTGTTCCTTTCTGCAAGCCTGCGGAGTTCAAACGAAGTGACTCCGCAGTGCCCCCGGTACAGCTGTTGGGAGATACCTCCAGCTACAGCTCCAAAATCAGAACATAACTTCGGGTTATTGCAGTGTGAGTGCTGAGCAATTGGGACAGTGCTCTGAGTGCTCTGCTCATTTCCCTTTCTTCCCCTTTCTTCCGCCCCCCGCTTTTTTTTTTTTTTTTTTTTTTTTTTTTTTTTTTGTTTTTTTTTTTTGTTTATACTCCCACAGCAGTTCCTCCCAAAGTTCTGGCTTAACAATTTTATTATCCGCCCGAAGTGTTTGGAAATAACTCAAAGGAAATTCGAAATAAATTTTAAGTTTGTTATAAATCAATGTTTGTAACACGATGCCAGTATTTGCAAAGGAGCCAGATACGCTGTAATTAGTGTTCCTTCCAGAGGCTGAGGGTACAAAAGCAACCTCGTACTTGTGCGTTTCTGCAGCAGGGCTTTATTCGCGGGCTGCACCTGCAGGAAGCACCGCTCTAAAAACATCCACAGGGTCTGTGTCCAGGCGGGACAGAAGCCACGGGCAGGTATCCTCATGAACATCACCACACTTTCCCTGACTAGGAACTTCACTTCTTGGATTCAGCCACCTAGGGCATCCTGGATATACCTCCGTGCTCTGGAGGTCAATTAATGGTTAAAATGAAACGGGTAAAAATGGAATTCAGAGTTTAATCCCCTGGAGCTTCTCTGCTTAAAGCTAAATAGTGCTTCGTCTTCCAGGTTTCCCAGCGCATGGCACTGGAATGGATGAAGTACTTGATTCGAATTTTTACTTTTGTTTCAAGCAGGATAGGGGAAAGGCCATTAAGTTTGTGAGCTAAGTAAAAGAGAATACAAAAGCACTCTGGTGAGTGACTGATAATAGATGGGCGCAGACGCTTAGTGTGATAGTAACTAAAACAATAATGTTCAAGAGCATAAAATATGAGGTATAAGAATTAGAAAGGAGAAGATAAAAAAAATCCTTAAAGGAAGAAATCGTCTTGCTAAAAGTAAATAAAGCAAAACATTTTTTTCTCCCCAGTGTGGAAGTGAACAAATTCTTCCAGAGCATGTTGATAGATGTTTGGGATGTTGTAACACTAAATGATAAACAAGTGCTTACATGGAGTAATTTTACCATTTGCTCCATTAATTTACTTTAATCACAAAACCAGAAATATTAATTAGAACCCGGGATAAAACCATGTTCCTGCCAACATTTTTTCCTGTCTCAAGAAAGATTTAATATTAGCAAATGTACAGTACAAATTTTGCTGTTCTGTTATGTAAAATAGAGATCTCTTACAGTTAGAGCATTGCATATAGCTTCAATTTCTATTTAAAATAGCTTTGCACAGCCTTCAGAGTTCATCCTCTTAATAATCTTCTGTATCACCAGCACAGATTGCAAGTAAAGCATTCTCGTAATGCCCTGAAGCAAAATGCTGCAAGGAAAAAAAAACAAAAATCAACATTTCTGTGACTATACATTTTCTGAATTTTTTTTTTCTTGGTGTGTGACCAGGACTAGACTATTGTAGGTTTTGTAAAACATTACACTGTTTTCACAAGGACTCTAGGCTGAGATTTTTAAAATTTCACTTGCCATGGCCTTTGGTTGCTTGGCACCTAGGAACAATCCACCTTTGAAAGGCTGGATCAAATCTGTTTATTAATTCTCAAGTTCAACATCAAAAATTCATGAGTGATTTCGTAAAGTTGCTGCACATCTTGCAGTTGGATTATAGTGACATAAAACAGGTAGTGTCTTAGCAAGAGACATTTTTTGTGCAATTAAGCAGATTCAAAGTTTTGTTTTGAGAAACAGACCAGGAGTACAAGAGGAACAGGGTTTGTGAAGGTACTGCCAAAGCGCAAAGATAACACCAGATATTTCTTTCAATTTTGCACAGCCTAGCCTTACAGATCAACATGAGATGTTATCAATTACTGAAGAAGCCATTCAGGCAAACTCTTATTCAGAACCCACTGTCGTGCCCTGTTTGTATATACATCTTGCATTGGGGAGGGATAAAAATCACAGAGAGTGAGTTGAGAATTAATTGCTCACTTACTCAAATCAAACTGAAGCACTGGAAATGTGCTATTGTTTTTACATCTTGCTTTTTTTGTTTGTTTTGTTTTAAACCAAATGGTTAAACAGAGTGGTACAGCCTGTGTAATACCAGTGCTGAATATATGCAGAAGTTTGTAAAAACTTACTTTAATGTCATGGAAGAGTGATTTCCCATATCTCTCTTTGTATCGCTGGCGTATGTTCATCAAGTCTATCTCACTCCTGGCAATGAGAATCCTAATAACTGTTTTATTGTGAAACCCAAAGTCCTAAAATGAAAAAAGAAAATGAGAGAAAACTTGATAGCTGGACAATATGTGTTTGCCCATCTGTGTATGCTCATATAAATGTTTAATAGATAAAGATATACCCATATAGGTTATGAGTACATAGCGTATGGAAATTATACCCATAAAGGTATCCTAGATGTTGAAGGAGTTTAAGGGTTTTATCCTACGGAGTTTTCATGTACTCAAATAATAGAATTCATGTAACTGAATAACAGGGGGTCCTCATATGCCAATGATTTATCCATGCACTGAAACTTTTAAAAAAGGAAAATGTGATAAACTTTTCAGTTTCTCTGAAACCGTATTATTAGGAATTCAGTTTGTGAGTAGCAGTTGTGATTGTTGTTGTGGAGTGTGTTCAAATTATAATGAGGCCAATAATCTATTTCACAAAAACTGCTGCCTCTTGTGAATTCTGTGAAATTTTTAACCATAGCTTTAGAGTTTACATAGCTTGTGTTCAGATGTGTTTTATTTTAACTGTTTCTAAATAAATTTTCATAATGTAATTGTGTGAAGAATGGGGACATCTAGTGGCACTAAAAAGTCAAAAGAAGTTGGCACTTACACAAAAGATAAAAGAATCTGCATGGAATCCTTCAAAGAAACATGACTATTTGTCTTTATGCGACATTAATTTATCGTTTAAGTTTTAGCCATACTTATTAAATCTCTAAATACAAAAAGTTACATAGTAAGAATAATACATATGAGTTCTGCACAGCAGGGGGAGTTACCATGCATAGAAAAAAGTCTTCAATTAAAAAAAATTGACAGTTACCAGACAGATAATTTTTAAGGTATCTAAATACTTAACCTTCTACTGCTTAGGCAATTTTTCTGCTTAGCTGCTTGGGCACTACTGCTTTGAAATTTATGTAGGTAGCAGCAGTTTTAAAACACAAAATCATACTTTAAAGATTGAAGAGACTGATTCGTAAGTACTTATTTAAGAAAAATCAAAGAAACAAAAAAATAAGGGAAGCTTCTTTTTATGATATGAAGTAGAATGACTACTTACATGAATTGCATTATAAAGCCTGTAAGCAAAGTAGGAAGGCTTGTCACGAATGCAGAGAACTAGGAGGGAAAAGTTGCAACAGGTAAACAGAAGATTATTGTAAAATAATTTCTTTAGACTTTTGGCTCCTTGAAATACAGACCTGAGTAGTGCTGTCCACACCTCAGGTTAAAATTAAGCTACCAATATTCACTAATACAACTATATTTATAATTTTGAAAGTTTGGTGGTGGGTCCTCATTTGCTGTTGCAAAGAGCCTATTAAATATCAGTGAATACACTCACATGTCTTATTTGTAGAAATATTTTTGTCCTTACTCTATAAATGAAAGATAAATATACATAAAGCTTGAAACTTATTTATATACCACCAAAGTCCTGAAAACTTAACTGGTTAATTAATATATGTAAAATCAGTTGGAAGTGCAGCTATCACTGATCTCACAAAATTTATTATCAAATAAAGTAGATACTAGTTCTGCTCAGTCAGAAACTAGTGCTGCATAGATACATTTTTAGATTTACACAAACATGGGAAAGTAGTTAAAATATTATTTTCTAATTTTCTCTGAAAATATAATTGCGCAGTATAGGAGATGAAAGTGGATAAAGTATCAGAAAAATAATATTCTTGATGCACAAGTGATTATATACTAGAATTTATTAAGAGATTACTGCTAGTAAAAATAATATCTTTACGTTACCTATTGCAACCAGTAATTCTTGAAAGTATCCATCATAACATTCATTAATGGCATCTACTATGTCTTGCCCAGAGATATTTTGGAACTCCTGGAAAACTTGGGGAGGGGTGGAAAAAAAAAATCTTGTTTTATTATAGTTCATTAATAATGATCAACTTGCCTTTTTTTTTTCCCTTGCCTCTCCCTAGTACTATTACTATTGAGTTTATTTTTTGCTGTTATTATTCTCAGTGTTTCATTATGTTTTTATTGCCCAGGTCAGGCAACCTAAATAAGTAGCCTGAAACCTGTCTTCTAGGACATTCTTCCACTGAATTCTTCAGCCTGCATTCTAAAATGAATGTGTGCCACATATCCAGCAACATCTGTTTATGACACTTGTAAGAACGTCCCGCTAGCAAGACAACTTCTTTGCTTGGCTTGGCTAAAACTGGCAAGATTCATGGGTTATGGCAAGGAGCCAGGACTTGTGTGACGTGCACACTTGCTGCAAGATGCAGATATGCCCACACACAAATATCCAGGGTGTGCTTTCTCTGTTAGAGAAGGAGGAATTTTTTTTCTGCTGACTACAAAACTTATGGAGGCCTACAGTACAGGCAGGGCCCTCAGATCTCAGGAAGAGAGTGGAACATAGAGCAGGTGTGTTAATCCTTTCGTCATCAGCTGAATGCATTTTTTGATTCATGGTAGCAAAGTAGTTCTAAGCTACTGTTGGAAGCTGACGTAAGAGATACAGCTGGCTGCATGGTGATAAACTTGCCAGCAGACAGACTTTTTCTACTGCAGAGCAGAAACTCAAACTTGTCATTGGATATTTTCTAGGTTTATTTTCTACAATGGAAGATTTGGATAACTCAGGTAAATTTATCTCATGTAAATTTCCTGCAATCTGTAGCTACGTCTGATTTTCTATTTTAAATAAAAAATGGCCCCTATGTGTCTGTGTTTATGTTCGTTGTGGGAGAGCAGATGTGAACACTGATGTGTGCCCAACAAAAACTTCTATGAAACTTCTGGGGAAAAGCTTCAACACTTTGTGAAGCAATGTGTTTTCACATGCAAACGTTTGTTGAAAATAATCCATCCATCTCTGCCAAGGTGTTTTCCTTCATAAGGGCTGCTTAGGAAAAATGAATAAAATAGTTAAGAAAAATCTCCCTCATCTTATAGTGTCACGTGTAGACTCAGTGCAGCTGTAGCATTTGCTTTTCTTTGGTCATGCATTCTTTTCTGGGTTATTAGGCATCCTGATGCCTGTCTGTTCTGTCTACAGCTGTCAGTAGTCATCGGGCAAAGTTCAGTTTTACATTACTTCTAAATTCCCACTAACATCAGTGGGTGTCTGAGAGCTCCAACAGTTCACACTTGGTTTCAGGCCAATGTCCTGCTGCACACTGACTGTCTTGGTATGCAAAGCATGGCTTTCTTAGCGAGTCACATTTTTCCTTTCCACTCTGTATTCGAACAGCTGAACTGCTGGATTACCCATCCACAACTGCTGGTGACTCCTGTTGCAGAGAATCATTTGCAGCATGTTTTTGTGTTCGCCTGTCTTCTGCTGACATGCTTCCCATAGAATCTAATATATCAGAAGAAGAGAAAAACAAAAGTATTTTAATCAAGTCCCAAATCATTTTTCAACATTTGTTTTCTGGTTGGTTTTTTTTTTTAATGTTTGAGAACTTCACATCTGAGCATATTTACCATTGCATCCTGAGCAGCGGTAGAAGGGTCTGCATATCCTTCCATCCTTGTTCCCTGAGGGAAAAAAGAGATATATATTCTTCAAAAGTTAAATACTAAAACAATGTAGGAATATAAAGTTCTCTGCATATGAAGCTATGTTGAATTTCTTGAGATAACATATATAGGCTTTTAGGTTGGATCAGTATATTGCATGGTTGAATTTGTAAATGTGGACAATATCTTCAAGTTATCACATTATATCTTAATTTTCTTTAATGAGAGGAATTCTGGAATGACAGTCTTGTGAGAAGTTGGTGTGAAGGAAATGGATAAACCTATCCCATTTTTAGTCCTGTTTTAAATAAGCTTTTACCTGACCACTACAATCCCACCACCATTTTTAGAATTATGGATGTTATATTTTTTTACTCTAATATGTAACTCTGAGGGGAAAACAAGTGTAGGAGTAACATTTGCCATTCACTGTTTAGTTCTTATCAATATGCATATTACCAGAAGAATCTTTTCTCAATGTATTTTTCTTCCTGCACAAACCATAGGAGCAAGCTGATCAAATAATGGAGATTTTGCTTGCTCATAGTAATTGTCTAAAATGAAGATCCAAGACTAGGAAATTGTCTGACAACTTTGATACACAGACCCCAAAAGAATACTTCTAATTTTGCTATGCATATTATAGTTTTCGGTTACACAAACCAAGCTAAATTCTTCAGTAAACACACTATGATCTGAATTATATAGTCAGAAAACGAGAAGAGCACCCTACTTTTGGAATTGCTTTTATAATCATAGTCATCTTGTAAAGATACAAATCAGCCTTGTTTGCAGAACTCCTAGAATCTGAAGCTCATGTACTTACTGCCTTAATAATATGTGCTTGAAGCAATTTAGTTTAAAATTTACAGTCGTGTTACCTTCTATGTGAAGGAGAGGATTAAAATTAATGGCTATCAGCTTGTAGAATGTCTTATTTGTAGTTATTTTTTACTAAAAATGTTAATTTACATGTTAATTAAATTGTGAGAATTTCACAGAGTGAAATTTGTAGTAGTGAGATAAATTATCTGAAGTGAATTATGATGGAATGGCCGCATAAAATTACGTACACAAGAAAACAATGGAATAAAGATGGGGCAGTGAAAAATAAAATAACTTCAATAATACTTTACATGTAGAGTCAAATGCCCACTTTCTCTGGTAAAATTTGTATAATTATGTTTTAAATTGTAGAAAATTACTATATTTAAATTAGTGCACAAAAAAGAGAATTAGAATGAAATTGGTTTGTCTCAGACTAGAATGTTAATTAGGCTGAATTTGAAACTCTTTTAACTCTGTTAATTTCTTTAGGAAGGGCCTAATGACTGATGACTTCTCATCTGCCTCAGGCTGGACATGGAAACAATAAATACAGTACTATAGCAATTGAATAGTTTGCTCTGCATGTGTGAAGCTAAATGTTTACTTCTCTCAGTAGTCTGATTTCATAGAAATCAAAGCAGAGGTTTTCTGCAAAAAAAAAGCATTCAAATGTGGAAATGTTGCTTGGTTATAGAACTAGAAAGGGTATGTTTCAATGAAACATCACCGAGTTTTAATATAAGATGATATGGAAGCTTGAGAGATTTGACTAACAATCTTCAGAAGTATAACTGAGTCAAGTTGAAATTTCCTGCAACTCTTCCTTATTTTGGGTGAAATAGCAGATTTTGTTAGCCATAAAATTGCTGATTTTAGGCCTCTTTATCAACGCCTGGAATTTAAGAAAATTAGGGCTAGTAGTGTGTAATCTGAGATTATTTTAAATTTGGTTTGTTTGATGGGTAGAGTATGTCCCATGGTTTTAATAATTATGAGAAGTGAGGTTGCTTAATTTCTAGCTGTTCATTTTTAAGCAAGGAAGATTTTTCATTATTAGGGAAAAAGACATCCAGCATGAGAAAAAAATATTTCCTGTTTATAGCTTCTACTTTTGAAACTTCTTTTTTACTTCAGTGAAGCTAGCCTACTGTTATTTCAAATTTGTGTAAGAATTTTTTCCCCAGACATGCGCATATAGAAAAGTACAGATACACCTTGTGTATACCATTATCCCGTGGCAGTCCTTCATTATTTGTTACTCTGGTTTATAAAAGATTTTAAAGATAATGAACACGGTGTCTTCAATGAGAATGACAAGGATGGCCACTTTGTTTATAAACTGGTAAAACTGCAAAAGTCAGTATGTAAAAGTGATAATTCCTTTGCTTCTGTGCTAGCATTTTGTGATTTAGCATATGCAATAGCACAGAGAGCATTATATTTTAAACAGTAAACTCTTTATTTCTTAGTCAAATGTGAATATATATCTCTATTTTCACATAATGTTTGACTGGTTTATGATATATTCTGATAACTGAGAAAACACATGCTTTTAAAAATGACAATCACATTTGTACATACAAATAGACTCCTTTTGAGATGAGACAGATGGAGCAAAGGGTCAGCAGTTGAATACCAATGGGACTTTATAAAATAATCTATTTACCTTTGCTTCCATCTGATATCCAAAGTCTGATTAATAAAATGAAGGAATTCAGTTTCTCTTCCTCGTCAGCTTCCCTCCTGCCTTTTGTTTAAAAGTGCAGCCCCATTGAACTAGATTTAATCACGGTCACCTTAAAATGTAAAACTTATCAAATACTATTGGAAGTCATTATGAATTTTTTAGGAGTGTAAGTTATAGTTCTAGGTTTTACAGTACCTGAGCAAGGTTCATGAGTGTATCTCTGAAGTGACCTGACGTCTCAGAATCAATGTCTTGTTGAAGATCAGTATTATATTCTAGGTTAAACCAAAAACATTTAATCTAAATCACAAATGAACGTGCTCTGAATAGCATTAATGAAGGTTATCAAATAAAGAATAAATGGGCTTATTCTATTCCAGTGTAACCTGGGCAGGTTCCACAAGGACCTGGCTGTGGAGCTGGCACATCTGTCTGGCTCTGCTGGGGGCCCTCAACCACTGTCCCCATTGGCCTGCCCACCCACCATAGTGCTTCAGCCTTTCGTATACAGTTATGGGAGAGGATGTGGGAAGGGAACCAGTCTGTACTGAGGAGTCATTGTTGTAGTTCTGTTCCTTCGTGTGTGCTAATACCTCCGGAATACACATAGTACAGCTGCTACTCTGCACTTGGTGAAAAAGCTTACGCATTAGGTAGGCTTCTTTAATCTGGAAGATCTCCATGTTTGATCTTGAGGCTAATATGTCAATTAGACATTTTTCTTCTGTGTCTGCTCCCTGTATGGAAAGAAGTAAATATGAAAAATTTTGTGTAGTAGAAACCCCAATTTTTAGAAGAAAACAGTGCTGTCCTTATCAGAATTAACAAAATAATAGCTTTTTCTGAAGAGAGTACTTTTGCATAATTTACCTGTTTAAAATACTTTAATAGTAAAACCCTGTATTTAAAATATACTTTTTAAATCTGAATTTCAGCGTGTACATTAGCAAGTGGGAAATGAAGCAAGACTAGTGTTGATAGAAACATAATGGGAATAATTTTAGAGCTTTGGTAAGAATTATTGTTTACTGAAAGAAATTAGACGCAAAGATTGAGCATACATCCCTAGCAAGTGTTCAGAAAACCTGAAGTAGACATGAGCATAGGTATTATGTGTTTTTTGGTTTTTTTTGTTTTTGTTTTTTTTAGTGTATTTAGGAATGCTACAGTCTGTAATATCTAGCATACATCTTGGTATTGAAGGAGTACATAATGGAGTACATGTAGTGCTGCAAATCACTATATTTTCCCACAGGGTTTGAATTAATTTTATAAACTTCAATTGACATAAGATATGGTGCATATGCTGGTTTTGATATGCACATGGATAGTGGTAATGAGTATTCTGCATTTGGGATAAAGGGAGAACATAAGAGCCCATAGATATACATGGGCTGTTTTTTTTTTTTTACCTTGGCCATAAGAATCCAGGTCAAGATAGAATACTGTAAGAAAGTTCAAGTTTGATCCACATTTAGGAAAAAATAAATTTTAGCAATTTTGCCAATAATGTTAATGAAAGACATGATTCCTTTGTTAGCAATAATATTTCACAATTCTTTTAATGCCAACTATAATAAAGAAATACCGGTAGAATAGCTCTAAAATGATTTAAATGTCTGAAGAACTAGGAAAAACTATTAACTCTTCTTTTTGTGGGGGATGGAATTCTCAAAATTAGCAAGATAAATCATCTTGCCCATAGTCATATAATCTGTGTCTTGCTTGTGACAGCATACAGTAGAAAATACTAATGGAAAGAAAAGGAAAACGCTGTTGACGTCTGATATGCCTTCCTATCTTTTAGGAGTTGGTAATTCAGGAATTTCCTGAATTATTATTTTTATATATATAATATCTCTCTATCTATAATATATTTATGATTGTTGAAGAATTATTATTTTCAATAGCCAACAGTCAGCCTATTTTCAAAGAATATATTGATGTCCTCTATGAACTAAGTTATGCTTTTGGTCTCCATAATGCTCTGAGGGAATGAATTTCATCATTTAATGACCTGGTATTTAAGAAAGTGTTTTTGTTTGTTTCGAAATTTTACTTATGTGAGGATTGCAGTCTCAGATCCAGGCAAGGAAAGGAAATATTTTCTTCAAAATGGGAAATCACTTCTGTTTCAGTGGAGTTACCATTGCTTTGTCACGGAGTAATTTGTAAGTGTTTATGCAGACAGGTTCTGCTAAAGAAGTATTGATCTTTAGAGAGGTGGCACTGGCTATGGAGATAAATTTGGTTTTGTAACATATATAAATGCTTGCAAAAACAGCACCTTACATTTCCCTGTATAAATATTTCTTCATTTTCTGAGTTTACTATGGGTATTAAATGGGTTGTATTTGATCCATGACAAGGATATTATTTATGCTGGTTTTAGCATTCCAATGAATAAACTTGCAATAGCACTGTATTTCTGATGACCAGTGGACTAGATGATACTACACTACTCCAGTGTACTAACTTTCAGTAGTTTATCAACCAATGAAATCTAAAAAAAAAAAAAAATTTAATGTATGTTCAGTACTCTAATTAATGACTGCAACTCTAAGCAATTCTGACTATGAAGATTACCTTCAAGGCATGCCAAAGCTCGTGGGCATCATAGGACGCAGGTGGATACATCAAGCCAACCATAACTTCTTTAAAGTGATGAGAGAGATTCTCTTTTAGGTCTGTTATCAGATCCTTGAAAAGAAAAAGAAAGTGCACAGGCAGGATTATCTCTATAGGCACACTTTATTAAGACATTAAAAAATTATTAGTGACTTTCTCTGTAAATGATTAAGGATGAACTGTCAAAGATGAATTCTGGCTAAGATTAAGTAAAAAAAAATATTCTTTTAAATAGCACATACTTGTTCTACTAGTATGAGCAAGATGAGAATGAGTGCACAACCCAGTAGCCCACAACAGATTGTTGGTTTTTCGTTCATTAGAACAGACAAGAAAATGCAGATGTTTAAGTACAACTATTACTTAAAGTCTTGGAAAATTGAGTATCACAGCAGAGCATCTGCAGCTTCCCTTAACATACTCCATGTGTGAATCTAAGAGAGGTAAGCACCTTTGGAAGATGAATCTCATAAAACACAAGTGGTTTATTTTGTTTTTTTTCAGTGTTACTATGTGAATAATTTAAGAAAAATAATCTGTAATGCTCCTAGTACATAAAAATATCAGCTTTGGATAGCTGAAAGGTTATGTGCTTCAATTCAGTTATATTTTACATTCAAACTGAATACACTACTTTTGGTAGATGCTGGATTAATAACATGAAACCCTCCTTTTCCTCTTCATGTTTCCCAGTTCTTTCTTGCCAGATAGCCGAGTAATGGATCACAGTTTCCTTCCTATTCTCCCCATTCCTAGTAGCATCCTTCCAAATACTGCAAATGCCAAAGGCTTGTTAACTTACTGTTGATGTTTCCTGTTTCTGTTTCTGTTTCCTGCTTTGTTTCTTTTTTTTGTATTTTGTGTGCAGCACTAGACACCTGTAAGATATGTTCTAGTCTATGTCTGAATTGAAAGGCATGCCAGAAACAATTCCCATTATATAAACTACTGTGTTTCCAGAGCTGTACTTTTTTCAGGCCTGTACTTTGATTTTGATACATTTCTGAATATAATTAATTAATAGCTGGAATAGCAATGAAGGACGACATATGCATATTAAAAATTAAATTTATGACGAAGAAACATACAAAGTCTTCAGTGAATGTACTTTAGATTCATTTGACAGCCACTAAATCACACATGGAGTAGAAATTAATTAATTAAGACATTTTACTTCTGACAACATGCCTGTGGGAAAATGGATTAATAATACAAATGGATACCACTTAAAATTACTCCTGCAATCAGAACTAAGGGAAGTATTGAAAATAAGAGAAGACAACTCTAAGTTGTCATTATTTTAATTTCCTAATCATCTTTGATGTAAGAAATCCTTGTAGCTAATTGTAAGAAGGAATCTTAAAACTTCTCTGTATGTCTGAATCATGCAGCTAGTACAGGCCTTGGTTTTTTTTTTTTTTTTCCCTCTTTTTTTTTCCTATTTCTTTGTAAAATATTTCTCTCCTTCTAATGTGTCTCAGTTTACATTTGTCTAATGAATAGACATAGTGGCTACCATATTGAGCAGACTGAAGTGAAATGAAGAGGGAAAGGGATTGGACTAACAGGTTTACCATAAATTGAACTGAGAAGGTTAAAACTGCTGTTACCTTTCCACGTCTCTTCTCTGTCCTGTAGTGTTTACCATTCAGAAACTGGGATTGCAAATGGTGCATTTGCTCAATGCAATATAACCAGTGGGTCAAATTACAGCCAGGGAAGTGCAATGTGTACTAAATTATCTTTCAAAGCACAAACTGGAGCAATTCAAGGCAAGATGCATCACATTCTTGGTGGGGTTTTTTTAGAAATTGTCAAGAGTATCATGATGAATCTTGCACTGTGATGTGTACCCAGTGCTTAATGAATTCATTTGAATTAAAATTGTGGGTGTATTGGAGTATGTTCCATGATTTTTAGAATATTCTGTAGCTGATTGCAGAATATGAGAACAGTTTCCTTGCCTTTCCCTTCTGTTATTATTCATAGATTTAGAGACTGTCCTTCTTGAAAAGGACATCTGAGGTTTTCTTTGGATTTTTTCTTTCTTCTAGGTCTTTAAGTCTGTGTCCAATGGCTTTATAGCACTTCATGTTGACTCATATGGCTGAAAGAGGTATGAATTTAAAGGTGGTGTGTTTTCAGAGGGACTTACTGATTTTTATATATTTTTACTTTTTTATTTGAAAAGCCAGTTAGATTAGTGGTGAGCAAGTCAATATTTATTCTCTGTGAATATGAAATAACTGCATTCCTGAAGGACATTTGCCCATTGTTTATTGTGATGCTGTGTAATCTCTAGATCATCTTCATGTGTCAGAGGGCAGAAATTAAAGATAAAAACGTGATATGAAGCTTTTAAATATTTTCCCTTGTTAAAGTGATGGGATCCAGTTGATACATTGTAGAGAAAAGGTTAAAACAAATCAGCCAGCTATGGATGAAGTAGAGGACTGTCCCATGATGAAGGAGATAAATGAGCACTTGGAAAGAGTGGGCTTGGGTGCTTCATGTCACAGGCACCTTTGATAGCTTGACATACTTTTGTTTTCTATAAGTAACATTAAAACTCACTGAGGAATATTGCACGGATAAAAACTGAATTTGTGTGGTTTGCATGTGTGACGGTAGCCTAATAAATTCCTCATAATGAAAAAACAGGTTTAATAATTTAGGTGCATTGATTTCAGTCATTGTCACAGCCTTTGGAAGGCGGATAGCTGTGATTCAGTTATTGGGGTTTTTTTATGGTCTCTATAAAATATACTTACTCATTCAAGGCTACATCTAAAATATTACTTACTGTGTGTTTCATTTTTTCTAACAGTCCAAATAAAGTCATTGATCTCCTGGAGATGAGCAACAACACAAAATCAACCCACTACACTGATTAAATCCAGCTCTTTTTCCTCCATTTCTAGGATAGTAAATGGGTGTTTGAGCTTATACAGGGGTCAATGGTTTTGAGGTATTTTAATGTAGAGTTGGCACAAAGGTTGTCTCTAGAAAACTTGGCTACCCAAAGAAAAAGATACACTGTTATGCAGGTGAATGAACTGGTGGTGTAAAGGCACCACATAATGTGGAGTTTTTGAATGAACAATTTCTAGTTAACCCTAATTAAGAGAGATGGTTCTGTGGTAGCATTGCAAACTCATTGTTCTCACTCTTGCTGATCGATCCAGTGCCAACCAGACACTGGCCTTCAAGGAATTTTCCAGCGAGCCCTTAGTGTTACAGACTTCATGAAATGAAGAAAACTGGATTTTGTTATAAGTGTTTGTCTGGCTTCTTTCAGGGAAAGGGTATGTCAATTTAATGAGATAGTATCTAGTTTCACACTGTGCTTTTCATGACTTTCATAGGAATTTTGCAAAAGGTGTTACTATTATTTTTGTCCTTATATAGCTGTAGCAACTAAGGAAAATGCAGGCATTGCAACTTTCCCAAAGTTAGTTGGTTAGAAAGAGTAGATCTGGAAATAGAATATCTATTTCTGTGTATGTTTAAGAACTTGGATAACAAAAATTACATTGTTATATACAGTAAGTATAGATAAAATACCTTTTTTAAAAAAAACTAACTTTTTATGTCTTAAAATTTTTTAAACACCTTTCAAAGATTCTTTCACATTAAGCAGCTCAGAAGAGTATTGTGCTTAGTGTGTAGATGGGATAACATGGAATGAGGTGTGAGAATGTCAGTGCTTGAGATGTGAACATTAATCATTATATAAGACAAAAAGCCTGTAACTCTTTGTATGGTGTTTTTCTTTGGTTACAATACTATTTTATTATTTGTTCCAAAAACTTGAAAAATGTATTTCAGAACCCCCCCAAAATCACATAAAGGAAGAAATAAGTCTGTTCAAAAATTTTAGGTTGGTCAATAGAGAAGAATGGACTATAGAGGAAGGAACTTTTCCTGTCCTTTTCTAGCTCTGTGTGTGGCAGACAATACTTCTGCTGTAGAAATGACAACGTGATCTCATCAGAGGTATCGATAGCCAACGAGCAAAGTTGTGTGCCAACCTGTTGTGCCAGCCAGCTGTCTGACAGGCTTGTGGTTCCAGTGACTGACCTGAGAGAGGGGCTGACAGCTGCACAGGAGACAGGAGAGAAAGAAGTAATGAAAGTACAAAGTGTTTCTGTCGTACCCTGCCGTACATGTCTCTGTACGCCTCAGCAATCATGAGCCGCTGGGAGTTGCAACGCTGCGTAAGGATTTCAATCAACACATCTTTTTCACAACCTGAAAAGGAAATGACACAGACTCTAAATCAACAAACTGGTGTTAATTATTTACATTTGTGAGTGTTTGCGTTTTGTTTAAGAGCATTATACGAATTTTTTGAAAAAATTGATCAAGAGACTGATATGCCATGAATATTTATCAACATCAGTTATATTTACTGTGCTTGTGTAGCTTGCACTTCCTGTTGTAATACCATCCAAAAGTGAAGCAGTCTGTTATTACCAGATGCATCATCACCTGTCACAAGGTCAATAGATTTGAAAGCATCAAAAAAACCAATAGGGGCTTTCATGGATTCAGAACTAGGCCCAGTAGCAGGATTTGTGGCTGAGCCTTGGAAGTCATACTTATGTGTTCTGCTGATATTGATTAAATTGTCATTTAAGAATTAGGGATCCCTTTTATGGGGATGACAAACTGCTGTTAAACCATTTGTTGAAAAACTCGAAGTTATAATTTATGTATAAAGTAAGTTGTGAAGCTTTAAAATATAGTATTTTACTCCATTTCCAAAAGGCATTTTATTGAAAGTTACCTATGATGGTTTGCTTGATAGGTAGAACATACTAGTAAACTTCTATAATGAATCAGTATTATTGCTTATGAAAAAAATATTATTAGCATATTCAGAAAGTTATTTTGGAGTTTTAAAATTGTTTTTGCAACCTAAGGGTTGGGATACTGTACACAAAGGTTTCATTCTACTTTTCAGAAAATAGTTATCACTAGGAATCTTTACAGTTTACATAGTGTCTATAGTAAAAAATGAGAAGAATCCAGATATAGGAAATATTATAAAACATAAATATAATACTTCATTCATTTGTGTAGTGCCACTGGTATCAGCGGGACAGCAGAGATGACTGAACATCCTCATAAGAATGAATGCCATGTGCAGGATTGAGGGTCAAAGTGTCAGTCCCTGTAAAGGATATGGTGACATTACCTCCTCCAAAGCAGAACTGTTTATTTTGTCAGTTATCCTTTAAATTACAACTTTATTCCATGTACTTTGATAGGAAGATTAAAATTAAGGTTAATGTACATGTATTTAGAGTATTAAATGAAGCATATAATCTCTATATTTTTATGTTAGCAACATTACCTTAAAAGTACCATTTGAAGTGTAGGATGATGTTTAAAACTTTTCATCTATAGCCAATATGGTCATAAAGATATTTCAGATTCTCCTTGATGAATAATGCTTATTGTGGTTCATTCAACATTAAATCTGTGTCCTCACATTTTCATTAAAGAAATTGAAAACAGCATGCAAGATTTGTTTCTGTACAATCTCGTGAAAGCCCAAAGGGTATAAAAGCTCTGAGACAGAAAACAGTTTTAAAATGAGGAAAATGTTTCAGATAAAAAAAATATAGATCAATGTTTTAACTTTCAGCAATACCAACAAGGTTCAATAGGAAAATACAAAAATCTGAACTGAGAAAAATGCTTTTGTGAACAAAAGTTTTTTTGGAAAAAACATTGAAACCAAATTTTGCAAAGATAAAGAATTTTTAAACTTTCCTCTCCATTTGTTTTTATTTCTTATGACTGATTAAGGGACTTAGCAGACCTTGGTAACATTTAATTGTTGAAGTTACAACTAAAACCCTTTCATTTCTTGGCCTTCACTCTAATCATGTAAAACAGAATTCTGTTTTTATTGTTTTCTGAATGAAGTGTTCATTACTATAAGTGTTGGTATGGATTTTAGATTAATCTTGATCAACTCTTAGTTCCTGTAAATGCAAATGATTTATCTGGACATCATCAGAGTTTCTTATTGTGATTCCTTGAAGATTTTGCAGATGTGACAATTTTATGAGTTTATATTTTGCCTAATTCTTTATGAGAGCTTTCTGAAAAAGAGGAAATTGGTGTTACAATCAGTCAAGATACTCACTAATTCCCTGTAGGGCTCCTCCTAACAACTGGGCATCCATTATAGGGTTAAAATTTGGAGCCGGAAGAATTGTTCCTTGTGTCTACAGAAGGAAAAGCAGACTTTAGCATTGTGTTTAACATTTTTAACATGATATACGTATTTCTGCTGCAAACCAACAATCATAACTTTACATTTTCTTTGCTTCTTGGGGAACAGGATGTATAGTTTTTGATTTATAAAACAGAACTTAAACTTGCAGTTAACCATAGGAAGACAGACCATATTGAAGGAAGTTACCCCTAGCATGAGTTAGGCCTGAATAGGAAAAAAAATGGTCATGATTTACATTACAATGTAAATCCCTTTGCCAACCTTTTAAAAAATATTATTTTATATTTCAAAGTTAATATATGGTATCCCTGATTATTCCTCATGGTGTTTCTAATTTGAAAGGACTAATGAGAAAGTGATGAATGAGATCCATAGGTTGCTTACAAACCTGGTGATTTATTAAAGCAGTGATGTTGCTGCCAAGTGTGAGATAGTTTTGAGATTGCCATATAGAAGACAACGCAATTTTTCTAGTTGCCTTGTAACTGATTAAATTATTGTCAGCTCATTCTCAATGATTCTTTATTGCATGTATTTTTTCTTATTCTTTCTAAGAAATCTGTGAGTAATAAAGAGGACTAATTTTAATAGAATCACAGACCAATACAAACAGAAGAAAATAACTGAGGTTGACAGATACTTAGCTCTGTCTCCTGGTTAACCTCTTTTGTTCACCTGAGCATTCTATCTGTTTTACCTGATGTACCAAATGTAAAGGTTCTCTTTTGTGATGATTCCTGGACTCAGTACATCTGATTAAAATGACACATTAACTTTATACTTACATTTCAAATAAAAATGGAATATATTTTATAAGTATATATGGTGTATTTTTACAGATACTTCCAAGAATCAGGGCTTACATGGTTTATGCTAATCAATTTGTTTGCTTTACATGCACTTGAAAATCTTTTGGATATTGTGCCTTCACACATGATGACAGGCACAAATTTTGTACATGGCCACTAATCACTCTTGCCTGGCTTGAAATCTAAGCAGAGGAATTAAAAAGCACCAAACAAGAATTGTGCTTTTTAGCTGAGAAGGAAGACATCGTTTCTTGATACACTTGAACATTGCTTTGAACCCACCAAGCAAAGGTAGGAAAAAATTGTCCGTGGCTAAGTGTGAAAAAGTGCATAGTCAGAAATTTCAGATTTTTGAAGGAGTTACTTTAAAAAGTACTAATAGACCAGCATGCCTGTACACAGAAAAATACGTATGGGTAGACTGATTCTTCTGCAGTTTGTTCATCATGTAAATACAAGGTCCAGCTTTCACAGCTGAACATAAAGTATGTAGGGCCTTTTTACTCATAAACCAATTGGAAAAATGCTCAGGAAAAAGCTGAACTGTGATAATTTGGCGTCTGAATTCAATGCAGTTACATAGCAATTGCCTACTACTTGCTGTGAGTAGCTTTTTTTTCTTTGAGAGTGCTATGCAGTATTTGCCATGGAAGGCAAACCTAAGGAAATTTACTGTAGACAGTTCAGTGATGCCAGGGATTGATTCTAGGATGAACAGTGCTATTTGTACCCCTCTGAAGTAAGTGCTGTGCAGACTATCCACAGAACTATCAGATGATGGGTCCTTAGTGCTGTGATGGCAGGGGGCACTGATATGAAGCCTCTCAAGATCTGAGCACCTCAAGACTTAAACCAAACTATTAAATTTCTTTTTTCAATTGTTAATAGTTAGAGCTGGACAGTTATGATTAAGCAATGTAATTGTTAATCTTGGATGCTTGGGTAATATTTTGTTTTAAGGAAAAGGGAAGATAATTCTAAAATGAATGGGTCATCAGACAAGAGACACCAGGAGTGAAGTCAGCAGAACTGAGCAGTAACTGGAGGGAAGGTAATTCTGGTAGTGGGAGTTCATGACAACCATCTCATTGACTACCTACCCAACACAGACCCCAGACTCAAATAGAGGTAAGAATGGTACTTTAATGACTATGAGAGGCCAATGACCATGAGAGACAAAAGGGATAGCTAGCAAGTAGGGGTTTGACTACTAATTAAGAAAAAAGTTATGCAATTTGTAACCAGTGAATGCTAGTCATTCTTTGTTGAAATGTATTAACTCTGTAAAGTTCTGATGATCAGGCATCTGGTCTTTTGTGGGTTACCATATAGCTCATTAACTTGTGCAAACTAGAATTAAAAAATATAAATACTTCACCTTGGTGTCTGAATTGGTGTTTGCACACCAGGTAGTGAACCTGCATTTGAGACAGCAGCACTTCTGTCATGTGGCAACAAGATGTTACACAGCAAGTGAGAAGGAAAACCTTGCTTCTAAAGTAAAGCAAGAATTCAAGAAGTTTATATTTCTGAGCAAATGACCACTCTAATGCTCTTTGTTGTAGTTATCTGGGGAGAAGGAAAGGTGGTATAGTTTTAAGTTGTTGAGCAACACTTAAAATAATCTCCTGTACTGAGATATAAACTTGAACGTTGGGGCAGGCATTTTATTTTGCAAAGATTTGTTAAAATCTTGTCATACTTTAGAAGCATCTGTGCTTACAATGTTTTTTGCTCGAAATACCTCAAGAAATTGAGCAAATATATTGAAACAACGTTCTAGTAGGAAAACTAGGTTTCTGCTTTGAGAACCTAGGGCCCAAGGTGTAAAATCATGTTTCCTCCAAAATTATACAGGCTTGCCCTGCCTAAATGTGCCTAGGAAATGTCTAGCTAGCAGCAACATTCATCACTGCACAAACTGAGGGAGCAGAGCAGTAGAGGCATTTGGTAACTGAATGAAATTACAACAGATTGAATTTTAATCAGGGGACGGGCAACTACATATGAATAGATTGTTTCTTTCTGTTATTTTTGGCTAGAGAATTTCTACTGCCCAGTTTTGAAGCAGGGCATTTTTAGGATTGATTAAACACCTGAGTGTAGTTACATGCACTGCTATCTCACTTTCAGTCATTTCCACTAAGTCGGCTATGACTGACCCCTGTAAGAGAAGAATACTCAGTGGAGCTGAGCAGGAGCAATGGAGTTCAGGGAAAAATGCAGGATGTGGCTGACCACAGCTGTTGAAAAGAAAGCTTACTTGTTGAGCTTATTTAGCTCAACACAAAGCAGACTGAGTGCAGCTATCAACACTCGAGAGGATGAACTGGCGGTATAAATGTTTACGCCTGACTTCACTAAAGAGTAAAGTCACTAAGAGTGTGAATGTGTTCTTGATTTGGCCAGATCAGCATGAGGGGAGTGGATACCTGTCTAAGCCCAACAGAGAGTATAAATACTAAAAAGGTAGCAAAGTAATTGGGGAAAAGAAAATGGCTTGAGCTGACTTAAACCCATAAATTCTTTCTCTGTGATGCCCAACACTGCAGCAGTGATCATATCATGACAGGCACTAATGAAGATCTCATCTGTATTACATCAGTGTTATTTCTTCAGTACATTTTGTATTACTCTGCTAGAAAAACTGTATAAAATAATTTAACTTGATATTATACATTAGAGCTTCTATGAGTGAAATATCTGAAAGAACCTAGTGAGAGAGTTCTGGACTCTGACATCAGAATGACCAATTTTGAGTCTATGACTTTTTCTGTTTTACTTATACAACATCTTTGGCTTCTCTAAGCTCTGGAAAGTGTAGGAAAATTGCCAGTATGATCTCATGATCTTTCTTCTGCATGCCTTAAGATGGTTCACTATAGGGATGAGCAGAAATTGCTCTTTGTGGAAAAGTTAATTTCTATAGAAGTGAAAATTGCATTGTGGTTGTCTTGGTGATGTCAGAAGAAGAGTTTATGTACATGGAATATAATTTCTCTAAATACAATGCTCTCCAACCCATCCACACAAGTGAAGCAAATTGTGACAAAATAACAGAAATCTTTCTGTAAGTTTAGAAAAGCAAGGACATTTTTGGACTCTTTAACATTCTTATTATGAGAACTTTATCCTAATTTCACAGCTAGTGTCAATGGAAGTATTTTTATTGATTTCA
Organism: Cichladusa arquata; assembly: GCA_026413545.1. NCBI lineage: Eukaryota > Metazoa > Chordata > Aves > Passeriformes > Muscicapidae > Cichladusa > Cichladusa arquata. The sequence continues at coordinate 30,843,467 of JAOTQP010001652.1, read as the reverse complement.
GGGAGCTTTTGATTCCTTCCCTTAATGAGCAAAGGCTGGGGTGGATGGCCTACCAACTCTATTCAATCTAATAATACTATAATTTTTTTTCAAATAAAGAAATTAACAGGAATTTCTCCAATAAAATTTCTTAAGTAAGTAAATATTATCAAACACCCATTAGTCTTAGTAATGTGGGATTGGGTGATAAAGAAACTTGCATTATGCTCTGGGTGTCAACTTGTTCTGTGAACACTGCAGATAAAAAGAAGTGTTCTTCCCCCCCGTCCCCCCCCATTCTTTTCTCTCTGTTTTTCTACTTACTTACAGTTAATTTCCTCTCCTTGTTCCATCTACATTCACAAGCCATGGAGTCCTTTCTGAGAAAACCACTGGCTGAGTAAAATATGGTTTGTGTGACTGAGTCCAAAGTTTGTATGTATTATTTAGCTAATGCTAGGCCAATGGAATAAATGACTGTTTTCAACTGCTGTATTTTTTTGACTGGTAATAGAATTTGGTTCCCTCACCCCAACTGAACAGTATTTTCACAAAACTTTAGTGGAGATTGCATACCTCTACTAATATTACTGAAATTAATTATGAAGTTCAAAGTTACTGCTAGGAACAGGTGGATTGACAGATACACACAAATAGAGCCAAATTTTCTGAAGAAAGTGGGGGAAATGTCTGGTTTAGTCACTGAAAGCATGTGGAGAATCGCACAATTTAATTTTGGTATCTGGATTCTAGCATCCCTCATGACATATTCATCATTTTACTGTAGCTCTCATTGAGAGCTTAGGATTCAGCCTGACAGACTTTTCTGCAATACAAAGAAAATGCCATCAAAAAGCATCAGAGGAAAATAATTTCCAAGAGCAATTTGGCCTTTTTGTGGGTTGGTTTAGACAAACTGCTGTTATGTGAACATGGCAAAATGGTTTTCATATTGTCTTTCCTCTGCAGCATCCTAGTGAAGGGGATATCTGTTTTTCAGAAGGAAAAACCCAGAATATTTTGCTTTTTTCTTACAAAGTGTAAAAGCACTTAAAGATAAGGCAAATAAATCTCTAGAGGTGATTCAGTGATTTTTTACATTAAGATATTTATTCTCCTGTCTGATCTCAGGATACCCTCACGTTCAAAATCACAGATCTGTCTCTACAGAGGTGGCCCAGGTGGGCACTTTATATATATCTTTCTGTGTTTGCACAGGTTCTTCTAACTCTCCTGTAAGGAATTGATTCCAAAATAAGCTGAGCAGACAAAACAGGTTTGTGTGGTGTTGGTGGAGTAAATCAAAACAATGAAAGAGATTGAAAAAATTTATAATGGTTCTGGAAAATGATACTTGGAATTTACCTTCCTTCTGTGCAAGAGCAAGAAAGTAACAGCTTTTTCTGACCAAAGTCATAAGCAGTTCAACAAAAGTATCAGTAAAAGGTGAGGCTGCTTTTATCAAATTATGATGTGTAAACTTCAGGCAATTCAGTTGTGTGATGGAAAAAGCATTCTGAACTGCGAACAACCTTCTAATAATATTTGTTCAGTAAGTCATTCCACTGATAACAAACAAGTGAAGTCAGACTCTTTAGTCTGAATATTTCCCATAGGGAATATCTACTAAAATAAAATGCTTTCTTTATTAGCTAACCACATGCTATGAGCTAGCTATACTTTTGCAAAGATATCCTTTGTGTGCAAATTTATTAAATAAAAATTTCATGAATATTTTGGTTTGCTGTGAGTTTACTGTATGTGTTACATTTAATTTCAGTAATAAATGATACAGTAGTGGAATGGATACTTCTAAACATAGAAAATTCTTTCTCCAGAGCCTTCAATCTCTCTCTGTGTATGTATTTCAGAGAGGTCATAGATATCATCTTGTCTAATTTCTGGTACTTACTATAGGGAACCATTTTTTGTATGTGATCTCTGATAATGATGATGCCTTGCATTGCTGAATCAGGCAGGGCTGCTGCTGTTAACAGTGTCTACATCTCATTCTTGATCTTGAGGGAGTCCATCCTATCTGATTGTCCGCAGATAATGTATGTAATTACTGATATGGGTAGCATAAAATATAAAGAAGATCATCTTAAAGAACAAAGCAGATTTTGAAAGTAATAATTCTGATTTTTTTTTCATTTTTCATTTTTCTTATGCTTCTGAATTAATGGTATATTCAATGTTCTGGCATTCCTTGAAAAATATCTCTATGTTCAAAAAGTACTTCTAAGACTTTTTCTCAATCTAGAATTGTGTTTAAGAAGAGTAGAGAAGAAATTAATGTGACAGTCTCACCATTAAGTCCTGTACAAACCTTGTTTTCTTGATTGAGATTTGCTAGAGTGATTTTTCTGCTATTTTGTTGCTGTGTCTCTTCAGAGAAAACTGCCACTGCTCCATGACCAGCTTTATGTTGAAATACCAGCAGCATCCAGGGGAGAATGTTTACATGCTGCTCTGCCTTACATGTCCCCATTCTGTGTGGATGCCACAGCAGGTAAGTCTGTTCCTAGGACTCAGTGATCTAGTTCGTAAAAATACCTAATTTCTCATCCTTTCTATTCCATAACACATGGAAATTGGAATAAACAGTGAAAATTTACCTAACTTGAGAATCCATCCCAATACTCGAGAAAGCCTGTAATCAGGTTTTCCTGTCTTTCCTAGGACTAATATGCTTCCCATTGTCTATACTTGCTTCTCTGCTCATTTGTTTCTGTGATGGTGAAAAAAAAAAAGGTTTATCAGTGTGCCTTTTTATGTTTAGAAGAAGAGGGAATAAAGGGATTGTTTTAAAATCATTTATTCTGGGTAATTTTGATGTAATTCAGTGTATCAGAATTAGAAACTTGTGTCCCCTCTGCTCAATTAGTTCATTAGGCTGACTAATATGTAATGGTTACATATTATATTAAGCCTACATACAGTTCTAAATATCTTCCACAGTTAAAAATTGTCTTATCTATTAGATTTTCTTTATAATGCTCTCAAAGTACTGTATTATTATTGCAAATATAATAATTGACAATTGTAATGACTTTAAAGGATTTCTTCTGTAATTTATTTTATAAGGTACTACCATTAATATCAGGCAACATACTATATGCAAATGCAGTGTCAATTATTTAAATATAATTGGCTGCAATAAATCAATAGAAGAAAAGAAACTGTATTTCTTGACTTCTCCAACTGAAACTGAGCTACTGCCTTTTTAAGGTATTCTTTTTGTCGTCCTTGAATTATCAGGAATAGATTACAGAATCACTGTAACTAAAAGAGAAAAAAAGAAACTAAGAAGTTCTTAACTGTCTAGTAAACTGTCTAGTAAAAAAAAATAATATCCCAAATTGCAGAAAACCAAACATATTACTAATCCTGATTCAATAGCAATCACTTTAGAAAATCAAATATATGCAATATAATTTTATCAGAAGAAATACTTTACTGGCAAGATTGGAATAATTAGCCAACTATACTTGCTATTAAAATAAGAAAGGGAAAAATATTTATCGTTTAGAAAATTCCATATTGATTTGTAAGTTTGTTGGGAATGTACATTGTGAAAAGCCTTTGAAAGGAAAGAATCATTATTCATACCAATAATAATTGAAAGTAAATCCTTAGAGAACATCATGATCAGTATGCAAGGTACAGAGAGAAATTTCATAGTTTTCGGTCATGAAATAGTAACTCGAATAGTTTCCAGAATAGAGATTTAAAATTCCACTCCAAACGTTTTTTCTCAAAGAGCACTAGTGAAGCCATTTAATATATTGTACAGCTTTTTGATGAGGAACAATCATGGATAATTCTTTCTGGGTTATGGCTCTTGTAGTGGTAGCATTTTTTTACTTTAAAATATTTTTCACACTATGAACAAAGCCAAATATTTGTAGATGATAAAGCGATAAAGCTATTCAGTTACTTTATGCAGCTACAGATGGTCTTTTCAAATTATAGAGCCAAAAATAGTGCCAGAAATACATATCTTCTGAAAAATTCACATTTTTATCTTTAATACAGTTGAGTGATAGTATGTAATTTAGTTTCTTGTTTAGCAGCAAAGTGCAAGCATAGAAAACCCACCTAAAGGACCTCACAAGGAGGTTTGAGTTGTTTTTTCTTGAAAGGTCTAAATTTATGAGGCAGAACTGATAATTCTTTATATTCCAATCTTAGTTTCAGACATAGAAATACATATAGATAGATAGATAGATAGATAGTTATCTATAGATAGATAGATAGATAGTTATCTGTAGATAGATAGATAGATAGATCGATAGATAGAAGTAACACGAGAATTGTGATAAATATAATAATTAACACCAGGATTAGACCCAAATCACAAATAAATTATCTTCACCTAAGATTAATTTCTACCAGTGGAGGGAAATGGTTCCCAACACATATGATGACAACTCAAGAGGAATGAAAAGTTTTGGAAGATTTCAGAGAACAAATAATTATACTCACATAATCTCCACAATACATTTTGATGAGTCTTCAAGTTCTGTTGAGATGGAATAGTAGCTTTCCTAGACTAAAAGAAAAGTAAATGCAATTTTTATAGTTAAACCTTGCTCTATTTTGGAGATTCGTGAGAAGCCATCCAATCAAACTGATACCAAGTACATTAGGCTCCAAAGTAACAATGAAGCAGAACACCTCTTGGTACCTTGTGTCCTTGGGCTTTATAGATTTACTGTGGGCTTAGTCATTAACCATGTATTGAATAAGTGTGATTATAATGTAAGTAAATAGAGTCATTAGCACGACACCCTCTATTCTGCTGTGTTGATTTTAGAAATCAGAATTCATCTAGTCACAGAACGAAACACTTACCAACCAAAAGTGCTTGTGTTAATGATTTACTTTTCAGATTGGATCTGGTCTAGTTCCTCTTTTTCTTCCTTGTGCTGAAATTGCTCAGCTCATCACTTGCTCTAATAACTATTTGTAGCTGACATGCACAGGAAGGTGCTTTATAGCCCTTATAGGTCACCCAGAGTATGCAGGTAGCCTTAGTGGAACTCTGTAAATGAAGATCTTTTCATGCAAGTTACAACTTGCAAAATCCTGCAAAGAGCTGATCAAAAATCCTGTACTGTTGCTCTATTCAAGGTCTTATACAGAATCCTGACTCTCCAACTGACAGTAAACTCATCTTTTCATAGCTACTATCATATCTTTCTGTTCATGATAACTATTAATGTAATAAACCATTGATAAAACTGGGAAAAAAATTTGTTAAAAACCAAGGTTTTCTCTCTCTCTCTCTCACACACACACACACAAAAAAAAAGGAATATAAAATAGAGGAACATAAAAATTGAGATGCAGAATCACCTATGTATCTTCTACTTCACTTGAATGGAAGGCATAGGCTACTGTTATCTTGCTCAAGTCCATTTTAGAGGGGTAATATTTCCCAATAATTTTACAGTGATAGTAGCTCAAAATATGAATTAATTACTCCAAATTTTCTTGGTTTTCTTAATGTATCCATCTCAGACTTTAGAGCACTTATCTTGAATAAATAGTCAAAACCTGTTGTTCTATGAAATATTTATACCTGGCATATAATGTGATGAAAGCACTTTATTATGGAACTAGAGTCTGTTTTTAATGAAACTTTCAGAGAAAATATGTGAGAGAGTCTAGAGAAAACAGGAGAAAGGTTTCAACCTCCCTATCTCTTTGAATGTCCTTTGGCTGTGCTTTCCTGCCATCTCTCCCACAAGGTGAGGCAGGGCTTACCAACAAGGAAATGAATAACATATTTGTCCATGTAATGCTCAGCAAAATGGTTCCACTATTTGTGTACCAGAGTGAGGCGCACCTTGGCATTTTGTTCAAGACTCAGTAGGTCAGAGGTGTGAGTCATTTCTAGGGGAGGAGCTTATCTAGGGGAAAGCCAAAGAAGCTGTGTTCCCAGGGGTTTTGGCAATCTCACTTGAAAAGAAAAGAAAAGAAAAGAGAAGAAAAGAAAAGAAAAGAAAAGAGAAGAAAAGAAAAGAAAAGAAAAGAAAAGAAAAGAAAAGAAAAGAAAAGAAAAGAAAAGAAAAGAAAAGAAAAGAA
>JAOTQP010001652.1:30809414-30837295 GCA_026413545.1 Cichladusa arquata | reverse complement strand
GAAAAGAAAAGAAAAGAAAAGAAAAGAAAAGAAAAGAAAAGAAAAGAAAAGAAAAGAAAAGAAAAGAAAAGAAAAAGAAAATAAAAAGAAAAGAAAAGGAAAGACTACTTGGAAATACTGCAGAAGAGAGCAGCAATAAGTATTTCTGTGGAAAAACAGGAAAACTTGGTTTTTTTAGACTAAAGAACAGTGAAGGAGACCTTAAAAGTTGAAGAAAATAGAAGACATTAAAAGGGGAAGGGAAAAAAAAAGTCTTCCAATTCACAATGAACTGGACAGATTAAAGCCTATTTTTCTGTTTCACCTCTGTTTAATCTTTGCAATTTTCTCACAGTTGCCGGGTGAGATTTTCGTTACTGTTCTGGATACTTGCTTGCTTTCCTTCCTCTTTTTCCTGCTAAAAATTTTCCTGTTTCTATTCTTAATTTTTATTTTCCTTCCTCACTTTGTTACCTGTTCTTCTTTTTTGGACAGTCTTAATTATTTTCTGTCGAAGAAAGAAAGGACTGGTTCTTCTTATTCAGGTCCCTACAACCAATGGAATTTCTCACTTGTGCTAAAGGTTCTTCCTCAAACTTCCCCCATCCTGCTCATTGATACGCTTAGGCTTAGACATTGCAAGTGACCATTTCCATGTTATTTTAGTGGAAACCTTGAGTAAAAAAATGAAATATAATAAATTTTTATTAGGAATCCATCTAAAAATTATTATTTATTTAAAGTGAGAAGTAAATATTATTAAATATGGAATCATTCTATTTGTTTTCCCTGAAAATTAGATTCCAGTATATCAATTACATATAAATTAAAAAAAATTCACATTATTGGTATAATAATCTTCAGGTATTGCTCTGGAGTAGTCAAATAATTGAAATGTTTGTTCTGTATTACTGCAGCTGCAAGCAGTAAAATATGGGACTTTGTGCATGTGGTTTCTGTAGTGGAAAGAAAATCTGTATATAACTGGAGCTGGTATGATTTCTAGCTCTCACCAGAGTACAGAATGCATGAGCAGGTACAGAGGTCAAGATGAAGGGGTGGAAAGGTAATCTTTAGCACTAGTGTAGTAGTAACAGCCTTGGGCATTTGAAAAATATGTCTCTGGGAGCTTGTGTAGAATGTGTGGAGCATGTTACTCACCGTGATTAAATAAAGTATTTGATGTCAAATACCTTAATGCAGTGAATCACTGTAGGACTTATGACTCAAATTTTAACTTTTGCAACTCCCAAGTCTTCATTTATATTACTAAAAGAACTTGGACATTTATCTACCTGTCAATTCCCCTTAGGGTTGCACGGGCCAAGTTCTGCCTTTTTTCTGAGAAGAGCTCTGAGCACGACATGTGTACAGAGGCAATTTGAGATACTGTGAGGGCTGTGGTGCTGGTAGTCTGTGCCTTGGGAAGGGGACTGCCAGTTCCCTTTTGGGATATAGCCTCCACAGGAGGCTGGCCACATGAGGTGATACAGACTATTGAAGAAGAGAAAAGGGTTTGAATGAGACAGTGGGTAATGAGAGGTAATAGTGGGTGTAGCTCTGAAGGAACAGCAGAAGCACAATGACTTAGTGAGTGTAACATTCTGGTTTCACTATTGTGTCAATATAATTTAGAATTGCAGTTTCTGGTGGTTCATGAGTGGAAAAAACTGAAAAAAACTTGGGCCTACAGACTTCTCAGTCCTCTCAGTCCTGAATGTCACTGAATTGGATACTGGGGAATTATGCTAAGCTTGCACTGATGTTTTTGACTTTATGGAATTAAATATAAATATATTCACCAAATATAAATATAAATATATTTACCATGAAGAGGAAATATTTGTGTGAACTAAGTGAGATTTCTGCTGACATAGAAAAACTGGCTGTAGTCCAGCACTATATGATCTATTTCTTTAGTGGCGTTTTAAAGGAAGGTTAACTGTTCAGAGGTTGGTTGGGCAGGAGAGTTGGGATTATTTTGTGGAGAGAATTATTTTTACCTGAGACACATATAAAATTATAGAATATACAGAATATATCTATGATGTATTCAGAAAGTTACATAGTGAGGTAGTGGAAATATGGGTGAGTGGAAATGAGTTTCCCTAGAAGTTTTTTCTTAGGCTTAAGCAGAATTGTTCTGGATACTATTTAAAACAGTCTCCTGGATGTTTATCATAGTGTTCAAAAATGCCTTGTTTTATTAAATTTGCAGAATTAACTTTTGCTAGAGAACCATAGCAGAAGAAGAAGGCATTCCTTTGAGAAAAGATACACAAAAAGGAAAAAATAATAAGAAAATTTGATAAACTGCATAATTATTCCAGCAGCAAGGTTTCTAAAGCTGCTGCCTAAAATATTACTGCAAAATGAAAGGGAAACAGATACCGAATTTCTGCAATACTAATTTGTGTAGATGGCAGCAGTGTTTCATAGGTTTCTTAATAAAATGCTTTTCCATTTAGATTTAATATGGTTTTATGAAAATACAAGGCTGAACTTTTGGTTCTGATTAACAGAGTATTTTATTACTAGCTTTATTAATTTCATGGCATATAATCATATACATGCTACTTATCCAATAACAATTTCAAAAATAAATCAGATAATTATACATATATAATTTACTGAAAACACTTGGAGGAGCTGATGTGTTTATGAAGAACATTTAAGAATCACTTTATATGTACAATTAAATGCTCACTGTGCTCCCATAGATAGCATATTACTTTTTAAAATGAAATGTATACAAATAAAATATAAGTATTGTGAATTTAGGCAATTTGTTAAGCCCAGATACGTTTGGGAGCTGTTGCTGTAACTTTCTACATTAATCCTGATTTAAATGTTAAGTCGTATCATGTGTTGGGAGTTCTGCCAAAATCAGTGTATACAGCAAATTAGTCATTATAGACCACTGATTTACAGGGACACTTGTAGAAATCATAATGAATGTATAATTTCTTATATGCTGTCAAAGCACTGTTTCCATTATGCAAGCACTTGATCTTGCAGATGATGGAACATTTCTCTGCTGCATGTTTGCACTGACAATGGATTTTGCTCATCTCCTATGCAAGCTCTCAGGAAGAAGCAAAGTGGCTGTGGGTGTGTATGTGGGGTGACTATGATTTAGCTGGAGAGAGGAGCTTGTTTGTGAGCTTTTGTTTCTTGTGAGGGACTCTTCTGTTGTAATGACATACTTAAATCCATTAGCATGTCTCTCATCATAAAGACTGAGAAATACAATTAGCAAGTTGTTTACAGCAGAACTGCAACTGCTGTGACTAAAATGTTATTGATAGAGTGAATTAACTTCTGAGAATTGTTTTCCAAAGATTAGTTTAATAAAGGTTTGACATGGTGCTATAACTTAGCCTTGGTTTATTCAATGTAAGGCTTGATATTATTTTTTCACTATCTAATTGCTTCGCATAAAAATGACATGCTATTTTGCCTACATTATTCCAGATAGTTAAGCCTGTTCTTACCACTTTGAATCCTAGCAGTTCTATTAGCCTTGGAGACTGGAAGCTGCTTGATGCTAAGCACTGTTGAAGTTTTGTTTATTTGGATGCCTGAATCTGAAGGAAGGAATGATAGTAACTTCCATACTTAAGCTAGAACAATTTTCTGCTAGGAAGTGAAGTCTAAAGGATGCAAGTGAAATATAGTGCATACAGGAGAAGAAAGAGTAAAATTAATGCTGTCTGTTTAATAGCCTAGTGCCAGTCATCTGTTTTTAAATTCTTTGCCTATGCTGATCGTCACAACTCATGCATAAAGAGGAGCTGATTTCATCTGGCTCATGCATTTTGTGAGTGTGTTCTCCTTGTTGTCCTAGTAACTGGAGTAAGGTTGGCACTAGCATGTGCCCTTTCATCTGAAAAAAAATAATTATTTATGTCTACTATGCCTAGGGAAGAAAGCTTAGACACATAGCCAGTAACATAAGCCCAACTTTTCAAAGTTGGCCATGAAAAGAAAGAATCATCTTAAACTGCACCCCAATGTTGAGAACATAGCTTTTTTCTGTGATAATTAGAGTTTATGATGTCTATAGTTTAGCCATGATTTTCTGAATTGTGAGAAAGACAAAAATGCCCACAAGGGGACTTTGGGATACTTGGTTTGTTGATGCTTGGTTCTTAGATATGCAACCAATGGGCTGAGGCTCCATAGGAAAGTTAACTGTCCTATCTGTCATCTTCCCTCCATAAGTAGGCATAACATTACCTTTTATAAAATTCCTTAGATGCTGTTCATGAGGAGCATTAAGTAAGAACTGGTACATGTGTCTTTATCTCGTATGCAATACATTATTATGTGAGTATAAATAACTTAAAAAGTGGGAGGCAGGAAACACTACATTAGGCTGAAAAACAGTATAACCTTGATTTCCAATATCTCCATGGCAAAGAAGGTATGAGTACCTGTTATTTTATTGTTCAGAGGCAAATGGAGGCTTCACTTATGATTGTTTTGATCTCTGTATTGAAAGATCACATTAATTTTTGCACACGTTCAGAGGCAAAGACCTCCAGACTGCAGAATTTATGTACACCCAAACACAATTTTCATTTTCCTCTGTATGCAGAATCTTATATTTAAGCCTGAGGATGTATGGCTGTACAGAATTTTTATCTTGTAGAAACTCATACCTTGGGTTATACTTCCTTTTTGTTCTTTCGAAGCCATTACAATTTGTTAAAACAAGTTATATGTTCCTGCAGCATTTAGGCCCTTGGATGAGCATCTCTTTACAAAGAAGAGCCATTACTGCATGATGCTGGAAACCTATTTTCCAGGTGTATTTAATCAGTATTTTATAGTTATTCCTTTACACTTGGTGTATTTTAAAGGTTTTTTTAAAAAATACACAAATCCTTTTGTTTTTCTATCAGTAAGAAACCTACTCAGTAACAGTGTCTTTGTGTTTTCTTGATGTTGTGCAAAATCTCTAATTAAAATGTAATTAGACTAACTTCAGTAACATTCAGTCCAAATTCTGCAAAATCTGTCATCAAACCTCTAGTATATTCTGCTTTTGTTTTCCTCTTTTCTATTGTGTACTGCTTCCAAATGCTGTACAGATGACTCATGGAAACATTTCAGCCTTGAATATTATAGTTCCTGTTTTTGATTCAATATCCGTGATCTGACATTTTCCTTATCATTGACTGATTGACTGAAGATTTCACAGAAGGGACTATAATTTGAATACATCCTTGTGTTTACACTCCTGACAGCTGTTTATCTTTGAACCTCAGTTGACCAAAATTTTGATTACAAATGTTTCCATGTTTCTCTGGCCCTAGTGTAAGAGTCATGGTTTAACTTTCCTCGGCAAAGCACAAAATCCAGGCAGGACACAAAGAAGTGACTTCGCATCCTTCAAAAATACTTCTGCTTTTCAGCATACAGTGGGATTAGTAATTCCAGTCGATGATGAGACAAGTTATGAGAAGATTGTGAGCTTCTGCAGCTTTGCACCAGTGGCTAAGGCTGGAGATGTATGTAGCAAGTATGGGCACAGGAATGTTACTGGCCCAATGAATCTGTTGACATACTACTGAGCAAAAGAGGAAATAGTTGATACAAGTACCGTTAGATTTTAAAGAAAAAACAAGCTAATACTCATCTGGATTTAGGCTGTTCCTCTAACATGAGAACAAAGAATGAAATTTTGAGCTCTGTGAGGACTTTGACTAAGAAATAATATTGTTGGGGTGAATGCCTTAGCCACTTTCCCAGGTGCCCTGACATAATGGGTATGAGGATCTATGAGCAGAACTGAAGAGTAATGATGGTTAACAAGGACAATAATTCATCTACCTTGGAGTTGTCAAAGTTGCCCTATGCACTGCTTCAAAACTGCTTCCACAACAGATCGGTCATGGTCAAAGGAGACTCCCTTCTGAAGGGAACAGAAGGCCTTATATGCAGACAAGCAAGTCTGCTGGCTCCCTGGAACCCAGGATAAACATGTGAAGAGAGAGCTGGTATGGCCATCTGATTATTATCCATAATAACAAGAACAAGTCTGATGGCAATCAAGAGAGACTTTAGGGTCTTGGGACAGCTAGTTAAGGGATCAGGAGAACAAATGGTGTCCTCCTCTCTCCTTCCAGGTGCAGTGAAGCATGGAGAAAACAGGAAGAGCCAGCAGATCAATACCTGGCTCTGAGCTTGTTGTCACAGGCAGAATTTTTGGGGCTTTTTATCATGGGTCAGTTTATGCAACACCAAGCCTGCAAGTGACAGGTGGGGTACCACTGTCTCACTAGCTTAGGAGTTAGCAGAGCTCATTGGGAGAGCTTTAAAAGACATTTGAGTGAGGAAAAGGGTAAAACAAGGCTCACTGGAGGGGTGTGTGTGGGCAGCAGGCCAAAATTTGGGAGACAGAGTGCTCACTGAGTCCTTGTGTTTGCGGTCTCAGTGGATGGAGATCCATGAGGCAGCAAAGGCACAAGGTACCAGAGAACTGCAGGCCTGTCCTTGGTGCTGGGGAAGGGCATGGAGCAGATAACCTTGAGTGACATCATGCAGTGCATACACGGCAAACAGGTGATTGGGCCCAGCCAGCATGTGTTTATGAAAGGCAGGTCCTGCTAGATCGCCTTCTGTGACAGGGTGACACTTAGTGGATGAGGGAAAGGCTGAGGATGTTGTCTACCTGGGCACTAGTGAAAGCCTTTGACACATTTCCCACAGCATTCTCCTGGAGAAACTGGCTGCTCGTGCCTTGGCCATAAATACACATAGATGTGGCGCTCAGGGAAATGGTTTAGTGGAGTTGCCAGTTTGTCTTGATGGCCTTAAAGGCCTTCTCAAAGATAAATGATTCTAAGAGTCTATGATTCTCTGATTCCATGATAACAGAAGAGGTATTATGGTTTTCAAAAGCATTTGGGAAAAAGATGCTGAACAATAAATGTGGCGTGGACAATTAAAATTTGCTTCATACTTACATGGTAACTGACAAAGGCCTATCTTGTAGATGTGGGGCAGTACATTCGACAGACAACATGCATTAAGTTTTACATTGCTGAACAGCACTTCAGACATCATTTTGTATCATGATATTTCTAAATATTTTTAGATACTGCCTGGTGAATCCTGTAATTTATTAATTTTGGCAAAAAGGGGATTTGAGGACATTGTGGACATTGATAATCCCAGGAGTAAAGCATTAGAAAAATTATGTTGATCTTAATTAATAATTTACTATTGGTCTTTACCAATCAACATAATGGATTTGATATTCCTACGGCTTGTAATAGACCCATGGCTTCTTAGGGCTCCTCTTTCCTCAGAAAAAAAAGATCTAAAGACATAAGAAATTGTGTGAAACAAACCTCTGATTGAAACTCAGGTTTGCTTAAGTCCTTTTATCAGAGGATCCATTAATTTTCCTCTCAGATGTAAAAATTGTTGACTTTCGTGCTAATTTTTTTTGATTTTTTGGGGCTAAGATCTGTTCTCTTGATTTTTGCTTCTGAGTGGGTATTTTTTCTCAGCATGTTCGCATTTCTAAATGACTCATTAAAGAGTCACTTTTCTTTTCTTTTAATGAAGGCTAAAAGCAGGAGGTAGAGATGGCAGCCCTGTTTCATAGTACTTCTCAAGCCAGGTCATGAAGGATAAAGTTTCTGAGAAATCTTTTCTGTTTCAACAGTGATTCATAGGTTTTTCAAGAAATTAAGTGGAATAGGTATCTTCATTATATTGGAATTTTGCAATTAAAAAAGTTAAAAAACCACTGTAGCCAGAGGTATAATTTGCACCAGCTTGCCTGGGGCCACTGAAGTAACTTTTGTCTGCCTGGCACAGTTCTTATCTTGCCTTGGTGGGAGGAATTGTTGTGTTTGATAATGCATGTAATTGTTAGTAAAGTACATGTTCAGAACAGAAATGTAGCACTGGGTGTTGTTGTTGTGAGTTTCTCTTGCTCTCTTTTCTTGTTAGGAGAACATTTTTTCGCTTTTGGATTAGTACATTTGGCCATCTTTAGGTGGTGCACATACAACTCAAAAGTGAAAAGCAGTCTGAGTTAAGGTGAGGCAGCTGTGTTTAGTCAAAGGTAGGCCTTGACTTTGTTAAGCAGCTGACCACCAAGATTATAGGCGGTGAGGAGCTGACAGCAAGCTGATTGCAGAGGATGGATTACAGCACAGACCCTTGTATCCCCTGGGCCTGATCTGGATGTGGGGTGCTGCAACAGCAATATAACTTCTCTAATGTTGTTTGAGAAATACTGAATAGTCTATTAATTGGATCACTAAAAATAAATTATGTTATTAGACAAGGTTTAACCATGAAATAATTATTTTATTTCATGCTATTCATGTGAAAATGAAAACATTTCTGTGATGAAAATGGTTATGAAGCACACAATCATATTTCAGAAAAAGTTTTGAAAACTTATTTGTTTGCTTAATTTATTTTTAATTGTCCTTTGTTTGCTGCAGTATTTTCCCTTTCAGGAGCATGACAGTCTAAATGCACTTTTGAATCCCAAAGCTGACATTACCTGTGAAATTCTCCCCACCCTCCCTGCTTCTGTTGCCAAAGTGCTTTCTGCTGATCCACCACTCACTTTACTTGGAACTATGTGGTCAATCTGTAAAACATGAGCTTCGTTTCCACTCTTGTAAAGGATTTTCATTTTTGTTGCCCCAGCAATGATTAGGCAATGGGAAATGACAGGACAATGGAAGTCTTCTGTCCAGCTTAGTTCTGCCCTTCATCATGAAATCTTCTTAACTGACTCTTTTATTGTGTCTCACTTAGTACACATTATTCAGCTTGCCTGGCTGCTTCTGTTACAACTCTCTGAAGATACAATATAGTAAAACTTCATAATCACCTTACTTGACTCACAAATATACCACCATGGATAGTTAAAGAGGGAAAGGTGATGTTGACATCCATATCCAATTAGCTTCACTGGGAATTTTTCTGAGGGCTCTGTCCTGGTAACATATCCCCATTACTGGAAATTTAGCAATGGACTATGTGCCTTGGGCAGATCACTTGTAGCCAGGATCTTCCTACTCGCAGGGACAGATCAAGGCTGTGAACCTGGGAACTATTTTTAAAGAGATGAAGCCAGTTCCAATTGAAGGAAGTTGCTCAGCCTTTTCTGAGGACAGGTACCATTCTCAGCACCCCAATTAGCAGCTGACAGTGTAGAAGATTAGTGCTTTCTGGCACAGGAGGGATCACCTGCTGCTCTGTGCTTATCATTCCAAAAGTTTTCAGCTGCTGTGAATTGTCCCAGAAATGTTGTTCAAATTCAGCCCCCATCAGCAATATTTCATGAGTGTAGAAAGAGCGTGGCACTTGAGCATGGCACAATAGTAAAATTAAATTTCTTTCACAAAAATCTGTTCTTCCTTACTTACTGATGATGTAGTTATCATCAGGGTCTATGCTGCTGCCAAACTCAGCTACTTAGAGAGCTACTTATATGCTTATGCTTATTTTACTTATATGCTACTTATATGACCTAATACACAGCAACTGACTTAGAAATACAGTTCTGAAATCATATCTACATATTTGTGATGAATATTATTACCACTGAGTCTAAGTCTTGTCAGTTATTCTATGTAGAAGCATCTTGAAATAGCTAAGTAGGATTTAGAATAGCAGAAGAATTGAGAGACTCGGAATTTTCTTTTAAATTTCACAATTACTGATATTTGACTTCTACAATGGAATGATTCTTATAGTTCGAGGGGAAAAGGCCCAGAGACATTATTACTTGATCTTCATTAAGAGGCTCTTGATCATGCAGGTACTGACACACTGATAATTTAAAAGCAACACTTAAGTGTGCTACAATTCAGGGGAATTTGGTATGTTGTCAGACCTTAGGAAAATAAAACGTGTTAATATGCCTAAATATTTTTCATGAAACAGAGCTTTCTTGATAAAAGTATTTCCTTTTAGTTTTAGCCAGGTACACTAGTTAGGAAAGTCACATGTTTAACATAGCCATCCTACAGTTTTTCTTTTTTTTTTAAATTTTTTTCCCTTAAAAATTACTTTCAGTTCATGCTAATCTAATTCTGATGAATATGCTTTAAATTTGGTTAGCTGCAGGAAGGATACAACTTTACTGGCTTTGGAACAGAACTGTGGAAAAACAAACACCTGAAGAGCAGGTACTTGCAGAGCAGCAGCTTCCAAACCAGTGTAGCTGTGCAGCTGTGTAGAAACACATGCTGTATTGTGTGCAGTTGAGCAGATTGCTAAAAGTACAGGGTTTGGACCTGCTGTTAATGCTGATAATCTCTGTTAATATTGCTGTAAAAATCTGCTGAAATATTTAGAGTGATATGTACTGTATATGAAGTTGAACCAGTTTTAGAATAATAATATGCATTTTGTGATGATCTGGGCAATGCTTTATAAAAAAACTATCAAAAATGATCCTTCAGCTTGTTTATTAGATAATTACACACATTTTGCTAGTTAATGTAGAGTAGTTTGTTGGAGGTTTTCTGGCAATGCTTGTGTGTTCAGAAAAGGTAAATGGAAGCTGCTGAATCCTGAAACGTGACAAATATTGTCTCTGTCCTCCCACAACTATTTAATTATGAACACTAAGTATTGGAAAGGAGGATAAAGCTACTTCACTATTCTGTTAACAGCCCACTTCTTAGTGTAGGAATAGAGAAAAGTGTAGGCAACTGAAACAAATGTTTCATTATATGTCTTAAGGGGAAATGACACTGGGGGGTTGTAATTGTGCTCCCATGATTGAGTCCTTGGCTGCAGCTACAGGCTGTATTCCCACTATTTCCAGTACTGGAAAGAAGAGAAGGTAAAGAAAATAAGAAAATTTCTCTTAGGGAGCTGGCAGATAGGTTTGTGCAGTTTTTTTTCCCCTTTCCAGATTTGGGGTATTTCCTTAGTTGTGCAAGTATAGTTGGAAGGTGAGGAAGTGAAAAATCCACCAGAGCAAATGACATTTTCCTTGGGGGTAAGGTAGTGCTTCCATGAGATTTTGGGGGAAAAAGTCAAGAATTAGGTTATCAACCAACATGCAAGCAGACCCCAAGCTACCGTGCCAACTGTCTCTGTATTTTTCTTATAATTCTACAGTGTCTGAGTAGGATGAGGAGAAATATTCAAGGATGCAAAATACTTTCTTGTACTCATAAGCATTTCAAATTATGTGTGTAGATGAAGAAATAGCAATAAATTTCAACATCCACTGCATGTGTATCCTTTTAATGTAGAGATATGTCGCTTGAAACTTTACCTGATAGGCTAAGGCAGAATTCTGGATATTCATATCCTAAAATGTTGAAGTGAGAGCAGCTCACATGGGTCTAATAAAAAATTTAAAATGCTGTGTTTTATTTTTTTTCTACTGCTGTCATTTATGCTTCTCAAATAAATATTTCTAAAAATCTTAATCTTAACAATGAGCAGAACCTTGATATGAAGTTGATTTGATGATATACCAGTGAATTTTATTCCCAGGATTTCAGAACTGAAATGCATGACGTATAGTTCCTAAATCTTATTTTCATGCCTAATTAGGTATCCTAATTTTCAAAGTTCCTACACTTCTAGCATCTCACTTCAAATCTTGGTAGGAGCATCCATAAAAATGAAGATGAACCACTATTCTTTTTAAAAACTTGACTACAACCAATTAATTACTTGGTTAAAACAACCCAAACCAAAACACAAACTTAATAAAAAACCTTAAAGCTGCGAATAACTGCAGTTTTGAGTCTGTAGCCAACAGGTTTTGAAGCTTAAAATACAGAGGCATGTAGCAAACAGTAATTTTGAAAGAAAAAGCTTTTGTTTCCTATATAAGTAAAAAGTTTGAGCAGAACTTTTGTAAGATAGAAATCTCTTAGAAGTATGATGAGATGCCATTGAGCTGAGAGCCTAATCCTAAGCAGCTAAAATGTTAAGTGGAGCTGCTATAAATATAGTAGGTGGGATTCTAATTGTACTCTCTCCTACGCAGCAATGAAGAGGTGATGTAATCTTATGATGCCTCTAATCAGGAGTTTGAAGCTAGAGAAGTTAGTAAATACAAAAAACAAGTGGATGTGGGGGTTTACTTTAGCTATTCATGATCTGCACTGCAATGCAATCTGTATTGAGTAATGAGGTATAAATCCCAATGGGCAAAAAGATACAGTGGCTGCCCCTTGCCCTGTTTTAATTTGGAGATGGTCAGTCTGAGGAATTTTCTGCATCTGGAGTAGAAGAACTGTAAAATGATGGAGATTTTCTAACTGGTAGAAAGTTTTGCAAGAGAATATGATCAAGAGGCTTGAGATCCTCTATCATGATTTTAATAAATCAACAGCTACTCTTTTTATCTGGGCCTAAACAAAAGAGAAATATCAAAGCCATTTGTTTTGAGTAAGCAGTTACAAAATTGGACATATTGCTTCTTCAGGGATTAATTTAGATACTCAGTTTCATTGAATTCCTTCAGTTTTGGTTTACATATGTGACATATACATCTATAATACCTGAATAAAAAATTTGCAAGATCCCCTTGATTTCCATGACAACAATACCTGTACTTGCATAACCACAGGGGAATGCTTGTGTCTCCCAGCAGCAGCCCTTGTGTCTCCTGGGTGATGGCTCAGTGAGGGAGCAGCCTTCCAGATGGAAGCTTTCCATAAGGTTCTGTAAGGAACGCAGGCAGATGTTTTCCTGATGCTGCCAGGAGAGGCTGGGGTAGCAGCTCTTGCTGATGTGGGAGGCTGCTTCCCGAAACAGCAGCTGGCTCTGACTACAGCTTGCTAACACTGATCCAGAGACTGCTGAAGGACTGAGGCTGTACATGGCCCTTCACAGCTAATCCCTATTTCCTTGGTACAGGTGAAGAGCTGGTCATCTGTGTTTGGTTTATGTTTACTCAGTGTGCCATTCATTTTCTCTGGGAACATAGATACTTTTAGATTGATCTAAAATCTGAATTAGCAAGCAGTAGTAGCAGAGTAAAAGTGCTAACCTTGACAAATATTTATTTGCAACAGGCTAAATTAAAAAAGCTAATTTTAACTGCTGCAAATTTTGGTTGTAAACATATTGTCCAGAATAAGGCAGAAGCCAAAGGAGTTTAAAATACTTTGCTATACATATATATGTAGTTTTTAGTATCTTTTTCTGAGTCTGTGCATTAGTTGATATATAATACCAGCTTAATAAGAGACCCAATAGACAGTGATAGATTTTAAACAAAGTATATGACCTTCCTGAGATCTAGATAGCCGAGTAAGAAGTAATAATGCTAGGATATATTGACAGAATGGATTAAGTACATAAGGGTCTCCATTTGCTGCAATTATTTTTCTGAGACAAAAGTGGAAATAATGATAAAAGTATCCTATCTGCCAAGTTCCATGGCAGGCACAGTCTGTGATGCTGACAAAGGATAGAAAGAGACCATGCAACATCAAGGAAGTTCACTCACACAGCATTTCCAAAGCACATGGGAAATTCTGAATTTGGGTGAAAATCTGTTCTCTTTGTCCTGTTAGTTTCCTCGTATGGACTGAAGTGACCAACCTAAGGCCTCATTAAGTCCTGCTCACCCAATTATTTGGCATTATCTAACTTGCATGTTTCACTGGTTACTTAATGGCATTTACATTTCCTGCAGATGTTCCATATTGTATTTTTTTACTTCTGCAACCCCAGTTTATTATCAATGTTTACAGCTTCTGAGTTGCTGCAGTTCTACTCTGTTACTCTCTGTAAGAGGTGCAGAGGCATATAGTACAATCTGTAACCAGGGAAGTCTTGTTCAGCTTAGGCTTATGAATGCTGTGCTCCGCTTTTGCTTTCTTGTTGTTAAATGTTTGTACTGTGTTTCAGCTGATTCTGGTTCATTAAGCTCACTAGCCCATATGCTGCTGCAATGTCCACTCATGTATGAATTCCCCAGGAGCTGGGAGGGAAGATGGTGTTAGTGGTGCGACCTCAACTGGTTTTGTAGAAGTGGGGGATTCATCTTTGCAGGAGTCCTGTCCAGGTCAGGTATGGTCAGCTGCCTTTGCCATCTGGAAAAATGAACTAAAGACAGCTGGCAAGTAATGCTCTTGTTTCTTGGTTAGGAATGTTGATTATAATTGCTTAGTGGCAACAGAAATGACTAATTAATGGAGCTGGAGAATGAAGAGGGGAAGGGAAACAGCAAATGTTACAAGGATTCATACATATAGTTTGTAATATTGAAGAGCAATATGCTTTCCCTTGTGTATGTGCGGTAGGAGGGGAGGGGCAAACAAAATTTTTCATAAAGGTAGCTCCCAAGTACTTTTTCTCTTTGGAAAGTCTAGAAAGAAGTATTCTTGATATCTGTAGAATTCTGTGACAGAGTGTATTTGAAATGCATCATCTACCCCAAGATAACTAAAAATATTATGCAACTATATTTTTTTCCAGTGTTTTAAATTTGCAGGCATCTTTTATCACAGGCTGGATCCTGTGCTAGAAGTGAGAGCCTATAGCATTAAATATCTGACCTAAATACCATTGAAGTTAAACTCCCTGTTCTTCTGGTCTTCCCCTCTGTAACCAGAGAAGACCTTGTGATCAAGTCCTTGTAGCCCTTGAACTGATCCAGACCTATTATATGCTTCCCAAAATTTTCTTGAATTTTTACTTAATTCTGTTTCCTGACATTGACCTTCATTTGTTTTGTTTGTTCAAGACCTAATTTAGTCTGTTTAAGCAATAACAATTGAGGCTCTGGGCAATTTCTGGGGATTAATGACTGATTGAGAGGATTGATGGCCTGAGGCAATGACTCAGGGCTATTAACTTCATCTACAGAAAATATACCAGGAAATGTTTTTGACTGAATTGTTGCTTGGCAGTCTGCACCTGTGTCTGAATTGAGGGAGGGTCATTCTATGGCAAAAACAATTGCCTATAAAGTCTGAATGGGTTTATTAAAAGATACAATTACAATTTTGTTTTATAGCAGCTCTAAAAGGCCTGAACTAAAATGGAAATAAGATAGGAAAGTGGAAAAGCTTGCTGTTCAGTGTGCTGTGTAAAAACAAGGTAATGGACAGTTCCTCTCACGAAGCTTTTATTATCTTTTTGAAAAAAATAAGAATGTATTGTAGAGCTTCATAAAGCAGGTGATTCAAGTTTCTTCTCTAATTTTAAATATTGTTCTATTCAAAACTATTCCAAAGTGGATCTCTAAATCAGAATTGTCTTACAGAAGTATTTGATATCCATTACATTTTCAAATTATGTTTGCAAGTTCTGAAGTATTGCTAGAGAGATATTCAAATGCATGAGAATTAGACACATTGATTATGTGTGTATGTAGATCTAATCAATGTATGTGTCAAAGGCACTGAATTTTTTCCTGTAAAATTGCTTGAAGTAAGGCTGTGTCCTTACTCCAGTTTACAGATGGTAGTCAGATTGCTTGAAAGACCTGCCAGAGGTGAAAGAAGTTACCTGCAGAACATGCAGAATACTCACCCTTGGAGCTTCCCAAATCTTGGCTGGATAAGACCCTGAGCAACCTCCTCTAGCTTCAGAAGTGACTCTGCTTTGAACAAGGGCTTAGGTGGGATGATTTCCAAAAGTATCTTCCTGAATTGTTCCATGATTCTTTGGTTCTTTGTATATGTGAGAAAGCCAAGCCTGGAAATTTAATTCTGTAAGTCCAACAGGACTTTTAACAAAACACTATATAAATATCATAATAATTTTCCTTATATCTCTGATTTCCATTGGGATATGGGCTTCTACATTTTTTAGCACATTTTGAAATCCTTCCCTTAAGTGCTTTGCTTATTTTAAAAGCTAAGGAGATTCATGCAAAACTAAAGTTAGTGGTTATGCTGATGTTTTTGCTTCTGCTGGTTTTCATAGTTAATGTTGAGAGTTTATTTTCAAAATTTGTCTTAAATGCAGATTCTCCTTTGGGACAAATTTCTGCATTTGATAGTTGGTCATGGGAAAAAATGTTAAATTACTTTTTCCCAAGCAAATGTTCAAAAGGAAATATTTCTGTGTGCAAGCAATGAGATTGCAGTGTAGCACTGCTCCTCATGAGTGTCATTTCAGGGGTGCTGCCATGAGCTGGCCTCTTTGTGTAAAGCATGGACCATTTGCACTCCAGCTCCACAGAGCTCTTTTTCTATTCTTATGATTCATATTGTTGTTTCCCTCATGTAATATCTTTATTATGCTGGGTTTTCTGTCTGTGAAGCCTGTTACTTTTGATCTGGGATAGGTGTCACAGCTAAGAAATATTTTGAAAAAGTGGGAACAAGGATTTGATTGAGCCTTGAATTGCAACTTGAATTGAGCCTGTAAATTTTGCTTTGATTTTCATTTTTTGCTCTTCACTTCTCTTTTTGACTGTATTTGAAAAGAGACAAAAATATTAAGGAATAGGTATCTTGTAGGAAAGAGCCATAAATATCTATACCAAGGAATTCTATGTCTAGGTTTTTCACCAGTATTGCATCCAGAAAACTTGGATGAATACAGGTCACTGGCCTATTCACTGCTTGTCCAAATGAAAGCCTCAGATGACAGAAATTTAAAAGTGGCAGTTATTATGCATTGTTCCTTCCTTGCTAATACATATTTAAACAAACAGAGAAATGTATGACATCAGTATTTTGAGTTTTCTACTCTTTGAATTTGCAGCTTTTCTGAATTTTGATTCTTTCAGACTTTGAAATGCATTTTCAACATTTTGTGTGTAATTTTCTTTACCTTGTTGAATAAGAAATGACTGTATATTGAACATCAAGATATGGAAATTGTTCTCTTCTGACAGCACAAACTTAATTGAAAGAATTATGAATGTTTTCCCCCATGTTGTTTTGAGAGTCTTAACGATATAAATGGATATTTATATCCTTAATGATATATATGAACAGCAAACAATAGAAAGCTGGTCCACATATCATCTGGGTATTTTTAGAACTAAATCACTGCATTGAGTTAAAAAAGTTGATACAGCAGTCTCTGAGAAAGTGGCACAAAATTGGTGGATTAATCTTTATTTCTGACTCAAAAATGCTTTGAGAGTCCTGTTAAAGTAGGGAAGATCTTACTAGTTTTTTAATGTATCTTCAATATTTAGCAGCTCAACCTAATCCTGAATGATTATGGAGTGGAGGATCAGGGACATTCAGTGATTGTGGTCTCTTTCATTCCTTTGTTGGTTTCAGCTGTAGCAATGTGTGTCACACCAAGCTGTAAGATATATTTCTATACGGGATTTACTGAAGAACTGAAAAATTGCATATATTTTTAGATTAGAACACTATTTTGTGTCATCTCTCCAAATACCACCAGCATGTATTTTATTGTATTTTAGTGCCAGTGTGAAACACAAAGAAAGCTGATAATATTTAACTAATTTTTACCATAGTCAACAAATGGAGATTTTACAGTACCACTGCCTTTGCATCTGATACACCTGATCATTCTGCTTTCCATTCTGACATTCTTTATCCTAAATCTTCTGGAGTTGTACTTTGTTTTCTTATCAACTTGGTAACTTTAGGTTTAATGCTACAGGTCCTTCTGTGAGCACACTAGGACTGGAAGCCCTGGCCCTGCTGGGGTGTGGAATGTGTTTTGCAGAGATCATGCTCTGTTTCATTATGCAGATGTTGAATGAAGGTATATGTATTTCTCTTGAGAGACAGTTTTCTAGTTTCACTGCTTCTCTGACTATTCTCATGAGAATCTCAGGCTATGTTGTCATTGTATCTGCATAACAGCACATAATAATGTGTTGTGACTGTATTGCTTGAAAAGTTTCTTTTTCTGGTTTCATTTATGCCAGGTGATGGCAGTAAAGGACCTTTGCTCTTTCAGCATTTGCTATGAAGTACAGAAAACATTTAGACTCCTAGTCCATCTCTAAGGGAAGGAACTCACTTCTTTCATTCCTGTTGCTTCCTTGTTATGACATCCATAGCAAGATGGAAAAAACAGCATGGCTTGGATTGTCTGGGCTTTTTTGTCCTTCTTAGTAAATACTAAATGCCATATCTGTTTTTCACTTTCCTTTCTCCATATTTGCCTTCTCATACTATATATTCTGGTATAACCTTTCAATGTATTCCAGACAGTGTAAGCTGTAGTGTTTGGTTTTGATCTGAAGATATTTAAAGCTGCCCCTAGAAGTTCAGCATAGATTGCATGTTAAGGGACAGAGAATGTCCCAATGAAGCTGGTTATCTGGGATTTGTCAGTCAGGCAGATGGTAACATAGCAGTGTTATGTCAAAAACATTTTCAAAATGAAAAGCCTTGCAGTGAGTCTGGAGTGTACCTGCTGGAAATGGAACAAGTCAGCCATTCACAACTAATGTTTTATTGATGGCCTAAATGAAGGGAGGGGCAAAAAGGGCCAGACCAGAAAACACAAATTAATTCTGGTTGGCCTTGAAACTTCCTTTCTTAAGCTTGTATTTAGTAAGCATAGGGCAGGATAGAAAAGTGACTAGCTTACCACTTCTCAAACAGCAGCACACAGCAATGGCTGTTAATAAAGAATTTGCTTTGCCAGTAGTTTTGATTATGCTCTCATGCCATCATAAGGGGGAGTGAGCTAAACGTTTTCTTGCAGCAAAAAACCCATCTCAGACTGGATGTATCAAAAGATCATCAGTGCTGTAATGAGAGCAGTCTCACGTTTTAATTCAGAGGGAGAATGCATTGTAGGAATTCATCTAATGCACTTTGGCCACAACAGATTCAGGCTACTTTTGTTCATGTTTTTCTTCTGAAGAGATATTTCATAAAGTTGCTGTGCAGTCACCAGACACTGGACTAGTGCATTAAAGTCTCTCCTTTTTCGTATTCAACTGATGTTATTATCTATGCTTGTAGTAGAAGGTCATATGGGAAGCTGCTGTCTTCCTATGCTTGTGTTTGGTTGCGTTAGATTTCATTCAGCTTGTACTATTCCAGTTTTTCAGGTTGTCTTTTTTATTTTTATTTTTATTTTTCCCAAGCACATTCCTTCTTTCCATTGTATCCTTGCCAACTCTGTGCCCCTAGTCAAACGCTTTAGTGCATATTTACTCCTCCAGCCAAGGCCATGAGTGGAAATATTAAAGAAGACTGTTCCCTAAACCAACCTACTAGGAACTCCAATAGGAACATTTTTCTAGACTGAAAATTTGCATTTTGACCTGGCTGATTGATGTGACTGATTTAGCCACCTTGACCTTGTGCAGTGAGAAGGCTTAATATGTATGTCACACAACTTCAAAGGGATTATTGAAAAAAATCAAAATCTTTTCTTTAACAAGAGATTAATTATTGATGCATGCTGTCAGGGAGCAGCAGGGGCTGTCTGCTCCTAGGGGGTGGGAAGCTAAGTGTGATAGTGTGGCCAGCCGAGGGCTTGGATCAAGCAAGCAGGGCAGACCAGAGCTCACAGACAAGCTTAAGCAACAGGTGAGACTTCCTGCTGGGTTTGTGGTGATAAGGCAGACATGAAGTCAGGCTGGGAAGTCAGTCCATAGCTCAGGGTAGGGCCCATGGGTGGTATGGTAGAGATGGGAGCTGGTACTCCTCTATGACTGACACCCAGGGCTGAGTGAAGTGGACTCTGGGACCTGTAATGTGGGAGCTGACCCTGGAAAAAAAATTGGCCAGGGCCACTAAGACATCTAAGTGTCAGATCTCTGGTGTACACTTAGTTGCTGAGCTTGGACTTGATGATCCTAAAAATGTTTTCCAGCCTTACTGATTCTGTGATTTCATTATAGTAATTAAAGGTGTGAAATGAAACATATTCGAATAATGTGAGTTTGTCTGTCTGTGGAAAAGTTCCTTAGGTAAAATTCCTATAGATGAAGAGAGTGTTTGGGGCTGTAACTTCATATGGCACAAAGTAATTCCTCCTAGTGCAGTGTCCAGAGGGAGGAAAAGGAGAAATAAGGAATTACAAACTGATTTCTTGTTCTGTGTACCTTAAAGGTTGAAGGGATTTGTTTACATCTGGTTTTTAATTTGCAGTGTAAGATTTCCTCCGTAGCTAAATGCCCAGGCTGTGTTTATGTACACTTTCACAAATAAGTTAGATGTGCCCAGGAATGTTTCTCAGCATTGACACCAAGTATTTGACATGGAGTAGCCTGCACTGCTACTTTTTAAACATTCTTAGAAACATGAGGCTACCAGCCACTAGAAAACTGATGACTTTATAATGGTCCCCATCCAGTGCTAGTGTCCATGCCAGTGATGATTTAGGAGATTTCTGGTTAATGCTAGGACTGCCTTTAACAGTTTAGAAGATGAGTGGTTTGGGCTACTTTATTTTACAGGCATATACAGGCATTTAGTACCTTTCAGCTTTTGAAGGTCATGAATAAGACAGTTACACGTAAACAGAGGAAGTAAATCAGCTAGGCAAGAAACTCATGAGTGTTGGAATGTCAGCTAAATACTTGGGGAAATACTCAGTTTCTTCACCTGAAATTTTCAAATCATATAATTCTGGTATGGGTACAGTGATAAAAGGTGATTTGAAAAGGATGTTGTACTGCTGAAATGGCAATTTCATCTACAGACAGACTCTTCTCCAGTTTGTTGTTGCAAAAATGCCCATTAAATAACTCCTTAATTAATACGTTTTTGCTTTTTCAGTGTTGGTTAAAGCCTCTTGATATTAAAGAACTGTGTGTAGAGTTGTACAGATTATGGATTTGGCAGAGTGGTGTAGATCTTCAATTACAGGTATTAACATAAAGCTGGTGATCATTTTCTATTCAGCCTGTAATAATATAGGAAGACAAGTCAAATACTGTACTTTGGAATTGTTTGCTTTGAGATCAGCGAGATGCAAGATCTTCAGCTGCAGGAAGTTAATTGTTTTGGATTAATAGAAGAAACTGGAAACCAGACTATCACAAAAGTTCAAGCTTGAATATTTTTATAGTGCCAGCTGACCTGACACTTTTCTTTGATGGAAGGATGATTGGCCAGTCAAAAGGAACTGCAAATGATTCATATGTATAGATTTCAACAAAACATTTGACATTGTGACACATGGGAAAGCACTTGTTAGGTTAAGACTGGAAACTATTAAGATAGGAGATAAAAAGTGGGAGTTATGTATGGAACAGATTAAGCAGTAAGTGTTACACTTACTGGGAAATTATTAAAATAAAAGGAGCTTTCAATTCAGGTTCCTCTGTGCTTGGGGTTGGAACAGATAATATTTAATAATTTTGTAAGTGATTTAATGATTTTGTAAGGTACAAAAAGTACACTTTTTAAATGTACTGCTCAATGTGTACTTGCAATATGCTGACTGATCCTCAAGAAAGTGTGGAGAGCAGGAGGAAAAGAAGCTGGACTGTGAACAAAAGGAACTAAAGGATGATGTAATTAAACAGTAAATCCAAAGGCACAAGGGACAAGACAAAGACTTAAGGATTAACAGTTAGGATTGGTAGTAAAACTATCAGTTCTTATTCATGTCCAGGATAGATGGAGTCTAACTGAAATGAGTAAAAATTTAAGTTACACTGGCATCTGAGGGTTTTATAATATGTTTTTCTTAACTTGTTTGAAAATAAACCAGTATACTATGAAGGAGAACAGAATAGGTGTTCTCAAAATTAGAGATATAGTATCATTTTTATACAACAATATTACAGAAGTATTTGGGAGAGTAAGCAAAACATTTGAATAATTGCTTTCCCTTTTTTATTTAATATTACTGAATAATTAAGTTAGATACAACTACTTGGCTGAAGATGACCTTTCCTTTGCATTTGTTTAATTTATTTTTTTCAGAACTACTGTGTAGGTAGGAATGCCGACCACTGTTGTACTCCAAACTTTGTGGGCAGAAATGAGACACACCTCACATAAGCCCAGGAATTTATTGCTAACATTGAAATCTTAACAGTCTAATCTTAGAACCATTACTGGTCCAAATGCAATTATTACATGTATGCAGAAAAGTATACTACTACTACTACTACTACTACTACTACTACTACTAGTAATAATGAATTATGCTAAAAAGAGTTAAAATTCATAAGCTGCCACTTCTGGGACATAACTCCAGGGGTTTCATTCTGGTGTTGATGAAGGTGCTGCAGGGGTTCCTCAGCCTTTGGTGGGAATAATATATTCATTGTGTTACATATGACTTTTTTATTTCCTATACCCCTTTTTGTTCAGCTGCAGGCCTACTTTTCTTTTAGTGACTATTGCTGAGTTCCTAGCTGCAGGATATCAGTTCAGACCTGTGACCCATCTTTTATTTTCTCATGCCTGTACTCCTCTCTGCTCCACCATGTTTCTTCACTTCTCAAGCCTCTGCTGTAGCACCAGGTCTGTGTTTTCCTTTATTATTATGTTATCCATTAATGTCTCATTCTACATGGAATTCCTTGTTATTTCTATCTGTATAAAACTATGATTGTACTGTAGAAGATAACACAGATAAAAAATTAGCCCTTGAACCTGATAATTTAGGAAATAATGTTATTAGTGCTTATAAAGTAAAAAGAGGTTGCAGGCAGGTCAAGAAAAGGTTAAATAGATAAAGCTGGACAAGGCTCAGTCCTGATGCCTTGCAAATTCAGTATGCAACATACAGTCCATTTTTACAGAGCAACAGTTGCACAGCCCGTCTTTATCCTGAACATGGGAGTTCGTGCTATAACAAGATCTTTACATAGTTGTTATCTTAGGATCCAGGGTGTGGAGGAGGCAGATGTTGAACTTTTTTGCTGTAGGGAAGCAGTATGTTAATTTTCCATCACTTTTGTCACTTGAACAATATAATCCCTAGGCCCTGTCGACACCTTTATGACAATTATTTTGTTTCAGTCTGTCCTTGCTATCCTACTGAGATTGTTTTAACCTGTCAAACTTGGTAGCACACTTAGGCAACATTCTTTTATTGCATGTATACTGAATTTGACTCTTGCTCTGTGGGGAATGGAGTGCAACTGCCAACAGTCATTTTATTTGTCACCTTTAACAATCATCAGGAAAATGGAACTGTGTCTGTATATGATGAGCTAGAAGGTACTTAGTCACCCTTAAGCTATTCATTGCTAAGTCCACCTAGACCAAAATTGTACTGTTCCTCTAAATGACAGTGACATCTAATGCAATAACTCAGAATGTATTAACTGACTAAATGCATGCCATTATTTTTCTGTGTTAATTTGGCTTTAGAAAAGGAGTAATCGAAGCCTGAGTGAAACATTATATTATAAATGCAGTAGAATATGTTTGGAAACTCTTCAGAGCTTCACAATGCATTTTTATCTGCTAGTCTCTTGCTAGTTATTCTGAGTATTGGCAAAAATGTGTAATAGAGATACAGTAGCCTGAACAGTGGATACTTGCATTGGTACAATGAAACTGCTGTGTCTGGCAAGTTCATCTGTGCAGTACGGAAAATTCCGTCAGAAATTTGGGATAACCCTCACCAGAATGCTAGTGGTCAGATTACTATAACCTGAACAATTACAGACTATCATACTACTTTATCTTCCTGGTCACCAAGATTCTTAATTGGCTGTGTCAGCTATTAAATTCAAAAAATGAAATTTCTGCATTATTTGAACGGTTTATAGAGGCTTTTAATTAAATGCTTAGTTAAAAATTTCTTCTGTTCTGTGTCAAAGCCCAAAGAAGGGAAATGCTAACAATATGCTAGGGAACTTTTTTGGACTGTAATGCTTTCTTTAAGACATTAGGTGTCACTATTTTGATCCAAGGCATTACTATGCAACCCTTGTTTCAGCTATGTATGTATTAAATAGAAATGAAAATGGCTTGAGCCACCTGTCCTGAACGGCAAGACTGTCTTGGAGATCTGATTCCCAATAACTTTTACAAAGTTTCTATTAGAAGTCGCAGGGTGTGATTTATTTGCTAATTGCTGTACCCACAGTCAGTTGGGTAGCAGCACATAAATCTTACTGCTTTTTGGGTCTTCACTGATCTTGTACTATAATAACAGTGGATCTGATACGTATTTACAATCAAACTACACAAAGTGGAGCCAATAATGAGCAAAAGAAGCATTATATCAGAAATGTCAGCATCTGGGGAGTAGCAGATAGCTTTCTAGTGTTAACAAGGGCATGCTGAATGAGAGAAATTAAATAATAGGATGAGGTAAGAGAAGGGGTAACACAAGCAATAAAGCTTTGAAAAAAGAAAACTGAAGTGAGAAAACTAGGCTACAGATGTGACCATCTCCATGCATAAATGTCTCTTACTATATTAATATCCAGGATTTTAATGTTTCTCTTTCCCTGTTTCTTTGTACAGCCTTCTTCCAAAATTACCTGTTTGGGTGAGAGAAAAACACTTAAGCACCACAACAGCGATAGGAAGTAATGGAAAATTAAGCACCTGAGATCTACAGTTTTGCAGAGACCTGTTGAGTGAAGACTCTTACAAAGGTTTTGCCTCAATACACCTCAACATAAGGTCTGTTTTTCATGGGATTGCAAAACTTGAACAGTTCTTCCTCTTCTTAGAATTTCAGCTGTGGTCTAAACTCTGGATTTAACTACACAAATACATCAGCTGCAACATTCCATTCTTCTTATCTACCCAGGAACAGCTCTGCCAAATTGCTTCCATGTCCTTTGTGATGGTCTTTTATCATCTCATTGTTTGTTTTGTGATCAATTTCTTTGGGGTTTTTTAGTCTTCCAACAGCCTTTGGAAAGAGTAAATTCACCTTTTGTTAAACTCTCTCAAAGCAGTAGTAGAAGGAGACATAGGCTTAGTGGATAGTGAAATCTGTGTATCCTAGCAAGTGACAGTGCCTTCCTTTCTGTTTTTCAAATGGTTTTTAGAAGTTCAGTTGCATATTTCCACTAGCATGTCAAAGAGCAGGCAGCAGGTGGTCTCACAGGAATTCATGTAAATATATGATGTCACAGGTTTTGTCCAGTGTGGAACACTTTATCCAGCAGAAGAGGCCGACCAATTTCCACAAGAAGAGTGACCTGATCAGTGAGCAATCATTGTTGACAAGAAAACCTGGTGAGTCAGTACTTCTGAGTAAACTCAACTCTTCAGCAGGACATCTTGTCTAACCTTCACTCCTAAGTCGTTGTAACCAGAGTGAGACCTGAGAATAGAAAGAGGCCAGCCTGGGAATTGAGAAATAAGAGAGAAATTCAGCTTATGCTGTGGTGATATGTATGCAGCATAAGTGACAGTTATAGAGAAGGATTTGTTGAAAGATGATCTTTTGCTAGTAGAGTGCCTGAGAGACAGGGTAGCTTGACATCTGAGGTGGTGATGAGGAGCGAGAGTACACTTTATATTTTTAAGAGCAGGTCTAACTATAACTGGAAACAGTGAATTGCCTGGGGGCTGAAATGCTTAGACCTACTGTAAACATGAAATCAGTGTTGTGTTTATTTTTAGACAGTATGAAAGACACACATATCAAAAATTCACACTGGTCATTTAATATTACCTTAGGATAATAGTTATTTGCATCTTATGAGAATATCAGTGTCTTGAGTGAAATATTTTATTCAAATGTTGATATTGGCTGAATTAATGACTTCTGGGACCTATTTGTACATAGCCATGTTCACAGTCTTATTTTGGGATATGAAAATTAAAACCTAGTTGAGTGTGTCAGCATCTGACTGTCACCCAGTATTTACTCACAAACTGCAGACAATGATGATGTTTCAGATGTCCTAGTGAGGAACGAGCCCCTTATGTTTGAGCTCCCACTAGAAGGCTTTAGTCTTGGCAGGAAAACAAGAAGTCTGCACCTTAACTTGATTCAAAGTGGGAACTGAAGCTCCTTTTTACTCCTTGACTCTTTTCCCCTCCATGATAAGACCTGCTGACATATCATCAAAATATGGCAGGAAGACTTAAATAAGCAAGCCAAGCAAAAACCAGCAGGAAGAAAACTTGAAACTGCAAAATAAAGTAATGTAGAAGACTATTCCATATCAAGGAAGGGTAATTGAATTTGTGAATAGAAGGCAAACAATGCCCAGTTTTGAAAAAATGCTGAAATCAGGTATTCTTAAAAAACAGGATACAGAATAAATCATCTGTCTTAAATTCCTGGCAGGAGAAATATTGTATAGCATCTTTGGGAGGAGACTTTTGTTATAGAGAAACAGGCAACTTCAGATGAAATATTAATGAAATTACTTAACAGAAGAGGAATAGGGAAAAAAAGAGTAGTCACTCTTCTCTAGAAGTTTATTCCTTGGTAGGATCTTGGAATTAAGGAAAAGCAACTAGAAAGGAGTATAAAATATTATTTTCTTCCAATCTCACAGGTAAAACCTGGACAGAAAGATTACCTAACGAAAAGTTCTTACAAATCAGAAAATTACCTCATATTGTGCAGTGACTACTATTTTCTTACATATAGCTATGTAAAATAAATGAATGTGTAATTTATCCTAGAGCACATTGTATGTAGCATGAGAAAATTTAATAGTGGCATTATATGCAACATTATAATCAACTTAGAATAGGAATTCTTGACCTAAATGAGTAGAAAGACTGCAGTACGAGGTTTTATGTGCAACATACATGTGCTAGAAAATCATTACTATTATTCTGGATGTCCATGGTACTTTTTATTGGCATTTTCCTCCATGCTGTACAAATTTTTTGTGATACTTTCAACAGTTATTTGAAATAAGATATTCTTGCAGGAAAAAGGTTTCATAAGCAAGTATCACATGATCAATATTTACTCAAGAATGGGTTCATAGATTGTTTTTCTGTTATATTTACCTTTGTGCACCTATGTTGCATGTGGTCATTATTAAAAGAAGTTATTAAAAGAGTTCAGTATTTGAAAAGAATTTCCAGACAGTATGATTTCTGATTCTATATGTTTTCATAATACCGCTTGCTATTGCCTAAGTGATAGGGAGCATTAACTGAACAGTTTGTACAAAAATCTAACTCTGTAGAAGCAACATTAAGATCTTCCCTGGGGAGGTCAAGTATTACTTTCAGGAACACTGAAACCCTAAGGAAGGGAGGGCTAATAAAACTAAGGGGAATAAGGAATACAAACTATGGTCACATCTTGCACAGTCATTGAAGTTGCAATTACATGCAGCAAAACAGATAGAAGAATCATAAAGTAAATATATTGGCTTTTTTCTTCTCTTCATATTTTTAGTACTTGGAATTCTGAGCATAATATTTCTATAAAAATTTCCAGATTTTTAACTGAAAAGAGCTTTTATGAATACTTTAAACCGAACTAGCTTACATTAACTAGATAAACCACAAAATATATTTTAGTTTCTGTGAGAAAGATGAATGTGATCCTTCCATCTTTGATGCTTTTGCCAGTGTATATACCTGTTGTGCATATGCACATTTCAGTTTTGAAAACAGTCTGCAATACATCATGTTTTCAGATCACTTCGTATGTGTAAATGTATAGGAGGAAAGGAAAAATAGTGGAGGGCTGAACAGTTATGCAAGTAAATTAACTATACTATTTACCCTCATGCTTATTGCTTCTACCATGTTGACTTCTCAGCTCACAAGGCTGAATCACTTCTGTGCTAACTACAGATATGGTGTGGGTCTGAACTCCTTGGAGCAGCTGTTCTTTCCTCCAGGTTAAATGAGGGAGCAGTTCAATGCTCCTCTGTTTAATAATTGGTAAATCAATGGAGGCTTCAGTCAGTAACATGAACCTGTGGAGCTCAAATGAACAGAAGAAAGGATATGACATGCGACTAAATTTTTGAGATGAAGTGCTGGTTTTGGCTGGGGTAGAGTTAATTTTCTTTCTAGTGGCTGGTATGGGGCTGTGTTTTGGATTTGTGCTGAACACAGTGGTGCTAACATAGAGATGTTCTTGTTATTGCTGGGCAGGGC
>JAOTQP010001652.1:30788332-30809348 GCA_026413545.1 Cichladusa arquata | reverse complement strand
CCCAGCTGACCACAGGGACATTCCCACACCGTGTGACATCATGCTCAGTGTATAAAGTGGGGGGAAGGAGGAAGGGGGGAATATTTGGAGTGATGGAGTTTGTCTTTCCAAATCACCATCACACATGATGGGGCTCTGCTCTCCTGGAGATGGCTGACCACCTGCCTGTCATGGGAAGCAGTGAATTAATTCCTTGTTTTGCTTTGCTTGTGTGTGCAGCTTTTACTTGCCCTATTAAACTGGTTTAATCTCAGCCCACGAGTTTTCTACCCATTACGTTTGTTTGCTGGGTGTGGTTAAACTACTACAGATGGTGGAGGAATGGAAAAGAGATCTGAAGAGTTAGCAGTGGGTAGAGCTGTGTATATGTAAGAGTGCCCTGGAAAAGCTGGAGCTGGAAGCTGGCTTCTGGCTAGTGACACCACGCAAAAGTGTGGTTCCCAGGAGCTCCAAGAGGGCACCAAATCTGGGTGTGGCCAGACAAGCAATGTTTGACAAATTAAATGGCTGAAGTGGGGTCAGGGTGATTGTGCTTTTAGAGAGACTACTAGTATTTAAAGGAGTACGATAATTTTTTTTTCTCTATTCTCCCTGCATTTTCAGAGATAGAATGTTCATCAAGGTAAAGCAAAGGAAATTTTTAAATTTGCATAATGAATTTGGCTTTGTTATCTTTGTGTTAACTTGAATTCCTTGGAAAAACAAAGTGATTGTCTTATAGCATATGACCTTTCTGATAGCTATCATAGGCTTAATAGCTGGTGATACACTAAACTACCAAAAAATTAATGTTTCTTCCTTTGCTCTCTTTAATAGACTCCTGATCTTGAGCTGCAAGATATAGAAAGCTAAGTAAAATAGACACACTAGGCAAATGAATCTGATTAGATAGTAATTAAACATACAACTAATTGCTTTTTACATGCTATAAAAAGTTTTCTTAGAGGAATTGTGACTATATTTCTTCTAGCAAATAAAGCTTGTTTGTTTGCTGTTAATAATATCTAGACTGGCAGTGACAGATTCCTATTGACTTTCTCTAAAAATAACTAGATGGGTGTACAAGTTATTATATGATTAAAAGGTAAATTTGGTTTCCTGAACATAATTTTTCTTGTGAAGGGGACTTCTGTTGCTCTAAAGTATTTTTATGCCTGGAGTACTTGAGGAAAGCAATCTGAAGGGAAGGTCTGGAATAGGAATACCAGCTGTGAAAGGGACTAAGTGCTGGAAGTGAAAGGGACTAAGTGCTTCCTTCTGTAAACACATACACTTTTGGAAAAATAGAAGAAAAATTGGAGTGCCTTTAGCAGCTTAATTGGTTATTTTCTGTTACTCTATTATCATGCTCCTAGGAAAAATCCAGGTTGGTTCTGGATCTCCTGGTTAATGTCAGCGTTGATTGGCTTACAGATTCCAGTATTTAATTTTTTAAAAAATTGTTTTTTTCTTTTACAGCTTTATAGTCTTTACTACCTTCAAGGCCAGATAAGAAATAACAGTGAAAAGGAATTCCACTGATAATTATTGAATTAAAGTAACTGTGGTGACATCAATCTGAGGTCTGAAAACAGCATTTGGAGTGGTTTAAGACAGTAGTATAGAGTACTCATCAGAAACAATCTGTCCTGCTAAACAGATATGTCTTTGCTGTGAAGCAACATACCATGTATGGAACTGTATAAAAAAACCAAATTAATCCAAAATTAACCAAAAAACCTAGGAAAAAACTCAACACAAAGGGAAAAAAGCTCTCAAGGGAAGCTCAGCCTCCTAAAAGTAGCGGAGATGAAAATAAATAAGAATTCTCATCCTTGAAACTGAATTTCTTGTGGCTTTATTTTATTGGAAAATTAAAAAATACTTGTCTGAAAGCAGATTCTTAATCCTAGGTTCTTTTTATTTTGTACTGTTTTGTTTTTGAAAATGCTGTCTGCATTCCTTCTGTATTCCATACAGATCTGAGAATATATTAAAAATACACTGCTGTTTAGAATAGTATTGAAAGGTGACAAAATATTTAAACATTTTTTTAATTAAAAAAAATACAGTCTTTGCAGAATTACTGATTTCCGAAAATCTGACAGATTGAATTTACTTGTTCAATAGTTACCATTTTACTTTGCTTGCTTCGAAATGTGATCTACAAGTAGGTTAAAAAATAGAATGGAAAGTCATCTAGTTTAATTACAAAGTAGTTTATTCTGATGCTTCTATATTTCCAAAACCTTGTAGAGCCGTACAAGACAACAAAGACAGATCTACTTGTGCTTTTTATTCCAGCTCTTTCCAAGGCAAAGTGACTATTAGAAGCAAAAAATCTTTCTAGACTAGGGTCTTAGGGACCTATTTTAGCTATCCAATATCAGAATAGATTTCAAAACTCACAGAGGTGTAATAAATAAGTTATGAGGCTGTGATGAACTCTCAGCCAATGCAGATACTTTTCAAGCTGAACTTGAACTTATTTAATACACTGGGTATCTCCATTTGAAATCTGTTCATAAGTTATTGTGTTTCTGTTTTGCAAAATTTTAACCAAAAGGGTTTTTTTTGTTTCTTTATAACAAAGTTATTATATATGCTGGAAATGTTGGAAATATTTTTTTTAGTAATTTCTAAAACAAATGTTTTTACTAACAAATACTTCGTTAGATAGATCATCTGTCCTGGATCAAATTCCTCCTTGTTTGTGAAATAGTACAGTACTCAGGGATCGTAAAAGTAGCTGAACCCAAAGTGGATATATATTATAAAAATAAATATGTGAATGAAAAAAAAAAACCCAACAAAAGCCAAACCACAAAAAAACTCCAAAGAGGGGTTGGTGTGTATATGTGAGTGTGAATTCCCTCATCAAGGATGCTTTAAAATTTTGAAAATGCTTTTGTACTACAAAATCAGAAAACTGAATCAGACCCCTCTAGTTACTTGCTGCCCATGGCAGTACTCTTTAGTTTCAGTCAGTTCTGCTACTGATACTAGCAAACCTGTGTGGAAGAGCTGTATCTCCTCAGCAGTGTGCAGTAGGCATAACTGTACAATCCAGCCTTCTTTAAAAGCACGTTGAGTTTTTTTAAAGTGGGCACTTTTCTTCTGCGAACGACCTGTGCTCAGATATACAGCCTGGTTTGAACAGCTGGTCCTAAATCTCCTGTGATTGAAATCTCTCATGGCTTTAACTGCAGTTGTAGTTCCTTTTTCTGTTTCTGATCAAAGATTTCCACTAGGAGTTGCCACGAAGGGAAAACAGTTTTTGACCTGCCGATCGGTGCAATGTATTGATCTGCCGTGAGTGTTGCTCCGTGTGCTGGTTCCTGCTTCACAGCGATGCGGCACTTCCCCGGCATTCAGCCGCCAGCTCAGCTCACACTTTACAGCTTCCACACTTGCAGGTTCTAAAGTCACTGCCTGACAAGGTGGTCTTTGGGTGAGGCTGAGCTCTGGAAACATCCTGTCTACATCAGTATGGAGCTAGGAAAGCTGTTTATTATTAATATTCTTTGTTTTAGCATAAATGCAATTTACAGTAAGTTTTCTCCATGAAAGGGTGCACAAATTTAGGTCTGTGTGAGCTAGGAAAAACTCAACACTGCTAAAGTGTGGGTTTGTTTCTAACACCTTATATTTTAGGTGAGAAAAGAAATACTCCACTATTCAGTCAGCTGGGGAAAGAAGAGAATCGGAGTCTGATTCACTTGAGTGCTGTTGTATTTATGCAGATGTCTGCTATTCACTATATTCTGCTATAATTTTGTTTAGAAAAAAATTTCTTTTTTCTAATTTATAAAAACAGTCATGTTTTATAAATTATATTTAAATCACACTGTTTCTTTGCACCTAGCTGAAACATTATTACTGCATGGAGATCAGTGCAAAGACTTAATTTGCCTCCGTAGCCAGGCACCATTTTTCTTTGTAGGCAGAAGATGCAAGCACTGGTTTTAAAGAAGCGGCAGTGATGTGCATGCAGCAGTCAACTCAAAAATCTCTTCTAACTGCACAAGACAGACGCTGCTATTTATATGATGCAGAAGGGTTTTACTTCTGTTTTTTTTAATGTTTTAAAATAAATGAAGTTGCTATAGAGATATTTGAAACTCATCACTGTCTCTAGCTACATTCTGTGACCTATTATTCCTGAGGAATAGTCCCCAAAGCATTATAGCAATTGGTTGCAATTTTCCTTTTCCTAAAAATTGCCCATTCCCTCTGCATGAATTGCTCAAATAAAGGGGTTGTCTGCAGATGATCTAGGCACAGTTGTAGGAAGTTATTTTGCCACTAGCAAAACTGTTGCTGTATGAAGAGAAACCATATATCTGAGGAGCTATTTTTCTGCCTTTGTTCTGACTCTTAGGCAGCCAGGACACTCTATCCACTGATGCAACTTCTGATCTCTAAATACTCAACTTGTCAGTGCCCTGCTCTACAGTGGCGTGGGGAAAGACACAGTGCTTATTCCAAAGTGTGGAGAAGGATCCAGTTCCCAGGTATGGTATCCTCATTTCTCATTTATTGTTCTAAAAGCATATTAGCATATGCAAATTAACCCTTGATTAAGACAATAGTGGTAAATGTGTTGCTGGTCATAAAATGAGTAAAACCAGTACATCAGATGTCACTGCTAAAGGAGCTTACAGGAGTTGAACTCATGCACTACCTAAACACGTGTTTATAAAAGTGATTAGTGACACATTGAAACTACTATGCAACAAAAAATACAAGGTGTTGAGGAGAAGAATGGGAGGTATCTGGGAGGAAAATTGTCTGATATACAATTGCTTGAATTAATTTGCTTTTCAAGTTCCTGTAGCTTGAGAAAATTTTATGGTGCTGACTCTGAAATAAGTTTGCATCGCACTTCTTGTGATTCTTACAGGAGAATTTACAGCAGGACATACGGCAGCTGGGCATGGATCTATTTCCGCTTCACACAGAGAAATAAAGCCCCATTAATCTGGTTCCCCTTAAGCTCTGGGTCTTTTTTATACCAGTTCATAATAAGGACTCTTTTCTGTAAAGGCTTCCAATACGGTACAATGGCACATTTCATGTTACTGACCTACCTGAATGGCTACTGTGTGATATCTCTTTAATTTATGGTTTGTTTGCACAAAAGAATGCCATTTTTAAGAATAAAGCAACCAGTGCAAGTCAAATATGTTATGCAGTTATAAAAGAGATGTAGAAGGTAAAGAGTGTAGGCAATGTAGGCAAAACTAATGTAGGCAAATGTAGGGAAGAAAACAACAAATAGATAAGACAGACTTCTGACAGGCTGCAGTAGTTTATGATATATAAATACAAATATACAGAAATTAATTTCTATTTCGCTTGCTTATCAGTTCTGTTAGCTGCCATTTCATTGTTTATATTATGGCTCTGCTACAATGTATGGGGTCTTCAAGGGGACTGTAATATGGTATTATAGTGTTTTCAGTGTTTTATAACACTAATATACTGAGTAAAAAAGTGAACTTAGAGAAATCTATTTTAGTTATCCAATCTGCATTTTTCAGTTCTGAGTCTTTAGAATTCCATAGCTAATTGTATATGCTGCTAACCAATCCTACTAATGTTCCTCACACCCTTGTTTTAAAAATAGGCATCTGTTTCTAAAAAAGTTAATATTTTGAATCTGTGATGGCAGATATGTATGGATATTTCTGTGAGTTCAAGGTTGATTGGTGGGGGGGCGGGGGGAATATTCAGTTTCATATCAAATATTAACCTGACTTAATGAAGCTGCTCTTTCTAGCTCAGCAACCAGCCAGCTAGATATATTCTAGATTGAGAATATGGCCAGAACAAATGGGGGCTCAGTTATCAGCACGACTCCTTTACTTCAAAATACTGATTTGTGACATTGTCCTGCATACTATCTAAATTCCATGTTTGATTTTGAGTGCAATGAGACTACCACCAATAAATAATAAAACCAAACCAAAGGTTTCTGAATTTTATGGCTGTGCTTAATCATATGGTTATATTTTAATTTGTCAAAAATCCTTACCCAAGAGAAGAAATGTGTGTTGTTCATATATGTTGTCTGAGCTTGGGTTTGTCACTTGCAAATAGCTGTTTTCTTTTACAGACTCAGAATATAATTGTGCTAATTTAAGAGCGTGTGCAACACAAATCAAAAACTTGGAAAGTGTTAATTTCCAGGCCAGGTTCAGGTCATCTCAAGTGTTCCAGGGAAGGTTAAAAGGAACAGGTGAATAAGGAGGTGGCAGCAGGAATCATTATCTTAGCTGACTGCCACGTGGTTATGTTTGCTGAAGTACATTAAAAGGGTGTGGAGGAGAATAGGGTATTGGATGTATTATTTTTAAGTTATGTTTACCAGAGTGAAGAAAACAAAGTCCATCACAATTTTGTGCCTACTTAAGGAGAAAACAGGGGTAGTAGTTTATATTTATTGATGGTTGTTTTAGGTGTATGATGGTGCCTGTGATTTAAAGGACCTGTGTGCTGGTTTTGTATTAATTGATTTTTAGTGAGGAGGGAAGTAGCCTACCACAGATCAGTGACTAGTTTTGAAGATTATCACCAGTTAAACCACTTAAAAAAGTTAAATATGCCTCCATAAAAACATATTTAAAGGACAGGCATACCCAAGAAAAACTGTGCTGTTTCTGGCCTTTGAAGAGAGAAGTTCTTCCCCCTCCTGGTGCTGTGGCCAAGCAACAGAGCGCAGACCGTGGCCCCAGCGCTGACGCCTTGCTGGCATTAAACCCTGCCCTGCTGGCCCAGGCTGAGCCAAAATCCCCCAAACCTGAGAGCAGCTATACAGGCCAGGCTGGGCCCCAACGGCTCTCAAGCAAGAAGGAAAAAAGCCATCAGCCCCACAACTAGAATTAAACCAACAAGAGCCAAAAACCAGCCCTGCAGCCAGAACAGCTGCTGTTGTTCTGGCCCAAGCCCCTGAGACCCTGGCACAGTCCCCCCCAGTGCACCTGAAATACATCACCACAAGTGCAGCCCTCACCCGGCAGAAATCACACAACCATCCACAGGCACGGGCAGAAATATTAACTCTTTTACTACACGACTTCCACATCTTCAATCCTCTCTCGAGTGAGAAAAAAATGACAGAATAGAAACACATTAAAAAACAATGTGAAGACACCGAAGTCAATGAAGAAAAAGTAAAATCCCAAATAAGAAAAGAATGAAAAAATACCTTAGTCTTCAGCTAAAATTCTTTTGTAAGCCATAGTAATAGACTATAATACACTAGAATATCCCCATAATTCATAAAAAACACACACAGAGAGATAGAACATTCAAACTATAGACATTAGCAAAAGTACCCCTACTAAAATAAGCTAATGTTAAAGTAACTATGATGCAAATAAGAAGCTTAAACAGAGACAAAATGTTTAAAGGCCTTTTACCCCCCCAAAAATTATACCCACTTCATAATTAGTGCATTAGCCAAAAAACTCAACAAACCAAAACCCCTACAGTAGATAAGGATTTTAATTTTATTTCACTGTCTGCATTCTGTGGCAGGTGTTTCTCTCCACTGTATATTCCTCCCTTGTTTTAGGCTTCGCTTTGAGCTTTGTAACACCTTCCCATATCTGTAAACTAATAACTCAGATTAAGTTGCTGAGAGTTGTTCTTATATGTCCTATACATTGGTAAGTGGTTCAAATTCATCAGCCAAATACTGATTTAGGAAACCTTCTCCTGTATCTGCTTTTTGGGTTTAGTTGCCTGTCTGTAAATGTTTGCCATCAAAAATCACATAAAGCATAGGAAGGTAGATTACAGTTGGTGGGTTTTGTTGTGAAGTTGTAAGAAAATGAGCCCTGAATAAGATCAAATAGAAGGTGTTGTTTTTTATTATCATGTGGAGGGATTAATTCAGGAAAAAGTAACCTCTAAACTGGGGGGGAGCAATGTTATTTCGAACTGGAGTGTGGCTTGGCACTCTGCTGAGGGTAAGTTGCAGCGTATTGATGCAGCACGGCAGGAGCAGATTGGAGAATCTGACTGTGATCTCCTTTCACTTACTGTCATGCTGGGTGAATAGGGTAAAACACCAATTGCTTATAGGACT
Source organism: Cichladusa arquata (assembly GCA_026413545.1). Classification (NCBI taxonomy): domain Eukaryota; kingdom Metazoa; phylum Chordata; class Aves; order Passeriformes; family Muscicapidae; genus Cichladusa; species Cichladusa arquata. The sequence goes on along the minus strand of JAOTQP010001652.1, from coordinate 30,801,274 downwards.
AAGGAATATTGAGAAAGTACTGAATGAATTTTACCTGTCTTACTTAGCAATTTAGCTGCTGGAATTTATTGCAAGCTAGTATTATAAGATCAGTCAGAATGAAGAACTGTCATTGGAGAACATCTGTGTTTAAGTGATCAAGCAGCGCTATCATAAAGATTTTTAAATTCTTGTGCCACATATATTTATGTGTGAGTAACTGTGAGTAGTAATAACATAACAGATGTTATTTATTTTTTTAAAAGTTAAGGAAATGCCCTAGATGTGGGACTTTTCAGTGAAGAGGTGATATACTCATAAAAAACCAGAGGGTGGTATGCTGCTGGCATATCTGAAAGGCTAGGCAAGTCAGCATACTGCTTTAATGTCTGGAAGAGTTCCAGGTTTAATGAGCATTTAAGCTCCTTTCTGCTGTGGGAACAGCATAATGTGTTGCAGGTTGGCTGACACAGCTGTCCTCAGAATTCAAGGGCTTTCATAGTTGCCCATCCCTGAGTTCTTCACAGTTTTTGAGTAACTCTCTGGCCCCAGACTCAGTATCCTTCCTGAAAATGGAAGCAAGTCAAAGACTTGGAAAATTGCTTTCTTGCCACTTCTGGAGGTGATCAAGTGTAGTGTCATCTTAAAAACAAAAACCCCTCCTGTGTTTTAGTTTGCTGTGCATAAATGTCGATTCTTGTTATGTACTGTTCTTGTACATGCATATTTGGAGAGGACAGTGGTGGAAGTTCAGAATGCTGCCATTGCTGGACAATTGTGGAGTAAACTTCTTTTCCTGAGCGTGACTGAACACAAGTGAAAGGAACCAAGTATGTTTCAGCACACTGCTCTTTGTCCTTATACTGACAGCAAGTAGGGCTGTTTTAAAGGAGTATAAAAGAGAAATAGCCAGGGTAGCTATCAGATGAACTATGATGCTCTTTTGTTATGCCTATATACTCTGTTAGGTAGCGAAGGCTTAATCTTCTCAAATGCGCATGAGCCATCAGAGAAGAATTTGTTATTATGTGAAGATGAATGTAGGGAGAAAAGTATCAACCACAGTGCAATATAGAGGAAAAATGCCAATTTTTATTTTAGTTGGGGAGGGTACACCATGTAAGTCTGTGGATGCCTAGATGTGGGTTTTTTATGTATTTAAGACAAGTTGCTCAAAATCTCTTCTTCAGCAAGAGATTGTGTATCAGACCTGACAACCACTGTGAAGAAAGAGCTCTTAGGGGCACCAAAGATAATGAATTACTTATAGGAGCCAGTCCTAAGCCTGGCAGTATGATTTTCCCCTCATTCAAGCCTTCCATAATGTCCTGTGCACATATTATTTCCAGAGTACAAGCTGAAAGTCTCTTGAAGATGACATAATTTGGTTCAAGTTTTAGAAAGAATTTGAAGCAAAATCTATGATGTAACATTATGCTGGTTTTTTTTTACTAACTCTCTCGGAGCAAGTGAACAGTGAAATGTAGCTCCTAAAAGGTGGATCTGATTATTAAATAGCAGATTTGGCAGGTGAGGCAACTAAGGGGCTTACAAGAATAACATCTGTAACATTCAAAGTATACTTCTAGAACTCTGGGTCACTTTAAGAAACAGTAGGTGGAAGCAAGGTTTGTTCATTGTGTGACTCTCAGAGTGCAAAAGATCCCTATGTAACTTGGGACTGCATTTGCTTTGAACAGAAATGATTCTTGAGTGCTTTAGTGTTTTGAGTATTAGGTAGTTGGTGTTCTGTTTTGTTTTTTTATTTTTATTTCCTTTTTTTTCTTCAAGCAGTTGATGTCAAAGGCTGCAGCTGAAATCAGGGCCCTAAATATGCAATCCACCTTTTGTGTGTAATTTGCTAGATTTTTATTCAACCATTCATGATAAATAATGGTTGGTGTAGGCTGGAAAGGGTCTTTGGAACTGTCTAGTTTGATCCCTGATCAACCTGCCTATTTTTACTTTGCAGTGAGAAAGAATACGTAGCTTTTTGATCCTTTTGAAAATATTTCAAATAAAATGTACTTTGCTTCAGACAGATTCAATAAGTAGTGTGACTAATTCATTAACAATGCCTCAATTTCATGTTTTCTTTTAATTTTCACTCCCACCAGATGATAAAAGAAATTAGAGGTGTGAGAGATTAATTTCTGGGCTTTGTGCTGGGAACCCTCTTGTCCCCAGTGTTCCAGACTATGTGTATTTGTAGTTTGGTCTGGACTAGCTTTTGTGTTCCCTTCACTCCTGTTAGTAATGCCATTTCTCACACAAGAGCAATAACCCTGACAGGAGAAATTCAGTTCGTGAATTGCTCTTGAATCTGAAACCTACAGAGTTAAACTCATATTAAGTAGCCCCATGCTTCTCCTTCAAGCACTTTGAGGTTTGCTGATCAAAAACACTTATCAAATTGAGCTAAATTAGTGTCCTACAAATTTGGGATGCTCAATTTAGCATTACTGTGAAAAATCCATTTGGGATAATAGACTTTGCCCCAGGGATTTAGAAGAGCCACAAGAAAAAAGGAAAGTTCAGCCTTGGATTGCTAATTAAAAATCAGTAGCATTGGGAAATGTTTCATGCTTCTAATTTTTGACAAATATGAACCACAGAATATCCTGAGCTGGAAGTGGCCCACAAGGATCATCAGAATCCCACTCCTGACCCTGCACAGGACAGTCCCAAGAGATACACCATGCACCTGAGAGCCTTGTCCAAACACTCCTTGAACTCTGTCAGGCTTGGTGCTGTAATCACTTCTCTGGGGAGCCTGTTCCAGAGCCCAGCCACCCTCTGGGTGAAGAACCTTGTCCTAATATCTGACCTAAACCTGCTCTGACACAGCTTCAGGCCATTCCCTTTGGTCCTGTCACTGGTCACCAGAGAGAAAAAGTCAGTGTTTGTCCCTCTGCCTTCTGTTTGTGACAAAGTTGTAACTGTGATGAGGTTTCCTCTCAGTCTCCTCTTCTCCAGGCTGAACAGACCAAGTTATCTCAGATGCTTCTCACACAGCTTCCCACAATCCCCTCCCTTGCCCAGCTGTGATGCTGTGCCTGATGCACTCCAGGACCAGGTTGTCTCTCCTGGCTGCCAAGGCACTGCTAAATCCTGTTCAGCCTGTCATTGACTGGGACCCTCCAGTCTCTTTCTGCAGTGCCACTCTACAACCTCGTGCATCCTAGGTTGTACATGTGTGATAGATTCGCTGGATAAGTCAGTGCAGAGAGATGCTCACGAAGACTAAGGAGGTCTGTTATGGTGTCTGTTCTGCTACACTAGTCTTGCTTTCCTTTATAGATGACCTGAGTTGAAAAATGGGATAGGTTGCAGGGCATTTACTCCTGGCTGTTAGTCTCCAGAAGGGCTGTTAGGTTTGCAGATGGTGTTTAAAAAAGGACTATATTAACAATTTAACAATATAAAATTCAGCTAGAAGACACTGAAATACCAATGCCAGAAGAAAAAGGTACGTCTTTGCTGTAATGTGTAAGTCTTGAAATTGCAGTCAAAGCTGTTTTTCATCCACCATTTCTGAAGGGGTCTTAGGACCCAGATTTTTTTTATTTTGTTTGTTTAAGCAAAATTGAGCCTATCTAGGCATGCCATTGCACTTTGTTAATATGCAGAAGAGTTAAATCAAAGGAAAAGAGAGAAGGAAGTAGACAATGAAGACAACTTTGTATAAGGGAAACAATGGAATCAGCTACAATTTAGGATACCATCTAGTTGTAAGAGGAAATTCTTTTTGTGGATACCTTGATGGGAGTGAGAGAAAAAGAAGTCTCAACTTCTTTTTCCACAAGAGCCTTGATAAATCTAAAGAATTTATTGTAATTGGCCTTTGCAGCACAGAAATTATGTTCATGGTCTAGGAGGCCTTTCCTAGTGTTCATTAGCAGAAGCTCTCTTGTAGTTATATGATCTACTTGGCTTTACCTTTACAGGAAAATAGCATAATACTGTTTAAGGGAATATTTATGAATTCCTGTGTAACAAATGATACATATATCCATTTGTGTAAATAAGCCTGCTTCCATCCAGTGTAGGGAACATGAAAATAATTTTATTACCTTCTATGCCAGAAAGAGTATTCCGAATTATAAATATATATAGTAATTATGCTGTTGATAACTATAGCATAATTTTTCTTCCATAGTAGTGATTTTAATCAGAGAATTTAACTTTTAGCCAACTGTCATAAACAAAAAAGCCAAGTAAAATACTGGGGGAAGAAAAGTATGATAACAAAAATTGGAAAGCCTTCCATCTCCCCCCACCCCCCAAGACTGTGTGCATCTTCCTAGTCTTCCTCACAGGAAACAATGTATTGTGTAATGCAGATGTTGTAAATCCCGTTAATTTTTCACTGAAGTTTCACCCTCCCTCCCCTGCAGGGAATATTGTTAATTCTGAGAATACTGGTGATTGGCACCAGTGTAATTATGCAGAAAATCTTCTTGTCATCACTTTGAGTGCTAGTTAAGCTGCTGCTTCTATTTTCCCCATTACTGGAGACTGCAGTCTACTGAGTTCCTACTGAGCACACAGGAATGCAGCCTGGAGTTTCTGTACATTTCAGTAGAGAAAACTGAAGATTGTTGTTGGAGGAGAGAGTGAAAGAGCAATCGTTGTGCCTCTAGGCATTGTTTTCCAGACTGGATCTTTGAGGTTGGATTCTGTATCTGAACTGCTGTAAAATAATTTATTGAGGATTTCAGATCCCTTTGTGAAGAAAGTTTTTGGAGTAAGCTGAAGCAGGAAAGTGCTTCTATGCCCTTACTCATGAGTAAAAAAAGTTAAAAGTATATGTTAATTTTAGTGTAATACAGACCATAAAGAAAAATCTTTAAAAATCATCTTCTAAATAAAGAATGCTTTCTAATACATCTAAATCACTTCAATCAAAGCAGTATTACATTTATTAAATATGCTCAAGTTTATGGAGTCTGTTCTGAACTAATCTCTGACCTATGCTTATATTCCAGCAAACTTGCAAGTTGTGCACTTTTTCTCAGCTCATATTGCATTCAGCCCAATGTAAAGCTAAGCATCCTGGTGACTGAATATTGATTTTTCTGGGAGAGCTGCATTCCCTATACTTCAATTTGGATTCTATGAAAATTGAACTCCTGTTTGGATGGAAGTGCTCTCTGAAGAAAACCCATTTTTTATAAAGTCTTACAGAGAGCTACTAAAACACAGATAGAATATATATTTTTGGAGAGAATTTAATATATTGATGTGTTTCAGGGTTTTCGGTAAAACCAGGTCCCAAACATGGGTTGCTGCTGTCTGTGTTCTGCCCAGCTCCTGCCTCTCTGGTGTGCATGACACGATGGCAGCAGTGGCTCCTCAGGTAATGCCGTCTTGCTGCCCAGAATGCGTCAGCGCTGACCAAAAGTAACATTGGTTAGAAATTTTGAGCATTGAATTGAAGATAAAGGCCTGGCTCTTTCTCAGTGTTCATCTTCACCGACACCAAAGGCCTCTATTGATTTTAAAATTAACTCAAGGCTTTGCATATCATTTTCTATGCTTTTAAAATGTGCTAGATAGCCAGCATATAAAAGCTAATGATGAAAGTATTGCAAAAAAAAGCAAAATTATCTTTTAGAGGTGCAGTGCTTGTAAAGAATGCAATTTAAATTGTTTTCTAGTGAAGAAAAGTAAAAAAGCCTTATTTATACTACATGCATGCATATTTTTGGCACATTGCTTTTAAACAAAGAGTTCATTATGTTTTCTGTAAGTTACTCTTTGAAAGGCAAGCTCTGTAATTCGAAAGACAAGCTCTGTAATACTTTAAATACATGAGCATATACTTTATTCAAAGTAACACTCTTCTGTTTCCCTTACATTTTATAGAGATCATTTTAGGGTATTGCATGCTTTTGGATGTTGTTTTATATCAATCATTGTATCAGTTGTGTTCCTTATGATAAAATCCAAAGCACTGGGCTAGTGAAAGTTTTAGTCATGTTACTCAACTCCGTTGTAAATAATTTTGAGGGAAATTTGTGTTGACCATAAAATTTATGTTGATCATAAAACTGGGATTGTAGAGGTCTCTGATGGTCCTCTCCCCAGAATGAATTTCATTGAGGAATTTGATTTAGGTCTTGAACAGGGTTACAGAGCTCATAGCTGTCTGCTGTGTGGGGAGACAGCCATGAGAGCCTCAGGGTCTGGGGTGTTCTCACACTCTCACTCTGAAGAAGGGCTGGTGCAGCAAGAGGAGTGCATGCAGCAGCCTTTGCCAGGGCTGGAATTCCTGGGCTGGTCAGCCTGAGGCACGAGGGGTAGGGGTGTGTGAAGACTGGGATGACTGGAGAAGCCCAAGGTGGTCAGTAGACTCCTGCATATGTCCAAGAGGTTTAGAAGGTTTTGCAGCCCTCAGAAAATTCTCCAAAGGACTCCTCCCCAGGCAGCTGGTGCCTGACTGGTCTTGCTCTTCCTTCCCAGATGCAGGGCCTTGCATTTGCCCTGGTTGAACTTCATCCTCCCTTAGTATCCTTCTCCAAGCTTGCCTGGGTCCTTCCAGGTGGCAGCTCTGCCCAGGACCTTGTTTACTGCCTTTTGGAGGAGAAGTGCAGTACGACCACTGGTTATGGTAGAGCTGTATTGTTATGAATATAATTGTGAATTAAATTTATTCCACTGTGCATCCGTTTTTTATTTTCACAAGCTTTTACTTGAAATACATTTTTGTGTTTTGTCATATCCATTGTGAAAGGGGTTTGGGATTTTGTTTGTGTGTTGTTTTGATGTTATTTTGGAGAAGGGGAGCACTGTTACCTATGTGACAGCAGTGAGAAACTGGCTGCTGATGCCTAACTAATACAGGCTGTTACTGCTGTAGGGAACAGTTCTCATGGGTGATATGCCAGCAGGTGGAAGAGGAATAGCTGTCCTTCAGCATGGGCAGGCTAGAGTGCTATGCAAATATTACTTGGATCTTCAGAGGTATTTGATACGCATCTCTTAGGGTGAATGTTTTTAAGATGAAGTAAACAAGAAAAGGTCTGCTGGACTCCAGCCTTAGTGGTATATTAGCAGGAAATACTAATGAGCCTTGCAATTCTATTTTCAATGCAATGTTTGCTTTTTCTAATGGATACTATCCTACCTACCTCTGCCCATAGGATGATGTACCTCTTTGCAAGGATAACAATAACATTATGTTATGAGAAATAGATCTGTGAAGCTGACATATTTTATAGAACTATTTTTATTGATAATGTTAGTATTCAAAATCCTCATGTGGGTCGATCATTAAAGCTCATTTAAAAACCGTCAGGGGGTTGCTTATAGCTCAAATAGGAGCAAGGAGTTTAAATCTTAATTATATGCAGAGAGATATATGAAATAGAATTTGTAGTCACAATGCATTTCCTGATTGTGAATCCGTAATAGATTATTGTTTCTTCAGGGAGCTGAAAAGATGCCATTAATGTAAAAGGTGAAAGTGTTTATTAAATCAGTAGTGCAGCACTAGGTTCTTAATTTGATAAAATGAGACTTAGAACTGGGTAACTGCTGCACTTTTGGCTTTTTTAAACACTCTGCTGGTTGTGGTGGTGATATTTTGATAGTGAGTTCAGTATTTTGACAAAGTGCAAAACTTGATCCTTTAGGGCATATTCCTTGCTTTGAGTGCTATATGAAAATGATAAATAGCACTCCATAATTAATCCATAGCTAAAGCGTAGATTTTACCATAGTTGATGGTTAAGATTTTTTTGAGTCTTCTCAGTGTTCAAGGTTAGATATTAAAAAGGCAGTTACTAAAGTTAGATAATATTCCTATTGTTTTACAATATATGTCTGGATTTCTAAAATTACTAGTTTGATTCCATCTATTCTATCTAGTTCCTATATATGAGCCATGCACTTTTTGACATTGTTCTTATTTAGGTTTAGGTGAAATTTTTAACAGCCCTTTTAGAAGGTGGAAGAGTACATTTAAGTAATCTGAAGCGGTGTGCAAGTTTATTTCTGCTTAGCTGGTTCATTTTAAATCCTGAATAATTGAAATATTTGAAATATTTAGTTGTTGTTTTTCAAGACATACAAAACACACGTAGTTGAAAATTTTTATTTCAGTGTTATTCAACGTATTTATTTGAAAGAGCTCAAAGCCTACCAAAGTTCTTAATTTTGGTTGTCCGAGGAACTTTGGCTGTATAAATGGTATTGTACAAAATGAAAAAAAAAAAAAGTTTCTCCCTGTGCTACACTGATCTGCACATATTCTTCTGGTTACTCTGCACTAAAACACTGCTAAAGTTTGAGTATGTGGAAGGTTATTTATATCTGTATGCATACCAGTATAGGATTCTTCCTATATGTATGGAAAATGAAAGTATCAGCATCAAGACCAGGAGTTAAAGTTCTGCTTGTGTCATTGATCTCATTCTGGAATGATATTAAACACTGGCTTGCTAGCAAGCAGAGTGAGCGCATGGGTTCAGAGCTTTGGCAAGGATCTTTCAAGGAACAAACTGGCCTGGTCTTTGTACCTGGATTCATGAAGTGTGCACTCCAACGTATCAGTGGGGTGGTGCATTTGAATCCACATCTAAAATGGGGCAGTGGGATTCCACTCAGTGCACTCAGTGTTGGCTGCCAGGTTCTCCAGGGGCCGCTGTTGCTGGGCACTTGTGTCTGTGACCTCAGGTCAGAGGGTGGTGCAGACCTGCCTGCTGGTTAACAGCAATGTGGTGGAGCCTTGGGCTGTAGCACATATGAACAAAATTAACTGTGGCCATTGTAGGCCAGCTGTTAATGTAGAAGCACCTGATAAGATGAACTGTGACTGCCTCTCTGGTGCTGATGACACACTGTAAAGTAAGTAAACAGAATAACTATTTTCTTTGACCTCAAATATTTTAATGCCATGCTTTATCATAGGGAACTGTTCTCTAACTCAGAATAACTAGTTCAATTTATTTACCTAGATTTCTAGGAAAGCTATAGGAGTACTAGGCTATATGAAAAAAAACCTATTTACTCTGATCCAGGGAATATTTTTCTCTGTGTGGGTTGGGTCTTATTTTAACAGAGATGAGTTGGAATTGAAATACTTACTAAAGAAAGGCAGCTAACCTAAACCTCTAATTACCTGGAAAACTTCAGGCTGAACATTCAGCACTGTAATTACCTTAAAATTACTAGCTGAGCCTGGACAAAATATTTTTCTTTGACATTTTGCTTCATGCCTCTAGCTCGAAAGAGAAATTAAACCTGCAAATGCTGAAGGTGCTGTCAAAGCAAGACAACCGAAGCAAGAAACAAGCTGCTTTTTAATTTCTATTGATTTCTCAAACTTTTTCAACTAATCTTTGTAAAGTAACTGCAAGATGCTATATAATTTACTACTGTTCTTACTTAAACTTGAATGTACTGAGCAAGGAGGTGAAGTCTACAGATGAAGCCAAACATAAGTAAAAAGAATCTGAGAGCAGATAGCACCAAAGTACAAACATGCTGGGAAATATTTCAGCCTCTGTTCTAGTGTCAGGGACAGTTTGAAATAGAGACCCTTGCAATTGGCTAAGAGTTCCTTTCTAAGGAGACTTGGGAGACACAACTGTGATGTGTGTCTATTTTTCACTCATCTCTAGACACAAACATAAGAGGTCACTGGCAGCACAGTCATGGGCTATTGAACTATGTCAAGGAAGTATGAACCCAAAATAATGGTAAGTTAGTGACCCTAAGCAAGTCAAAATGTAAACTAGCCCAGTACCAGACAACAGTTAATGGTTGACTGTGAATGGAGCCATTAGTGGGCTGGAGTGTTTTCTGGCCAACTGGATTTGAGAGGAGATATTTCTTCTAATTTTGATTTATAATGGGCACTAGTGGACTCCCAACAGCTCTTCAGATGTAATTGATGAATATGAGCCTGTGCTCAGACAACATGAGAGGATTTTCAAAGTGGGAACATGTGCTTATTGACAGATGTAGAACACTTTTCTCTGTGAGACTGGTCTGCATGGCATCTAGGAAGAACACAGAAGAAAAGAACTGTGAATCTGGTTTCCCCAAGAGCACAACATCAGTGTGACACATTAAGGTCATCTGACCTTAAAACTTGTTCACCATTAGAGAAATCAGTGTAATGATGGTGTTGCTTGCAGAGATCTTACATTAATCTTTCAATAAACCTATCTAAGTACAAAAACTGTAGTCTGGTCTTTTTTTAAAGCTAAAAGGGTAGTGCATGAATGTGATTCTCTGGTTCTATGCTATGATTCTATATAGCTGAGGATAAAGATAAAAGCAGTGCAGGATTTTCTGGAGTATAACTTATCTAATGGGATTTAATATCTTGACTCTTATGTACTGTTCTTCTGATGTTACCTTTCAGAGTTTTAGAAAATACCTGTGGAATCACATCAGACTTCTCTCAGTGCTGCTCCATAAATTTCCATTCATAAATTTTAGGCTGTCAGTTGTTCCTGAAGGATCTGTGCTTGAGAGGTGTGGTTCATAGTGAACCCTCCTCTGCCTAGAGATGAATTTAGATGGACAACGGAATGCTCTGATTAAAATGCAGGAAATAGAAACTCTTTCTACAGCATAATGCTTAACAACTAATGCTTTGTGACACTACACTTTTTTTGGAAGCTTGAATAACACTCAATTAGCAGGTGAGAAAAAGGGACAAATGCTTGTTTTGATGGTTTTATAGCAATTTTACTGTTTCTTAAAACTGTTTAGTACAAATGATACTATGATGAAATGTCGGTAGTATCAGTGAGCTGAACAGAAATGCAATGTGTCTGCTGCCTTTGTAAATAACATTTTCTTTCAGTCATGGGGCCAAGTTTTGAACTGAACAAAGTGAGGATTTTTTATAAATAATTTTAGAAGACATAGAAAAGACAGAGTGTAAAGTCATCAAGGACTGTTGTGTTTGTAGCAACCTAAAGAAATCTGCATGATGATGTAACATTGTCAGGACTTCCCAGGTAGCTTTTCAGTTTGTTTTTTCATTAACCTCTGCAACAAAAGCGAGAGGACTATTTATTAGGAAAAAGAGATAAAATCTTTGTGTTGCTTGCTTTAGCTGTTATGTGGTCTCTAAGAAAACCCACAAGTGTGAAGGATGTTCATTCTTCCTGAACTTCCTAAAGTATTCAAGAGCAAATGAGTAGGTTATGACTTTCAAGCCTGAGCAGCCTTTGTCTGAGAGATCCAGCTGTAGTGTTTTCTGGCCAAGAAGGGTAGAACATATGCAATCCAAAGTCTAAATAAAAAAATAAATCAGAGTTTCTGCTTCAGTGAGTAAGTCCTCTGAGTTGTTCTAGGAAAGAGAAATTATGCTTTTGTAAAATATGATTTAAACATACCTTATGTCTTCCATTAGAGTGAAGACAAGTAAACACTTACATCACAAATCAGTTTATTCAAGTAATGAAGAATGGAAATTCTGCTTCCTAAATGCTAATTCTACTTAAGTTTATGAACATGTTGAAATATACAGTAATTGCAGGCTTCAAAACTATTCTGTTACTTATAAATGCTTACGAACAATCTTGATAAAGGTCCTTTTCCCGTAAGTTGCCTGTCAATGAAGTCTGATGTCACTTCAAAAGATAATTTTAAGGGGAGATTTGTAGTTGATAGCTTCCATGATTGTAACAGTGTTTTAGGGTTGTTTTCATTCTAGAGTGTTGACAGCTTTTCAAAATTTTAACAAATCCTGTAGGTAGGAAATATGTACGTGTTGGAATTGGATAGATGAATTTAAGGGAAAAATTAGGGTTTCTTACTCCTAAGAAAAAATGTTGCAGTTATTGAACTAATTTTTTTTGTTAGTATGATCTCCCTCACTAGAAATGCAAAATTTTAAAGGTAGTATTTAAGATTTTTATATTCCTTCTAAAAAATTGTAGGTAGTATGAAAAAGTTTTCTAAATCAAGTTAAAACAATCTTGCTTGCAGAAAACTTTATTAGTTTTTTCAAACTATTTGGAAAATAATTATTACCAAAACATTAAGAAAAATTTAGTGTAGAAGTTTGAGTAAGAAAAGGCATGAAGGAAGAATGTAATTTTGAAGTGGAAAAATCCTTGTCATTGTGGGTGAAACTGGGATTTGCTAGACCTGGCATCCTGTCTCAAGCATGCTGGGCATCGTTGGACGATTTCTGTAATTTATCAAATGTACACATTAGTATATGAGTATCTGAAAGGATATTGTGTGTGAATTCTATAGGGACACATATAGGATATTACTTTGAGAAAAGAACATTTGTTATCTTTATAAAAACTTGATTTTTTTTTTCTCAGATGTCGTTGTAAATAATGTTATCCTCTGCATAAACCAGATGTAAAATGCAAACTTCCAATTTAATGTAATGGATTCAATTACATGTTTTAGTCTTTCTGATATGTACCACTAGAATGCTTCAAAGAACATGCAAAGTTCTTTAATTTAGGGGGATCTTATTTATCTAGCACATGGCAAATGTTAGCTCTAGGATGCAAGCTCAGATTTCAAAAATATTCAAAAAAGTTATTAAAGGTGATTGTCTCTTTCTGTAAAGAAAATCATAACTTTCCTTTAACTTCTGAACATGATTTTAAAGCTCAGTGACAGAAAGAAACATATTCAAAGTGAAATATCACATCGTGGTTTCATCTCACCCTTTGAAGATAGTGGTGGAAGGAAATAACCGTAACTTCATTGGCAGACAGTGACAAACTACTTTTTAACCTGTTGAATTTTTTGCATGTGAGATTAGTTTTCTACTGGAAGGTTTCATATTCTCTTATCTGGTATAAATCTTCCTGCTTTTATTTTCAAACAAGCTCTCTCATCAAATTTAGTTTTCGAGGGAGCTCAAATACAACACATCTCCCTGACTTATGCTACTTCTTGCTTTAGTAAGGGGGGGGGTTGGGGAGAAAAAGAAAGGAAGGAAGGAAGGAAGGAAGGAAGGAAGGAAGG
>JAOTQP010001652.1:30734964-30758832 GCA_026413545.1 Cichladusa arquata | reverse complement strand
CTCCTCTCCTCTCCTCTCCTCTTTTTTCCCAAGTTTATGAAGAATGCATGTATTCAGCTGGGTTAAATGGAAATATTGCTCAGGACCTCTACACATAGATCACATTTATCCCAGTGGGAAAGTGAATTTCTGCTGACCTACATCGCTCATCATACATTTTAAATATTTTTAAACCACTGCTGACTTTACGAGAAAATGATTTAATGGATTTTATTAATGTTTTTCAAACACCTCTGTGCAAACTCATATATGATAAAATTAGACCAGTTTTTCCACTTAATCTTTTTCCCAAAAGACACGGCTTCCAATTTGGCTCTTTATTATCTTTGCAACTTTCTTTCTTTACTGTATATCTACTTACAGCACTAAGTAACCTTCACGCTGAGACTTAATGTAGAAGTAATAGGTGTTTCTGATGGTGGGCTGGTTGAACAATATCCAGACATGTTGTTGGACGAGAATGTGTTTGCAGAACAGGAAGCAGATCTGCTTTACCTGGAGTGAATCACAGCTCCTGAACAGACATACCTGATAATCCAAGTAAAACTTCAATCTCAGTCTTTCTTTCAGGATATTTGCATCACCTGTTCCTGCCATGGGTACCTCCCCTAAGAATTCAGACTACTGGTCAGAAGTAATGTATGGTTAACGTGCTCTTTTAGCACAATATGTAGTTTGATTACAGAGAAAGTTTTGTTTCTGGTGAAGTTTTCCCATTCCAGTATAATTATTTTGGTTCTGCGAGTTTTTGTAAGTAGCTGTGTGATGTTTTTGAAGGGCTCTTCTCTTTTTCTTTGGCTACTTTTCTGGTATTCTCTGTCGATTAAAGTTTGACTGTGAACTTTGGGCATCTCAATTCTTATAACCATAACCAAAAAATTTTCGTTCTTCATTTACTATGAACCAATAATACATTTCCAAACTGTTTTAGTCAGTAGGGATAAACTGAATAGAGCTGAGTTTACACTGCCCACATTGTCAGTATGGGTAATGGTAAAGACCCAGAAAAGCATTGATTGTGCAGCTTTGTTTGCATGTTTTAAAAAGCAGTAATTGGCTTATTCTTCTACTGTGCAACTCTGGTGTTTGCATTTATTTCAAAGCAGCAATTATTTATCCAAATAACTGTTTGGGATAATTTTTTTAAGTCACAGTAATATTACTGCCAAATTTAGAGTAAAAGAAAATATTCTTTGAATCAAAAATTGCCATGTATTTACATAATTAAAACGTTCCAAGATGGAGCACCTTGTTCTAGTAATACGGAGTCAAATGGATAGTACTACTTTATCCTTTCTGAATTACACCTTCAGCAGTTTTACAGAAGGGAGTGGGTTTCTTTAATAACATGCTTTGAAATTTAGTGTTTGTAAAATTATTATGGCTACATAATAACCGGCTCAAAGGACCAAATGATCTTCGATGGAATCAATTCTGCTAAGCAGAAATGGCAGGTGTTACTTTGCATTACAATAGAAAAACATCACCTCCATTATTTCAGACCTGTAATGCTACAGCTATTACTATCAGCATCTTTACTAGAATTCTTCAAGTTGTGTGATCAGTGGTTATGGAGGCCATTAAACTAACTATTGAGTCTATTGATTATTTTTAAAAGATTTTAAGCTGAGTGCAGTACATTTTATTGCAGTTTTATTTTATCTCATGTTTCCTGTTCTTCTTTTTTCCTTTTACTGAAGCACATTTATTTTCCTTTTCACTTTCTTCTTCCCTTATGAGCCTGTGCAGAGGTCTTCTTAAAGAGAAACATTCTTTGGGGTGCTGGAATACTTTGTCAAAACCAGCATGCTAGCTGGCTTCGCCCTCACTCTCCTCTTTAATGCTGGCCTCCCTTCTCTGCCACTGACAACAAATTGCTTATCTGGCTACCACATTCCTTTGTATTATGACCTCCTTCATTCTATTCTCAGTTCTTCCCTGTTTGTTTTCTTAATTCTGTGACTTCCTGCCTTTTATATTAGAGAGTTTCTGAAGCTTTGCTTTTTCACAGCAAAGCTGTTCCAAATCTCTCTGCTTGTCTGTCTGCATTGCCAGCTCTATAACCCTCCAATGTGTACAGGCAGAGAGGCTTGTTCTCTTTTCCTCCTTGGTTAGGGCTCTGCTGACTTATGATATAATTTTACACTGTCCTCTCAGTCTAGACTAAAATGCAAGCTTGTCTAGTTGAGGGTCATTACATCACTTGCACCTCTAGGAAGAGCTTCTGAAAGAGGCTTTGTTTAACAGCTCTCCTAATAGTGCCATACAGTTCTGAATCAAGAAAAGAATGCCTAATAAGGGGATGTGCTATAAAAACTTTCATTTTGAGTCTTTGTTTCATGCAAAATGAGCTTAACTCAGTTTTCAAATACAACAAGCACTATTTCTGAAAGTTACCCTTTCTTAAATGTTGCATTTCAGCAATCATTTCTTGTCCTTTTCTTTTTTGTCATATTCATGTTATAATCTATTATAATGTATTATCTATTTAATGATAATTTCTTTCCCTGATAATGTTTGTAATGCAGATATTTCTAAATCTAGGCATATATTTGCTATAAAGAAGATTATTTTTTTTCTTTAGCTTTCTAAAGAAACATCTCTTCCTCCTTTACACTATGTAAAGCAATACTGTCACTGTTTTTATTGTCAGGTCCTTGGTTTATATGCAAAATTATTTCTAAAACCCATCTCCAGGGCAACTCACTTCCAGATTTATAGCCTGTCGTTATCAACATTGTATTTTAATCAGTGCAATTCATATCCCTCTGCACTAACAATCAAAGGCCTACCACTTTCACATCAGTCCATCCTCCTTTTAATTAAGGCATTTCTTCTTCTTGTATAACGCAATGAAAGATGGGAATTCAGTGTTAAATAAATACTCATTTAAGTCTTGATATAAGGATTAATGGTATTGTAAACAGAACAGAAATAACAAAATCTTTCTCTTTGTTGTTGAACCAGAACTCCTCTGATTGTGCAACATGAAATCATCAGCCTTCTCCACAAAAAAAAAAAAAAAAAAAAAAAATCAGAACCTTTGACGATTACTGGACATTCTGCAAAATTTCAAGTAGTTGTAAAAAGTGAAATCTCTAAAGCAATATCCTAAGTCTCCAAAAATGTATTCACAAAATCCACAGAATTCTGGGGTTTTGTGGACTGTATTATATAGCACATAAGCACTGGAGACACTCAGTCCAGAGTATCATTATTGAATCATATCGTATGGCATTGTATTGTATCATATTTTATTTTCTGTTTTTTTTCTGCTTTATTTTGGTTTTTTATTTTTTTGTTGTGTAGTGGTGTTCAGCTGTGCTCCTTTGGTTTTTTGGGTTTCAGTGCTACTACCAGAATCAGAGGTGAAAGAGCTGTGGCATTAAGAAGTAGTCCTCCAGCTAAAAAGGGGAAAAGTCTTATCAAGTGTGTAAGTAACTTTGTGAAATCATGATAATCATCCACTGAAATATGGAGAAACTTTCATTAACTTGGTTATCTTCACATTAATGGGAAGTGAAGTCTAAACTTTGGTCTGGTCTTTAAACTGGATTGCCCTTAATTCTAAGATTGAGAGGAAAATGATTAATTGTGTTTTACATCATTTGTCCTCATATCTCTAAACAGGTAGCCTGGAATAAGTGGCAACTATGGGACTGAACCATCATGTGAAGATAGATAGAGAGGAAAAAAGATTGTAATGGCTCTTGGTTAACATGTGAAAAAGAATCCAAACCTATATGAAACTTATCTTTAGCAAGAAAAAAAGCACAATATTTAAATAATGAAAACCAATTCAGTGAGCTTTCTGCAATTAAAAGCTGCCATGCAAAAAAGATAGTGTTTAAGCATGAACTCTTGCATTGAGGGATAAGCATGCATTATTTTGTTCATAATTGTGACTGTCTTTAGAAAATTTAATTTGTGAACAGAGGTTTAAAAGTGTCTATGGCTCATATAATCTCTTGCAACCAGATTTTATAGCATATTTCAGAAAAATATCAGGAAAGCAATTTTTTATCTGGAGCCTTGAAAAACAGTTACTACTGAATATAGAGAGCTGTAGTCAAGAGGTCACAAAGGGATAGCAGAAAATGAGTTTACTTTTCTCTAAGAAAGCTGATTTTAAAATATGCACAGATTACAGGATGTGACAAAAATGGTTTTTCAGAACTGGTTTTTTAGTTTTATGGTGTTACTGTAACTACTTTATGCATAATATATAATGTATAATGTTGCAGCTATATTGTGGCTGAGATCAAATTAGTTGTATGCGCAGATGAAATCCCCAATTTTTTTTCATGTATTCATTTCTGAATCTTTGTAGCAAAGAACATAATTTCACTGGAGTGCTGGGAGCCATGGGAGGGCTAAGCCCTGAAACACACTGCTCAAGAGGCTGTGGACAAGACTTTATCTGGTAGGATGACTGGAAGACTTATTAAGTGCTGAGTTGCTCAGTTTACAGTCTCCAGAGATCTGTCCTAAGTTTTTCTGTGGTTCTTTTCTCTGAAGTAGAAGTGGAGTAGCTGAGGTGCTCATGTGCACATTGACAAAGCCCACATGCATGTGTTTTGTGTAGTGCTGGAGATCAAGGAGAAGCATATATTTGTAATGCCCATACCTGGTACTCTTCAAGATCCTCAAGGAATATATAGACTCACAGAATCACCTAGGTTACCAAGTCCAGCCATTAATCCAGCACTGCCAAGCCCACTGCTAAACCATGTTGATAAGTGCCACATCTACAGGTCTTTTAAATACCTCAAGAGATGGTAATTCAACCACGTCCTTAAGCGGCCTGTTCCAGTGCTTGACAACCCTTTTGATGAAGTGAATTTTCCTAATATGCACTCCAAACCTCTCCTTGTGAAACTGGAGGCTGTTTCCTTTCATCCTATCACTTGCTACCTGGGAAAAGAGACAATAACCATTTCATTATGACCACATTTCAAGTAGTTGTGGAGAGCAATAGGGTCTCCCCTCAGAAGCCTTTCTCCAGACTAAACAGCCCCAGTTGCCTCAATTGCTTTTCATAAGACTTGTGCTCTGGACCCTAAACACCATACACAATGTGTCTTTCATTTGCCTCAATACAGACAGTCTGGGGGGCAGGTAAATGTTGAAGAGTTAGTGAAAAGCAAAGATAAGTTAATATTTTTTTCAACCAGTCCTTGTCTGCAGTTTCACATTAGAGACAATGCTAAGCATATACTCTAGTTTGCTCAGATGTGGTTTTGCAAGCATAGAGCATATCATGAATCCAGTATCATTATGCCTGTGAGATGGCATAATGTCTGTAACAAGCACAATCAAAACTCCAGCAGACTGCCTTTTGTATGGAATTGAGGTGCTTCTTGAAAAAGGCAGAGAGGCATCTTGAGCTGTGGTAGAGTATTTACATATCAAACATATCTGCCCTGGTGATTCCATATTGTATTTTCAGCATGCAGATTGCCATGCCATTTAATTTTTCAGCTTTTAATATTAAAAGCAGTTAAACTATTTTATCTAGTGTAAGTGGAAGTGAGGGAACTATCACAATGACCTTTGAAGGGATGCAAAGGAAAAAGAAGTTAGACAACTCTCAGGGATAATCTGACCAAAAGTCTTTTCTGCAAAAGTTTCTCTCGTGTTTACCTGTAGCATCAAGTCCCTTGGGTTGCAGCTGGGGAGCCAAAACCTGCCCTGGTGACTGCATTGGTCCCTACTGCCTTGAGACATGTCCTGAAAATGAAGCTAGTGATGAGTCTTTTAGTTCTTACTGGTCTAAATGAATGGACTTTATATTTGTCATTATATTTGTCATTAGTTTGATTTTGACGGAAAAACCCCCAAACAACCAAAAATAAAACCCTAAAGGAAACTTAAAGAAAGAAACTAATGGCCTTAATCCATTGACTGCAAAACTTTTGAGGGTAAAACTTTTCTCTGTCAGAGATGTTAAGTCTGTCACAAAAAATGAATGGTTTCGTTAGATGGAAAAAGCATTTTCTTCCTTGCAATAAGAAGCAGACTGTGGTGATGAATAAAAAGAAATGTAAATAAAAAGAGATAATCCTTTAGAAAAATTGTCATTTCAGAAAATGTTGAGTATTATAATGCAGCTAAGCCAGGCAGATAGATATATCTACTTATTGAAAATGAAAGCTTAAAAAAACATAACCTTATGGGCTATATTTGGTGACCTTTAGATAATGCAGTTTTATTCCAGAGATAGAAACCCTGGCTCCTTGTTTAGTCAGGGTTTGATGATTAACCAAGGACAGCGCACATAAAAAAAGTCAAATTTAGCCTATATATCCAAATCCAAATTAGCCCAATCAAGTGCTATCAAACACCAGATTACCCCTATTAATATGCAGCATAAACAAAATCTAAAGTGACTGAAGTGCCAAAGCCCATGCCCATGTGCCAGTTAACACTCAAACAGGATTGAGACCAGGTTTGGGCTGGATCAGACTTGTACTGAACAAGCAGTTGTAATTTTATTCAGAAATATGTTACTTAGGTATTCACTTGTGTCATTCCACTGGCTTTGTCTTATAAAATTAAAACCTCAAATCCAGATTTCAAACATTTAGTACTATTGCCAAGCTGGGGGTTTTTGATGTTTGCAATATATTCTGTATGTGTAGAGGATAAATTGCACAAGATTTAGCTGTCTGTACAAAATTATTCCACAGAGATGTTTTCCATGAAACATCAGACACTTCATTCTATTAGGAGACAACATTTAGCGTGGAAAAAATAAATATTTCTTGCAAAAAATTTTTAAGGAATTTTCCATCCTCAATGTATCTAAATAGTGACTAACAATCCTTAACATCACTTTCTCTACCAACACTTTCTACATTCTAGATCTGTTTGCTCACATCACTCAGTGACTACTGCAAGGCTTCCCAAACTTTTTAAAAGCTAAGTCTTCTAGAAGACAACTTCAGTTTCAGCAACCTGGTCTTTATCAAACATTGTAGCCTCATGCACAGCTCTTTTTTATGCCTTCTTTAGTAGTCTTTAATTTGCCACAGTGAAGTACATGAAAAAAGGCAGTGCCAACCTTCATAATATGGTAGTCTCTCTCTTTTATTGCATCCATGAGTAGGCAGTGGAGTTTTAGGGTGACGGTGTTTTGAGTTATCACTATAACGAATGTATTTTGTCCTCAGAACTACTGAGATGCATTGCTGCCCTCCTCCTGTTAGGTAGGAGAGAAGGAGTGAGCTCTGTCCTTTCTTAGAGATCCATTAAGGATTCTTTCATTAGCCCTCATATAAGATGGCCTAGAAGATAGTGATTTAAAGAAAAATGACTCTCTGTGGTAACAATGCCAGCTAGATGGGCTAGAGTGGACCAGCTTGGCTCTTTTAATAGTGTTAAGATGAAAACCATGTTCTTTCATATCTATTGCTGCTTGCCTGAAGTGGGGGGTGAGGAAGTGAGATCCAATGTCAGCAGCCAGCAGAAGTAAAATAAAGGATATCGAGCCTTTCATCAGTGTGCCAGGATCTGTCTCTCAAGAGGTTTCTGCATGAGTGAGCTTTGTATAAAGGCCGGACCTTTGGTCCTAGGGGAAACAACTCCTATCTTTTGGCATGACACTTAACCTGAGTGGACAAAAAGATTTTGGTTTCACCCCTTCTCCTTAGCTGTTTTATCCTATAAACCTACCTAGGATTCAATTGTAATTCTGTAGGATTACAGTACTGTGCCTCTGTGCTAAAGACTGTGGCAGTTTGCCATTTTAATTTATGATATGACTAAGTAATTCTTGCCTGCTCATCTGAGCAATATTTGACCTGGGAAATAAGAAGGAAACAATAGATGTGGAAAATGCAAGCTGAAGAGAAATTTCAACTTTTGAATAATCTGCTCCTTTCATCCCTTATTTTCCCATCTCAGCTTTGCAACTTTACTTATTCAACTGAAGCAAAACTTATATTTATTCATTCTTTATATGAACTCCAGCAAAACACTGGAGATTCAGCTCTCGGGAGAGAAACATCCAGGGCTAAATTTTCATGTTTTCTCTCAACATTTGAGCACAAACCTCTTCTGTCTCTTCAAGGACTGCTTTGTTTATGACATTTTTTATTGTTTTAGATAAGTACTTGGCTTCTGAAGCGGGCTCTTGTAATGTTTGTGGCCTCCAAACAGACAAAGGCAGCAGTGCTTTTATCCTTTTGACTACTTGGTCTTTGTACTCTGAATGCATTTGTGAGATGGAACCTCCAAGAAAGAACCAAAATAGTTAGATTGCCTTCAAGCATGAATAGCCTGCACCTGGGGATGTACTCATTGGGTACTTATATTCTACTTCTCAAGCCTTGCATATTGTTCTTCTCTCTTCTTTCATGTAACTTAAACATATAAAGTTAAGGGTCAAAAAAAATCCCTGCAAAAAAACCAGCACACTGGTTTTTACTATGAAATCTAGGCATGAGAGAAAGGAGTCTTAAGGATCTTCTGAAACTTTGCCAAGAAAGTTAGATGCAGCGTTCAAACATAGAAATACAATTACAGTAAATGATTGATTGACCTTTCTGAAGGTATGCTTACTCTACTGTTTGCTTCAAGGGCTATTACAGTACCTTGACATCTTCATACTTTCATAAAAACTTAAACCAAAGCCTAGATGGCTGTACAAACATCTGGAGGATGGTGCTCTGTTGCAGAAAGTCGTAACTCTCCTTATTTCCATGTAGGGTAAAAGGTGATAATAACTACCCACGTACCTGCATAAGCAATGAAACTTTTTGCCCTCGTTGTTGGAGGCAACCAATGGAGCCACCATTCTTCCCAAACTGCATGTTTCCGAATTTCTTCCAAATTTTTTTACATGAAGATGTGGTAAACTCAAGTTTTTATTACTACTTACCTTTTTATCTGGACCCTGATGCCACAGTCAGTGACACAATCACAAGCTGGTGCTAAATAACCAAATTATGGAAGAATTAGATCATTCCACTTTCAGGGCCATGGAATCCAAAGAAAGAGATCGCAGAACAAATTAAAGTCATAGTCATCTTGAGATAATTCAAAGATTGTGTTTTAACTCAGCAACCAGTTTCTTTGCACACATTCACTCCCAGTTTGTTCTTCATACATTTTTCATAGAAATTCAAGTGCTTCAAAGAACGGATTATTGTACATAAGTTCCAGTTTTTTTAAATTTCAAGCTGTTTGATCCTTTTTGTGTTAGCCATTAAGAGGGTGATCTGCAGCAACAGAGCCTGATGTGCATTCCTGGGTGTACAATGCCCAAGGAAGAAGGGTGCAGAAGCCAGGAATTCCCTCTCTTTCCTTGACAAGAGGTGCTAATGTAACCCCATGTGAATATGAGAAAGGTGCTGGTGCTGGTCTTCTACATTCCTGAATTAAAACTCTCTCTGTGGTAATCTTCCAGAGCAAGGTGCTGGGGCAATTAATGGTCCCAGACCATTCAAACCCTGTTGTTCTCATGCAGCAAGTTGAACAGCAATATTACCAGAAGATTTTTTTACTTCAGGGGATTCCATTATGTTGGACCAAGAAGCTAAAAAAAATTATATATGTCTCTTTTTGCATTTTGCATTCAGGCGAAATATAATGTGATTTTTTTCTGAGAGCCTTTTTTGGTGAAATGGTGGGTTATAGATCCTGCTTGAAAACCCATACCTTCAACTTGGGCTTTTTAACTTAAAGAGAAGGTACATCTGCTTTAATGGGATTGTAATGTGGTGCACTAAGAAAAGCAGTTTCACAGGTGATTGAGAAGTAATTAACATGTGGTTACTCCATAAGCTCAAGTAAGTAGAAATTTCCTTAGCAATATACCCAAAAGTAAGCAGGAGAACCATCACTGCTGAGTGACCTTCTCTGGCATGTCATAGCACATGAAGAGGCAATAAATGTAGTTTTTAATGTCTTACTTGTTTTGAAATTGGTGTAATTTACTTACAGAGTACTATTTTATGATACTTAGTATCAAATCTCATATCAATATGCAGCAGTGAAGTCTGAAAATTGCATAATAGAATACAAGCAGGTGTGAAACATATCATAAAGATGACACAAAATGATGTGAAACAAATAATATTTTAGAGTAGAATTACCCAGTTTGGTAGAGCTATTACTAGAAAAGCTTTCACTGCATTGATTATTCACAACACTGATATTTCGTAGTATAAATCATATTATATAACATAACATGTTTTCCAAACCAAAGGCCTTCTTCTGGACTGTTTCTTGGAAGATATTCCTTTAAGCAATTGATTTTAGATATGAAAGGAGATAAAACCCTGTTATTAACCACTTGAAAGAACTGCAGTGAGGAACAGTCAAATTTCTTTCAGAGTTCTTTTTTTTTTTTCTATTCAGATAGGTGAAAGTTTACTAAGATTTTTCCATTATTGCAAAGAAAACCTCCACAATTTCTCCCTGCCTTACCTGTCAATAAAATTCAAACAAGAACCAAAATAAATATTATTTATAACAGAAATAGGAAAGAAGGATTTTTAGCAGAACAGAAATTCAACCATTTGACAATTTTATGTGTGAAAGAGAGTTGAATGAGAGTCATGAAGCCTTAACCAGAATATACTAATCTGCATGAGCAGTGGTATTTTAATTAACCAGCAGTCTTGAAATGATTGTCAGTCCTGACAGTCTGAAAGTATTTATGAACAGAGCTCACTCCATTCCGTCTTTCTCTGGTTATGCCTCCATAAAACCTTCTTAATCAGTGGAAATTTCACTTCTGGCAGTGCTGCATGAAGTAATTGAAATTATCTCTTCTGTAAATGCAATCATTGTAAGCTGCTTTTAAAAAAACAACAACACAATTTTTGGCATAATGTATCAATTATTTATTTGACTGTGCTATGTGACTGGGACAACATTTATAGCATGTTATACTCCAGGTGTAAGGTTTCATTCAGACCCATGCTGATTTTTTATGGTTCTAGATCTTGCTGAGTTCCTTCTGTGGTGGCTGCTTCTACCAGCTTGTTCCACCTGTTTCAGTTTTTGCATATTAAATTGGTCCAGAAGCGAGGACAAAGGAAGAAATTACACCTCATCAGGGTGAAGTGCTATTGAGTTTTCTTCATCATGTAGATGCTAGGATTCTTCCTACAACGTTCTCCTTCTTCAACCATGGAAACAAAGCATTGCAAATAAAAAGTGCAGAAAGTACTTAGGTGGCTGAAAATGTAGTTGCTCTGTTTATACTTCTAATTCAGCTTTTGATTTTCTTCACAGGCAAATTTGTATCTTGGATGAGGAAAATAAAATGGAGATATTAGAAAACAACCTAAATCTGAGAAAAATAAAAAAACATTACATGACAAACTTGTTCTCCTAAAATCCGCATGCACACATTTCTAATGTTAACGTGGCTCTTTTTAGTCTGCAGGAGTCTCATGAAATAACATTGTGCTGTGACATAGAAACATTTTCAAAGGATTGCATTCTTATGCAGCAGTACATAAAATGCTTTTGGTGGCCTTATTTTATAATGATACCTTACTAGAACTTCATGCTCAGCTTCTTAGAGAATTAAAATGTTACTTTATTCAGCTGATAACACAATTTTTTTTTTCAATTTTGTTTAGCAAAACTTATAGAAAAATAACAGAAAAAATTCTGATACCGGATGAATTGCTGAATATAAGATAACCAAATTCTGCTATTCCAGCAGCAGCAGCTGCCGAACTGGAGAGCTCTGTCATCCCCTCAGTTAGACTGAGGCTGTACTGATGCCTTGTTATTGTTATTTAACCATTTTTAAGTTTCACATGGGTTGGAACTTCTGACTACAAATGAATGAAAATGTTCATGGTTCAGTATGCCCTAACAATACTGTGGACAGATATTACTAACTCCTTACATTATCAATTCATATTAGGCAATCTCCTGAAGAGCTTCTGATAATTTTTTTAATATATGCCTCATTAATATCATTGCAAATTAAACCACAGGCAATGATAGTAAGTGCTGGGTAAATAAATAAAAGAACAATATTACTATTTAGCTATCTTATTTTGTTACATTCCTGCCTGAGTGTGTCTTGCTCAGCTAGTAAATGAAAAACCCATAGAATATTCCTTATTCTTTACACTTTTTGTATGTGTAAAGACCTCAGTTTATTTGCAATTGAAGTAGCTCTGCTACTACCCTCCAAACATTCAACAGTAAATTATTGATTCAGCGTCCTCTCTACAAAAAACAATCCAACACAAATAAAAATTAATGTCAGATTCTCTGCAACACAACTTCTGGGAAAGAAACCCTCTCTGTATTGCATTAAAGCTGTTATTTGATTTCACTGAATATCAGTTCATGGTGTTCTCTTGCAGCCTCATGTATGTGTTTAACAGGAAATATTGAAATAAGCTCAGTGGGACACTGTGTATCTCAAAGAAGATGATCAAGCACTGAAAGCAAATCTCTACTGTCTTTGCCAAGACAAAGAGAAGGAGCTAGCTTAGAATGACTCATCTCATTTCTTCTAGAAGTTGTACCAGAGATATAAAGGTCTAATAATCAATGGTGGAAGAATGAGGGGGTGTCAGATGCTCGTTGAGTAGCATGATCTCTATCCACAGTGCTGAGCATGACCATTTCTTCTACAGGCACTGGCAAAGCCATCCTCACTGTGTCCAGCACCTGGGACAGGCAGCAGAGCAGCAGTGAGTCTCCTCCACAGCTCGTGTCCTTAAGTGTAGGGCCCTTAAGTGAGGGCCCTCTGACCATTGCAGTGAGCCCTTGTCCTAGCCAGCATCACTGTTCATCAGCTTGAATGCAAAGCTGCAATGGGGAACCATGGGAAGATTTAGATCACAGCTTGCAGTCAGTCACAGTTTGGTGAAACCAACTGTTGTGAATTCAGGTATCTTAAAAACCCTTTGCTGTGTGATGTTGTAAGTACTCTGAATAAGATTGCATGCTGTCAACTGCTTTAATGCTTGTTAGGTATATGTCAAATCTTGGTATATAATTAAACAAAGCTTTGTTTAGAGCAGGCAGAAATTAGGTCACTGTACTCCTATCACTGCAAATTAACAGCCTCTAGTTTGTGAAGGTACTGAAGTAGCCCTTTTAATTGATTAGTATAATATGCTTGATTTAATAATATTTGCAAACAGTATAGTTTTCTATCAGCCTCTAATGTGGAGGTCAGTGTGCCTAGTATCTTTTGCCTACAAATCTGATCCTCTAATTTATTAATGTTGGATTTCATGGTTTTACATTGTCAGACTCTGCTGCTCAACAACAGTGAGTAATCAGTTTTACTCTTAAATTTCTTCTGGCCAAGCAGAAGCAGTATGTGAGGAATGGTGAATGCCTTTAAATACCACCCACCTGAAAGCATGTGGCAGCTGTTTTGTAATCTGATTGAATTCAACATTGGTGGAACCACTGGGGCTGCTGTTCGCAGTGGCTAGAGATATATTCTGTATATACTCCCTGTGATTTTCTGCTCCCCTGGATGCCTAGCTGAGATATTAAGAGGTAATCTCTAGGTAATTGCCAGATAGGATGTCGTTTGTTTCCTCTAGATCAATATCCTGGGATGGAGGGACTTTGCTAGTGGTTCAGCACTTCTGCATGAACACAATTAATTACATAGATGAGCCCTGTGTTTAGACACTTTCATCTTTGATCTGCCTAACAGCCTCTCTGCTAGGGATTATCCTCCATCCTTACTGACTAATTTGACAACAGACTTTATCTGTGTCCTTTGAGATAAAGATGAGAAACAGAGCTGTCTATCAGTGCTCTGAGTTTTGTAGTGTTAGGAAAAAAAAAAAGGTCTTTACAACATAAACTCCATTATGAAGGATACAAAGGAAGTCCCCACCGTGAGTATTCTAATCAAAGAGAAGTCCCCTGGTGCTACTGAGAACAGAAACTGTGATGAGTTCTGTTCTGCTCTAAATTACTAATTGACTTTTTTCTAAAGAACACCTACTAGGAACCTTGAAGTTTTATGGCAAATGCTAAACAACAGCTGTTTTCTAATTGTGCTTCCCATTCTACAGTCCTCACAAATATCTCTTCAGAATAATAAGCTGGAGACACTTTCAGTTAAAAGCAATGCTGATCAGAGGAAACTGTGTTAATGTAAGAGGATAGGTCACAAGCTCAGAAAAGCCATGAAAATTATGCATAAGTTTTAATAAATCTCTCTTTAAGGTTCTTTTATAGATTGGTATTTTCATAGCTTGTTTTATGGCATGAGAAGCTGACATGCTGCTGTGAGCATTATCTGATGAATATCTGCCTATCAGCACACAGTGAAAGAAGCAATACTGAGTTTTATGTCATTACATCACTATTTGGACCTAGCCATAATTTACATTTAAAAGTCTGATCATCATTAGCCAATCATCACTGATGATCATCTTGATAAGTTAAGAAAATTACTGGTAATA
This sequence comes from Cichladusa arquata, assembly GCA_026413545.1. Taxonomy (NCBI): domain Eukaryota; kingdom Metazoa; phylum Chordata; class Aves; order Passeriformes; family Muscicapidae; genus Cichladusa; species Cichladusa arquata. The sequence continues at coordinate 30,744,412 of JAOTQP010001652.1, read as the reverse complement.
AGATGTTCTTTTGGACAGAGTCTGTACCTTTGTGACAAACTTTCAGTTTGACAATGGCTTCTGTGTATACTCACTTCTTTGTATATACACACTTCTTTGCCTACATTTTTATTTTCTTTCATTTTACTTAGTCAATTCACTGGCTTGTGTGGACCAATGTAGAAATGAATATATATTTCTTACCCTAGAGCACACATTTTACATATAATTGATATCAAAACTTTTTTATTATTCTAGGATAAATGTATGGTGTAATTCTTTTCTATTAATACTGTCTGTTTGAAAAACAGACAGAAAAGAAATCAAAATGGTTGTGGGAGGAATGCTTAAAAGCAGAAGATGGGAAAGAAGAAATTGGTTATAATTTTGCAGATGTTCTCTCTGAATAATTTATTTTACACTTTAAATAGGTGGCCTGATTTTCAGCTCTGTCAAGCAGATTTAGGTACATGATATAGGTTTAGAAACGTAATTAAAAGTTTCATTAATATTTTTGTATAGCCCAAGAGAATTTTTTTTGGAAAAAAGTGATGGTAGGGACAAGTACTCCTAAATATTACATTTGGATCAATGTAGGATATTGAGTCAAATGAAACAGACATCCTATATCAAGTTTGCTCCGCAAATGTGCTATATCAAAAACCTGGGTTTAGGTTTTGAAGCACAAAAGTGGAAGATTTAACCCAAGAAAACCTTGATGTCGTTAGTTATGCATGGGCAAAACCTACACTTTCCTGAGATGGCTGATTCCAGCAGTGACTGGCAGGTGGGAGCACGAGGGAGACTGAACTGCATGGTCTTTACGGACAGCCTGAATCTGCTGTGCCTGCAAGGCTGTTCTGCACTTTCTTGGACAACAGGAACATTTGTTAAGGAGACTGTTCTGTTCCTTCAGTGCTCTGGCAGATGGGATCGAGTTCTTGATGTGTGTGGGGGCTGGATAGCTCTATCAGGGCACTCCCTGTGGTGCATCAGCTATTGCATGACCTGCACCTAAAGAGTGAGGAGTGCTTCAGGAAGTTAGCTGCACAGGCAGCTGGCCAGCTAGCTTTGGGACTGCTCTGGCATTGTCTGATTATATTGTATCTGATCATAATTATATTTGATAGAGCTGCAGACCATCTCTGTTGAACCATGTCTGATTGCAGGCTCAGTGAGCCCAGTGTGATAAATTGCTGCTAGGTTAAAGGTCTGGCATCTTTGACATTTATCCACCTTGGTGTGAAAGACTATGAAAATCTCAAGGCAATGAGGGGCTGGGTTCAGAGGGGACTGCCTGCATGAACAAGGCATGCAGAGCCTGCCACTGTGTGTACTTTTGAGCAAGGAGGCATTTTATATAATCCTTTCCATCATCTAATTTTCTTGCCTTGGGAACTCAGTTGTGAACTGACCCCAGCCCATCATGCTATTCATAAATTACTAACAGAACTTCTTCACACATTTAAAGAGATGATTTGCAAATTAAAGGGAAAACCAGGCGAGATATTAAATATCCAAGTGAGTCTTGTATGAGGGAGAAAAATATTAACAGTGATTCAGAATATCAGTCATGTCAAAATGTGCTAATAGGCAGATCAACACATTATATATAAAGATACATATTTATTTATACTCCTTGCACAGTTATATATAAAGATATGTATTTATTTAAAGTCATATATGTGCACTTTTGCATGCATGTAGACAAGTACATAAACAAAACCTGTTATTTTCTGTTATGGGAACATTAATATTTGAACTTTTTTTAGCTTGTAAGTATATGAAATTTGTGAAGCAGCTGTGCAGGTAATGGCTTTCATTTATGCCATCCTAACAATGATCTCCCATCAGGTTTTGCATAAACAAATCATCACACATTTTGTAACAATTTTTAAAATGTAAATTATTTACACAGAGAATGCTTATTGCTTAGGTAGGTGACTCCCGTAGCTTATAAATAAATTAATAACAGAAATAAATAATTCAGGTGCATTTATTTTTGAATCAGTTATTTTGAAATCCTTTAATATTCAGGGCAAATATATTTTAAAGATTGTTGGCATTTCTTGAACACATGCAGGATTAATTATTGGAGTGTCTATTTCCATAGTTTGCAAACTACTTGCATGCAGAAGACCCCCAAACTAAACAAAACCATTTTACAGCAATCGAGGTCTTATTTCAGTAGTGTACTTGAACCACATTTTAGCACATTCTGAACACCACCCAACTCATTAAAGGCTCAGCACAAGCTTAAGAACTGCTGAATACAGTAAGAGGTAATATGAACTCAAGCGCTTTCTCGAACAAAAGCCTAAATTCTTGCCAGGCTTCTACAAACTCGAAGAATCCTCCCTGAAGGCAAATGTTATGCTGCTGACAGAACATAGTGCTACTGCAGACTTTCTCATCTTTGCTGGAAGCTGCTTGCAGCTGCTGTGAAACACTCCTGGTTTCAGGGAGTTTCGAGGAGGAGGGGGTTGTGTGGAGTCACTCTCAGGTTTCCCTCTTCCCAGCTTTTTCTGTGTGTAAAGCCCTGTGTTCTGATGGAGAGAGAGAAATCATCAGATGTCAGCAGATCTGACAGAGAACTTGCTGCTCTACATCTATGCAGACCAGAATGAACAAGGTCTCTCTCCTTTTTGCACAGTTCTGGGTGTGCTTAATCAATTAGAAAGAAGTTCAGGGCACGTTCTATGGTGGTTACATCCTTTTGTTGTGCTCTTCAAGCAGAGGAATCCAAGCTGGATTTTCACTACTAAGTGGGAATTGAACTTGATTTGATGATTGAAAACGTAGTTGTTGACCTTTTGTCAGTGGATGCTAGTTTTTCAGCCTGAATCTTTCCTCCCTTTTCTTAATGTCCATATTCTTTGTGAGGTTTTTATCTTTCCTTTTTTATTTTGTGCTTTTCTCAGCTTTTTCATAGTTTTCTCTTTTTATGCTTATCCTCTCTCCTAAATACTCCTTTATACTCTTCTGTTTCCAACACTGTAAGAAATTGCAAAATTTAGCATACAATATAAATACAACAAGTGTATTTAAAAGTAAATAAAAAGCAACATCTCCCCACCCCCCCCAAGAAAAACTTGACACCACCTTCTCAGGGAAGCCCTAAACCCAACAACACAAACCCACTTTCCTCTGTTGTGCCCCTCCCCACCCTAAATTTTTTTTTCTCCAGTGATTTGTTTTCCAATCCCACTCTGTTTAACACAGTATTTGGCTGAATGTGATTCTTATTCTGAAACAGAAGAAAATACAGATTTGTTTTTCTTTAAAATTAGAGTGATTGGACTAATTTTCCTCAAAAACCAGTTGGAAATAGTCAAAGAAATGCAGCAACAGCTGGTTTGTTTCCATCTCCCCAGACTTACAAACAGTCAAAATAAGCAAATTATCTATCCACTGATACTTTGGCACATGTTGGCACTCAGATAGTTAGAAAGTTATTTTCCAAGAGGAGGTCACTGTGTTTTATATAGCTTGAATATGCCAGATTCTGCCAGTGATTTTAAAGACATGAGCCAGTGATCTGGTGGCTGAGAGGATTCATCATTATTGTGAATTCAACAGTAAATCTGATGAGATGTTAGGACAATTAGGGTGATGATCTGCGGCTTCACAAATGTGCAGAGGAATCATTATGGAAAAGGGAAATAGATGAAATCATCAAAGTGAATGTAAACTTGAACTGGATTTGTAAATCATAGCGGAATTTCCCATGCAGAACTGTCTATTACATAATACATCACTCATAAATGCTTAGTACTTTTTGATTGAGTGCATTAACCTAACTATTTTTACACATTGTTTAGATTTATTTCTTATTTATTTTACTTGACTTTTTACCTGAAATTGCTTAACACGCATCAGAAAAAACATCATGAGCATTTGAAGGCCAAGTAAGTTTTCATGGTAGTTTCCTACCTGACTGTCTTTTCTTTTAGAGACTATATTATAAAAAAAGAATGAAAGACACACAAATAAAAGTAGAAATATATGTAATATACTAAATAAATAAATAAATAAATAAAATGTCTCAAATTTAAATAGGTATCTTCCATATATATAATCTTGTTGCGGAATGTTTAAAACATGTGAAGGTTAACTCCTATCTTGTTTCAGAATATTATTAAAATAGTCCAGATTGGATTCCCATCTAAAGAAAAATTCACTTGTAATATGAATGCAGAATATAACAGCATCTCCAAAAAAAGAAGAAAAGAAAGTGTAATAAAACTAGAAGAGTAAATTTACTTTTTAGTTACAGAGTGAAGCAAAAAAAAAGGAATTTTTTAGCAATAAGTCATCTGATTTCTTGATATACTTGAGTATATCTTGATATACCCTTGGAAAAGTCCTTTTGTTCGCTGAATTACTCATGGACATTCATTTTGAGTGTGTGAGGTGAATTTTAAGACTCTTTGAATGAAGTGACAGATTCCAGGGGCTGTACTGATCTTCTGGATGGTTCAAAGAACAGTGATGATCTGAGCATGGTTTATGTGCGGTGCTGGTTTATTTACTGGCTTGTTTTTATTGTAGCTTATGCTTAGCTTACCTTAGCCTTAGCTGATGGAAGGTAAATTCTGTAATATGTGAGTAATATTAATTCACAGTTAAAAATTTCACCCACCTGGTGTCAAATAACTCTTGAGGTGTTGTCCTGGTCTTTCTGCTTGGAGAAACAATATGTGTCACTGAAACTATCTGTTAAAAAATGCTTCTCTTTTTTTTAGAGAAGTTTGGTAAGAAAGTTTTCTACTCAAGGGACAAATGAAACAACAAAGTGTCTATCCATGGTGCAGGAAACAATAGCCCTTCTGTAATTAGCTCAGACATTTCAAGAAGTATTTTCTGACTGTAATGTTTAAAGCGCAGACAATTTTTTTCTTTGATTTGTAGAGTAAAAAATTACTTTCCTAGCCTATGACACCGAACACTATATTAAAGTACAAGAGATAACCATTAGGAATTGCTTAAGAAATAAAAATAAAGCCTCTCCCATGGTCCAGACACAATCTGTCTTTCAAGTACTACAGAGAGTATTGCCATTGAACTCATTAATAAAAACCTTTATTCTAATAAATATGGGATTGGTAACTTTTCCTAAACCTTAGGCTTTTTGAATGGTGTTTATAATTTTGTTCATCACACCTGCATAGTTTTCACCTCATAATACATAGTGGTATATCTGTTGGTTAATGGGTCAGCTCAAAAATTAAAACCTTTAGAGATACTATGAAGAATGTTCAATAACTTTACTTCAGTTTTTTATAGTCTTCCTCAGATAAGCTATGAAAGGAAATATTTTCTTCCAGTATTACAGTTTGCACTGATGATGGCTTTATCTAGTTACAATCTTGCTAAGAAACCTATATTTCCTTTTGATTATTATGACAGATTCCTATAGATCCATCTTCTTTTTGTTCATTATAGCAAATGCAATCTTCAGCTTCTGACTCAGAACAGTTGTGGCCACAATAATGCTTGTTCTGTAATAACTCTTTATAAAGTAATTGAGTATATGACTGAGAACTGTTAGATTTTTTTTGAAAGCCCTTGATAAAGAGATTATATTTGAAACTCTCTTTATGATGGTTCTGCTTCATGCTTGTGCTTTTATGTGCCTTTCAGAAAAGCATTCAGTGAGTCAGTCAAAACTCGAAAAATGCAGCCGATGCATCCATTGTGGGCAAAAGTGGAGATGGGTATTAGCAGACTCATAGCAAAACTCAGTGAATTTTTTTTCTTTAACTGTGCTTGCTGGTAAGATTTGGATGAAGAGGGATATCTGGGAGATCACCCAACATGAACAGTAAGTCACAGGTTTGGTTAGAGTGACGGGTGAGACAAAGCTACTGGCACATGAATATGAATAAAATAAACTTCTTGATGTGGGTGATACAGGGACACTTACTGCCCACATCCCTGAGCAGTAGCCATAGCATGTAGAGGATTATATGGGCTGGGGAAATCCTCTAGGGTAAGAGGCAGAAAAGCCCAGATTTTCCTTCTCCTCAGGCAGGAAAGCAGAGCAGCCTGTCAGACTCTGCACTTCTCCTTCCCTGGACTCTTTTCCTTCTTTGCACAGTAAGCTCACTGCATTCAGGGCAGTGTTTGATACAGAGGTGTCTGTCTCTGCTTGCAGTGATGTGGGATTGAGAGTGTAAGCCTTTGTTCCTAGATTGTGCTGCAGTTCTGCTAAGATGGAAGGAGAGCTTTGCAATGGAGTCAGGGATAAAATGCGAAGATATAAAGCGTGCTAAGTTTATAACCAAGAAATGTGCAATTTACTAGCATAACAGGGAATGATTAGGTTGGAAGGGTTAAATTCCACTCCTGCTTGGAAGGAGAGTAACAAGGTCTGTTATCATTGTCAACACAATGACAAGGCCAGCTAGGGAGGGAAGTGAGGGAAGGAAGGATGCCTGGATAACTTGCAAACCTGATCTAAAGACCTGGTCTACATCCACCAGTAATGATTTTTAGTAATTTATAGGATTAGCATTTAACACCTATGTTAATTTTTAAAAGTTTTACTTTTTTCCTTATTTTTCTGAAAGGTTGGCTTTATTAGTGCATTTATTAGTATACTAAATTGATCCAACTTTGCCAGTCTCACAGTACTCTATATAGTACATTGATAGTATTCCTTTTGATATTTTATTTTACTTATATGCAAGCCAGAGTAGACCTCAGCATGCTGTTATCATTCTGTGATATTTCAAAATAGTGTGCTTGGATTTTAGTCTATATATACATGATCAATTATTTCCCTTTGACAGTGCTGTTATTACATACATATTCCACAATTCATGTGTGCTAAATTTGTTATTGATCTTTAGAGCAGTGTAAACAGCATGCATTTATTTACATGTATATACATGCATGAGGGGGTAGTTCATTTACTTGCTATTGATTTGTTTTCTTTTTGATTCTGGCAGGCTGTTCAGCATTACATTTTGTAGTTTATGCAATAATGTTCTGATTGAAGTTGTAAAAGCAGAACATTAGTAAGCTTATTTTTGCTGTCTTAGTAAATCTGTTCAGAAGGTAGATTATATAAATGGTAGTCTCTGCACCTGTCTTTTTACAGAGGATTATAAAAGAAAATGTTTTTCTGAAGATAAAAGCATAAAAGTGCTGAGCTTACCTCAGCATTCTTGACATCAACATGTCAAGAGTGATAGATTAGGATTCAAAGTGAGGAGGTATCAATCTGCTAAGTTTAATCAGTGAGGAGTCCCAACGGTACTATTTAAATTTTTAAAAATGCAAGTTTGCTGTTATACTGATGTGTTTGGCTCTTCTCCACCTGGAATACCCAGCCAAACCAAGAAAAATTCTCTCAAGTTCAAAGCCAAACTCCTCAAATTAGCCATTTGTATATACTAACCTCTGAGTGGTTTGAGTCACAGAGGCTACTAAACTATGAAGAGAATCAAAATTAGGTATGGATTTATGCTGCCTCATATCCCATATGTATGCCTGTATTTAGTGTTGGACATGCATTTAGATGGTTTTTTTTTTCACTCATGAGCAAAGTTCTGCATGACCAAAATAGAACCTCTCTGCCCTATTCCTCCTGATACCCCATCTGGTGGCAGGATGGATAAACCTGTGCTGTGCACAAGGGTTGTCTTTACAGCCCTCCATTTTGTATTACAGCACCACATAAAAGCAGACTGATGGGTTAATTTGGATAATTTTCTTGTATCAGTTGACCTTTTAAAATTCTTTTTACTGTTTTTATTTTTACTCATGTATTCCTGTAAAGATGAGTTTTGAATCAAACTCACAAGTTTGTAAGATCTCTTGCATAGTTTTGAGAGGGTATTGACAGAAATAGCAGTCTGATTCATAACACAGAAGATACACAGATTAGTTTTCATAGAGTTAGAAATAATGTACAAAATGAACCACCATGTACAACTATCAAAATGCAATAGATTACTCATAAAGTAAGAGTCTGTATGTTCAGAAATTCATTTAGGACATAGTGATTGTGCAATGATTTATACAGCAGCATGTGTAATGGCTGTGATCCCTCTTGCAGTGATTGTCTACATTCCTTTTAAGTTGCAAGGTCTATTTTGTGCTTACTTGAATGTCTACTGCCAGTAAAATTTGCATTTTCTTACAGGCAGTGGTACTCTTCCACTCTTCCCAATACAGGTTTCCAAGCATTAAAAAATGCAGTACTGTTCCTCTTATTTTTTATATCCATTTTACAACAATATTTCAATTAGGAATGGAAGCATCTCTTTGAAGTTCTGGATTTAAACTCTGAAAATAGCACTTTTGCTTCTGAAATCATTATTCCAATATGTCCAATATTTGTTTTTGCTTAAATTAATAATTTCAAACCAGAATGTAAATAAAAACCAATAGTTAGAAATCCAGGTAAATATATACACTTCTGTGTTAGTGTAAGAGGATATATGCTCAAGAAATGTGGTATAAATCTGGTAGATGAGAAATGTATGTAATCATATGACATTTAGGTGTTATTATTTAATTTTAAAGCATTTACTGTGCAATTAGCAACAATTACATTAAATTAAATTACATTTGAAATTCATTTTTTAATTATAAAGTATTGTGAAGAAAACCACATGAAACTCTCATTTTTGTTTCATTTTCATTCCTGTTGCAAAAAAGGAAAAAAAGACTCTATAGAAAGTGACATGTTATAATGAATTCTTTGTGTATTCAGAATAATAATTTTGCTGCCTTTTGATAAAGAAATAGTATATAATTTAGTAGCTATTCTTCTGTAACTGAGGGCTACCTGAGGGCAGTGCTTGGCAGAGCTGTTGAGCTGCTTGCCAGTTATGTGTAGGGATCCAGCTTTGCCCTCCTCTGCGTGCAGAGCATCAGTACTGGGGGGAGACACAATGCCTCTCCCTGCTCCTGATAGTTTTGGGAACTCGACCTGGATGTAAAGGCTGAAAGATGCATCCCTTCAAAATCCCAGAGTCCTAGGAACTAAGGACAAAACTGTGGTTTGCACTGAGCAAGACACTGGTGTTGCAAGACAGCACTCACAAAGCAGGCAGAAGGGATGCTTGAAGCACAGCTACTTCCTCACTTCTCTCAGGACTCAGATGCTCCTGTATTCTCCCTGCTCGAGCTGTGTGCTCTTCTGCAGGATTTAGCACATTGCTTCCAGGTGGATCCTCTGCTGTGCCCTGTCAGATTGTTCTTCACTACTCAGGCCCCCCAGTTCTGCAAGGCAACTCTGCCTTGACAAAGGACACAGTGGGGCCTGTCCCTAAAGCAAGGCAGAACTGCCTCTTGCTTCCCAGAAAACAAATTCTGCGTACCTTTAATACATAGATTCTATCTGTTTGTGTGTGTCCTGGTTTGAAGGACAGGTGTCTGCCAATAAAGGCAGAAGCTTCTCTTTGAAATGGAGAATGTAAATCCCCTTCCTCCAAATTATTATTATAATTTTGAA
>JAOTQP010001652.1:30724209-30734489 GCA_026413545.1 Cichladusa arquata | reverse complement strand
CCTGGAGGGAGGATGGGTTGTGGAAAAGATAAAGATGATTGCCCCACCTAGTCTTAAAGATGGCCCATTAGCAGATGGTATGTGCCACGGAGATAAGGAAATCACTACCCCACCCGGCTTCAACAGATGGTGATAGAATATACACTTCTGGCCACATCAACCCAACACAATATACCTTCATTGGTGCCTCAGAAAACTATTCTTCCTTGGGAAGCTCAAGTTTCATCTTCCTTTGGCCCTCCATCATCCGTAGGTCTGGGGCAGAGGACAGTGGGAATGGTCGGAGCCTTTGTGAACATGCACGTACTAAGCAGAGCAGTGGGAAAGCGTGGGGCAATCACTGTCCTGGAGTGCAGCGGTCCCAGGCAGTGCTGGGCTGGCTCTCCCTTCCCTCCAGTGCCAGCCCCTGCTCTCGGATCCACCTCAGCACAGCTCACCTCCCCACAGCATCTCAATCCCTACAGGAATTTCCTTGGGAGAGAACCGACAGCTGGGTATATTGCATCTCACAGCTCCCGTGCTTCAGGCATGCCCTGGGTCCCTGCCGACTGCAGCCCGAGCTTTAGGGAGCCTGAGAAGACAAAAGCAGACCCTCAGGGCAAACACAAAGCTCTCAATAGCAGCTGTTTGCTCCGAACCGGGCACCAGTGACATTTACCCTCCTCAGCAAGTTCCTCTCTGAGCTTAGATTCTTTATTCATCTCTCCTCTGACAATTACTGCCCTGTTATGCAGGTTTCACCTCGGTTTACTTGAAAAATAAACCCAAATAATATATTCATTCCTACTAATGAGTAATGACTTGTAATATAGCTTCTCTATTCATGCTTAATGACTTAACTGCAGCACATTTGCAAAGCTGTAGCTGGGGATTTTTTGTTATTGGGTTTTTTTTTCTCCTTTCTTCCTGCCTCCTTTCCCTGCGAGAAGGTTGAGGCTAACATTCAAGTCCTTGCCAGTGCTCAGGTATGTGCCACGATTCACAATGACAAATTATGCATCTTAAAAGCCCATAGGTGAGCAAAGTAGCTTTGCTTTCAGGATGAAAAACCAAAGGTTCCTGGCACACCCTGCAAACAGCTCATGACTGCTCCTGTGGGAAGCAGTAAACTTTCTTTCTTTACATCCTGACCATAGTAAGCGGAAGATCCCAGGTAATTCTCTTTCTTCCTCTTTTCCTGCAGCCCTCTCTCTGTCTTTCCATTTCAGATGAAGAGCACCTGCCTTGCTGATTTTCTTTCTCCTTTATGATCTGGACCAAAATGAGGGCAGATGAAGAGCCCGTGACCACTTTGGACCATATTTTGTCCTTACAACAAGTGTGATGCTGATGAGGAAGGGTAACTTCAGGCTTTTTTTCTTGGATACCACTAAGTGACCAACGAATTCAGAATGTGTGTATTTGTATGACTTAAGTGATTTATCTTTGATTGATAATATCATCTCTTTGTTTTTCTTCTATGTCATACTCAATGACTACAGGTCTTTTTCCTTCTGCCTCTAAAATTATTTATATTTGAAGGTTAGATTCCAAACCTATGTTAAGTCCTTTTCTCTCTTAACGGGTAAAAATATCTAACGAAGATGATGTTATGCTTAAAAGTCTTCTGATCTCTACACATTACGCTGCCATGTTAATCACAGTATAAGATTTCTGTAAGATCCAGTGTTGATCTACATGCTAATACTTTCTGTAGATGATTACTGTAATGCTACGGTGCAGACATTAGAATCTCAGCCAGCTGGGTTAGCCAGGGAAACTCTCTGGAAAGTAGGTGTAATGGGATCCTCTAGGCATCCTGTGAAAGATAATAAGGATTAGCAAACTAAAGCAAACTGTTGGACTGCTAAATAGCACAACTAGTGAGCAATTAGCATGGACAACCGTAGGAGAAAAAAAACTGTTTGAATAACTCGAAGGATATGTGTAAAATTTGTGCTGTTCTGACTTCCTGTATCAGTACCAGACTCTTCTCTTCCTAGGAAAAAAAAAACTAGGGGTAGAGAAAAATGGTGAGGCCTGTGAAGCCATGCAGCAGTTGTACTATTCTGACACTGCTGTGTGACTGTATTGTTGTGAAATAGTGTTGGCAATTCCAAGTGTATGTCTGGACAACATCTATATATTTCTGAAACAAAATAGGAATAATTAGTTCCATTGCTCTGATGATTTATTTTCTTTTACTAGCAATTTACTTGGTGTGACTTACTCTGGTTTTTTCAGTGTATAACATTTTAAGAGGGAGACGTGCATATGAAGTGTATATACAAAGAGATATGGAATATGGCCAAATTTCTGTAAATTTGTACATGGCCCAGAGTCTCTGTTTAGTCAAAATTCCTCTGAAATATATTGTGAATTCTGACAAAACAGGAATTTGGTGAGAAATTCTGTTTTGAACTTAATAGAAGAGGTATTTTTGCTAGTAGGTTGGGAACATTTAATTACAGAATGCAAACTAAAAATAGGAAAAGGACATGCAGCTAACCAGATTGCTCAAATTTTATATAAATTGAGGCATAGTTTATTTACATATTTTAGAGGATGAGGTCAAGTGATGAACATGGCCAAATTGTTGCCACACTCACGAACATTTTCATTTAAGACTGTACATGTGTGGCTTGCTAAAATGTTTAATTTTGCAGTTGGTCCTTCACCTTTCTGCTGAGCACTCACAAATTATGCTTTGAAGACCAGCTTAAGTAAAGGCTGTAGTGAACTATGGATTTATAATTCATAAGGTATACTTTGTGTCCACCCTTCCCCTGAATATAAATTTCCTGGTGGTGATGAGTTCTGAGCAGGGGCTGCGAGGACAGTGGTATATATTTCTCTGAATCCATCTCCAATTACTCCCATGAAGGCTTGATGACTACACAGCATGAGAAGAAGATTCCTTCACTGCAGGGACACAGATACAAATGTAATCATAATTGACAAAAGATGCTTTCTTTGGAAGTTGAGAGCTGTCTGATTAAAACTAAACTCTATTGTAAAGCAGAGGTTGTGGTATCTCTGGCCGTATTCTGAAAGGGAAGGTGTGACCTAGAGGTGACTTGCTACTCAAATAGCTAGAAAAATTTAAACACAATTACTGACCTTTTTACATTCTGGAGATATAGCAGATTAATGATGCTTGATGGTGACTATGGGTGAAATCTTTGGAATTATGATGATTCCTTAGAGTTGTGGGGCTCTGCATTGCTAACTGATAAGAATTCAAAAGCAAGTTATTAATTTCCAAGTAAAAAAATTCATGTGCTCACTAATGCTATATGGCTGCATCTTGTTGATGCTGATGAGTGTTTTTTATCACTTAAAGGACTATCCTGGGAAGCTTAATAATTTTTCAGTAGTGATAAAGTAATTTGCAGACCCAGTATTTTCCTTGGTGGATCAACTATTCAGAATATTCCTGCTTATCCCTTATACTACTTCATATCTTTGATTTGGTTGAGACATGCAAAAAAAAAAAAAAAAAAAAAAAAAAAAGAAAAAAAATTTAAAAAGGCGAATAGACTCTTTTAGTAGGCAAAACACAGTGCAGTTCCCTCAAGCTGACTGCTCAAGCTGGCTGTTCCTCACAGCACATTCAGTCGTGGAATCTGTCAGTACTTAGACACCGTCTCTCACTAAACGACTCTCATACCTTGCCATCTGTCATGTTCTGCCTCTTCCCATGGTAAAAAATGTCTCCCCCAGTTTTGTCTGATTTGACAATCATTTCCACTGAGATTGGTGATGGAGCAAGCTTCAGAAATGTGTTCCTTTTCCTACTTCTTCCCTTGGATTGGTCACATCTCACTTTAGGACTCACATATGTAGTCCTAAGTGACTTTGGTGGGTCTTCTAAAGGGTGAAGACTGATGCACAGAAAAGATTGTGCCTAAACTTCGTCAGTAGTTAACAGTGTAGGAATTTAAATTTTGTACATTCTTTCAAACTTTCAGTAGAGTTGCTCACCTTCTGTAGAAAGCCATACATATTAATTGGATACTGTTTGTATATATCTTCAGAAATACACAGCAATGATGATGGAGATGGAGGCAGTGAGAGGGCAAGAAATAAAGAACTGTCTGCAAATTTAATAAATAGCAGAGGTGTACTCTATATGGACAAAATGCACTTTCATGAGGAACAAAGAAATGACAACACAGTCATATACATATTTCACCTTTGCCTATTCACTGCAATGCATAAATACTGACAATAATCTGACAGCTCATACTTCTCTTTTCCCAGTCAAATATGAATTTACAAATATTAATCCTGTATTTGTTCCAGTAGAATAGCAAAAGGAGATATGTTACCACAAATTAGCAACTTCAGTGACTTCTGAAATATTCCTAAAATGTTCCTTTGTCACTGTGATGATAATTTTATGTTCAGTCTTCATCTCATTTCCCAGATCATCAGTGTCTGTGCTTGAAAGCTAAAATAGCTAAGTCTCTCAGCAAGCATCAGTAACACACAGATGATCCCCAGTTCCCTGTGCACCAGCTGCAACAGATCTTCAGTGAACACCACGGACAGAAGAGACTTAGATGTGCCAAAGATTATGCCAGAGCATCTGTGCATAATCTGCATGCTCATGACCCCAGTCCATCCCACTAGTAATATTTACTGATATCTCCATCATTCCTACCAGGCAGACCTTTCAGGTGCCTTGGCCTTTTTTTGCATGAGGATTCTTCACTGTAAAAATGTATATAATTAATAGGCAAATTCAAAGAGTGTGCCTTTAGATATAAATTCAGTAACTTCATGAAAAGCACAGTAAAGAGCATCCTCTCACAACAGAGGACTGTTTAGCTGCCACAGTCATTGTAGAATACCCAACTAAAAACATTATAGTGCATTCAAAGAAGACCTGCTTTTTGCATGTGGTAGTTATAGCATATACATAGTACAGCAAGTACACTGCACGTATCCAGACTGTCATGCATGTGTGACTTTAAATGCACTCTAATAATTTATGCTAGCTGAGAAAATGGCTTGATATGGTATCAAAAATAAATTTCTGGTGGTCTGAAAATATGGACCCAAGCCTTGATGACTGGAGGCACTGTTAATGATCTGAAAAATATCTGCAAATCTAAAGCAAATATATGAAGCCTGCAAGCTTTCCACAGTAGCTTTTGGCCTATATGTTTCCAGAAGTCTTGCTAAATACACTTAGACACTGTGCCTGTGTGCCTGTACTTTTCATATAGGTGGGATGGTCAATATCATATGTGACCTTACTGTACAGCTGCTTTTAGCAAATGCTCATCAAAGAAGCCATCATGGAATCCATTTTTTAAGATGAAGTCTTCTGCCAGAAAATTATTTTTTATAAAGTTACTTTATTTCTTATGACTCTGCAGTTCTCCCAGCTGAGAGAAGTGCATTGGATGATCAGAGGCAGGAAAGGACTTCATGTTTTCACCAAAAAACAGTAGCTGTTAGAAATAATAATAGTTTTCCACCTGGGAAAAATATTCTAGGTTTTCTCATGTCCATCTAGGAATTTAAATGTAACTTCAGAAGAAACTCCTCTGTTCTGTTGGCTCCCTGTCTGGCATAGGAGCACAGCAAGCATTCTGTGAACTACCACTTCCAAGTGTGGATGTTCTAGAAAATTGAGAGAATGTTACATGTGTCTTTCATGTGTTAAGTCAGCAGATGTTCAGATCTTCTCATTAAAGGCTTCTTACTTGTTTCCCTGAGCTTACACGGTTTATCACCAAATTTTCTATCAGGATTTTCTCTCATAAATGCAACAGAAAGAAAACTGTAGCTAGTAGACCTGGTATTCAACAGTTGGATTTCAATGTAACCTTTTAAAATCTCTGTGAAATATTTCTGTTTTACACCAAGTAATGATTTTATGGCGGTAGTCACTGCAATGTGTGATTACATGTTTATGTAGTTTTACAGTCTCGTCAAGAATGCATTTCTACTAGCATCACAAATTATTCAGAGAAACCTGTCAGGCTCTCCATGCATCTAAAAAAATATTTAGAAATATTTGTATTCATTGCTTAGTATGAATTCAATGCTCAACTTGTTTGTGTGATTAAATTTTGTTAAGACTTTGTAGTATCACTGAAAGTCAAGTGCTTTTTGACTGAAAAAGATATTTGCTCCTGTTAGAAGTCAAGGAGAATAAATAGGAGACACCAGATTAACATATCACCATAATCTGAATTTATTAACAAATGTAAAAAAACTAGAGAAAATTGGAGCATGAGGGTTTTTTTGCATCAGAGACAGTACTATTTTCTCAATACCATTTGTGATGCTATATAGGATGCTGTTCTTTAGTGGAAGTCCTGTTGTTAATGTTTAGTTTTGTCTGTGTCACATTGCTGTTACTGTGAGGTGACCTCTTTACTATCTGGAACAACAATCCAGACTTGTCCCATGATAGGGACTCTTCAAGTAGAGAAAAGAGAAACTTTCTCCTTCCAACAGACTCTGGTATTGACAGGCAATTACTCTAGAAAACCTCTGTGATGGGAGACAATACAGCATTGAGAAAAAATGTGTAGCTGCACCACTTAATTCCAGACATTATGGACTGATGACAACTTTCTGGCAGTTGTAGGCACCACTATCTCATATCAGTGAAGCTGCTAATGTAAATTCAGAAATATAAGGGACAAGAATGGTGTGCAGTAATATTTCATTGAGCTTTTCGATGACTGTACCATTTGGTGGGCATCTCTCTGACTTATGTTCTGTTACTTCTGGAAAAAAATCTTTTATTCCGTTAGTATTTCATCTGGTTACCAAGTTACCTCATCAGCTGACTTCATCACACCTCCTGCTAGAGCTCATTATGAGTCTTCAGTTAGTTTCTAAGTCAGTCTACTGAGGGCTCTGTTTGGCTAACTCAATTTCCCTCTGAGAGATGAATAAAATTTACACTAAATTCTGTTCTGTTTTACCGTGGAAGCCACTGAAAATCAAAGCTCTTTTTCTCACTTATTTTTATTTCAGAGCCTTATCTTTGAGTTATCCGAGTTACTGACTATATGATCTTTGTTGTTTTCCACTACTGCAGACTACTAAGAATAATTTTATAGTTTAGAAGAGCATTTATTGGGTTCACCTTTTTCTTCATGGTATAATTCTTTTTATGTCCTGGAAACGCATCTAAAGAAGTGCTATGAGGTATTTTAGTGATGTAAGTGACAGTTTTGGCTTTATGTCTCATTGTCTGAAAGACAGCATCTCCAGCAGCACAGGCATATCTCATCCTGCCAAGGCCCAATGTGGAACATAATGTGTGAAAGAGACTCCAAATGAGGAGAATGGATCTCTTTCTTGCTTAAAATGCTGTGAATTTATTCCTTTAGGGTGAATGACTGTATTTTATAACTCAGTTTTAGAGATAATAAATAATTTTAGGCCACTGAAGTGACAGGACAGTACATCTGTGTGAAAAGTGAATCATCTGGGGAATAAAAATGAGCAAGATCACTCTGAATTAAGTGCATGAGCCCACAGCCTGAGTTATTGGTTTGATATTCAGATGTTAAAGTGCAAGAGCTTGCTTTATGCTAGTCCTATGGCCAGAGCTGCAAGAAAATGTGATCTCACAGGTTGAAGCTGCTTGGATCTGGCCCTGAAGTAGAGATGATAAAAACTCTGGTATCCTGTTTTCACTTTCTGGGCTGTCAGCTGTGTGTTCCAGAGCCAGAGACCTGGAAGCTGAAGGATCTAAGTGGCATGAGCATCCTGGTGACAAGGACATGGGGACCTCTGCAGTGCACCCACACAGAGATCCTGCTGGGTTCGGGATGGCCGGTTCCAGCTTGAATGGGCAAGGAATGTCTGCACATACCTGGGAACTGCATCAGTGTCTGAAAGCTGGCCAGTAAAGCTGGTATTCTGTTGTTATGGCTAATGGTGATAGCTAGACCGATGGACAGACAGACAGACAGACAGATAGATAGATATTTGATTGAATAGAGGGTATTTGATTGAGTAGACACTAGAAGTTCACAGAGGTGGTGGTTTTGTTTTAGTGAGGGGTGGAGCTTTTAAATATATAGGCTAATTACAATTTATTTAAATTGGTAAAGTTTAAATTTAAACTTTTCAATTTGAACAGCTCTTTCGAGTGTCATTTCTTACAATGACCCAAGTAATAATTCAAGAGAGTCCTGCTATGTCTTGCAAAGTCTGGAGAGGTGGCAAAGGGAAAGGAGCTTCAGTTTATTGTTTTTGGGTTCTAAACACATTCAGTAACTATTATCTGTAGTTAACAGATCCACAGGACTCATGCAGATTAATTTCCTTATCTGAAAGACGTGCTTTTCATACTGTAAATGATATCTAACACTCCCTGAAGGGCCCTATAGTTTATAGATTTTATAAGAAAATGTGGAAAAGGAATGCATTATTTTCTTGCCTTTTTATAATGCTGTGATTCTGTTATTCATAGAATGCTCTATTTTAATACACTTTATGCTTTACTAGCATTTTAACATTTCAATGTGAAAGAAAAAGAAAATGAGCCTTTTATCATTCATATTGAAAAAATCACTTCAGCTTTAATCCACCCAGAGTCAGTAACTGCTATTTGATCTGAAAGGATGGTGCTCATAAACTATAGAAAGGCAAGGGCTAAGACATCCTTTATGGTGTAAATGTTATAGTGCATCTCATATTTATTGAAGGCACCATAATTATGCAGAGCCATTACAGTGGATATTCATGGCACTGTATCAAGCAGTATCTCTGAATTTTTTATCAACTCCATGAGCCTGAATGAAGTACCTGTATCTTTTCATTGCATTCCACTTTTCCAACTGTTTAAATCAACTTCTTGTGAAAGACTGTATTGTTGCATAAATATACACAACTGCAGTGAAGGAATGAAGGAAGACCATAAGCAAGGAGAATCTATAAGGGCTGCTTGAGTTGTTGGTAAAGTTAACCTGTTGCTTTTTTAGAATTTATTTTGTAGCATTTTCTGTACCATTTTATAATTTGATTCATATCTGAGCAATATTCTAGGGCTGTGAGAACTTTTTAGCTCCTTATTAAGAAAGTACAAATTAATGATCACTGCTTATTCAAAATGCTTTTCCAGTGGTGCTTTTCCTACTGATTATTAGTATGAAGGTGTTACAAAGCTGACCACACAGAGCAAGTACAGGTTCCTCATAGCTTTAGGAATCACCAGGTTTTGTGATGCTGTTTATCATTCAGAGAAACTGAATTAATAGCTATAAATTACGTTGTGATAATGACATTGATACTGGAGAAGAACTTTTTACAAGGCCATGCAGTGAGTCATAGGACAAGGGGTAATTGCTGGAAAACTGAAAGGGGGTAGATATTTAGATCAGATATTAGGAAGAAATTCTTTACTGTGTAGGTAATGAGGCATTGAAACAGGTTGCCCAGAGAAATAATGGTTCCCCCATCCTTGGAAGTGTTTAAGGCCAGACTGGATGGGGCTTTGATCAACGTGGTCTACTAGAAGGGATCCCAGCCTATGGGAGTGGGGAAGCAACTAGAGGATATTTAAGATCCCTCCCAACTAAAACCGTTCTACAATTCCATGACATTTTTCTGGAAACCTTATTCTTATGTAGGGGCCTGGGGAATTGTGTCACAGGAAGGCAAATGAAGAAGCCAATGCATGCTTTTTAAGGCAGTTCCTTTACGGAAATAGCTGTTCAATACCCTAAACCCTCCAGAAACCTGGTCCAGCAAGAAAAGGCCACAAGAGCTCTCCCTCCTCCGCCTGACCTTGCATCAGCAACTTTGCTCAAGTGTTTAATCTCAAGGAAAACTAAGACTACATTCTAAAAGTCAGTTTATCAAACCATACATCTTATCTGATTTGCCTGATTCTGTAGGAACTCTTTCTGATATACATTTTCTGCATACAAGAAAAATAACATCAGTTAAACCAAAGAACAAAGATACATTAGATATAAAACCATCTTTACACACCACACAAGCATCAAGATTTTCACATTTCAAAACAAAAAATGGTTAATAACTGGGAGAAAATTGGGGAAACTTCCCTTGCTGATTAAATATTCTGTAACTGTCCAGTATATGAGGAAGGAAGGAAGGAAGGAAGGAAGGAAGGAAGGAAGGAAGGAAGGAATGATTCCAGGCAGGAAGGAAGGATTCCAGGAAGGATTCCAGGAAGGATTCCAGGAAGGAAGGAAGGAAGGAAGGAAGGAAGGAAGAAAGGAAGGAAGGATTCCAGGAAGGATTCCAGGAAGGATTCCAGGAAGGATTCCAGGAAGGAAGGAAGGAAGGAAGGA
>JAOTQP010001652.1:30709870-30724109 GCA_026413545.1 Cichladusa arquata | reverse complement strand
TGGTCAAGTCAGTGAAGACCACATGTCCAAAAAGCTTATTCCTCCTTCTTATTTTCATTCAAAATCAATATTTCTCATTGCTGTGATCCTGGCTGGAGGCCTTTGTTCCTTGAGGAGCTGGTGATCCCTGTACCAATGAGTCTGAGTAGGTGCAGCCCCATGCTGTGCTCTGCCAAAGGTACTGTGTGGACAGCAAGCCAGTGCTGGGTTTGCATGTCCCCCGGCCACAGGATGAACTTGGTCTGTAGGCAGCTCCCAGCCAGTGCTGGTCATTATGCAGCAACAAGTTGTCAAGTGAAATGCTATTTTTTTGGTAGTAGAAATGACAACTAGAATTTTTTCTCTAAAGAAAATCCTATAAGAACACAAAAGACCAAAATGAGATTGCCTCAGCATGGGTGAGGTCTGCACAGCATGCCATCCCCTCGCTGGACATCTGTTCAGTGCTGGGCACCTCAGGGTTTCCAGAATGTGAATGCACTTAGGATTGTCTATCCATCCTCTCTTTTATAGTTTTAGCTCCAATAAATGGCATTTTAAGGGATGCTTTCCTGCAGCATGTGAGTGCCTTTCTTAATGGTGCTTAAATGAACCATCATTTCCTGTACAAAACATGTATCTAGTAATCTAGGTAATCAAATAAATCAGGTTTTTAAAGTGCCAGAGGGATTACACATAGCTCACAGTGAGAGATGAGGCATTGCTCTGACACAGCCTCTCTGCTTGAGCTTGGAAGTTCAAATACTGATACGCTATATTGGTGTCTGATAACTGACATTTCTGCTTTACTACTTAGTAACTTAAGCAAACTTTCTTTCCTCTGAAGAATGCCCCTATATGCTAAATATCAACACATATTTCAAATAATCTTATTTTCCACTAGGTTAAAGGAGTTTTGGAGGAAATCTTGAACAAGATGAGTGGCACCTTTTCTTGAGCTCTCTGTGTCAAAAATAGCTTTTCCAAATAACCTTATATGCTGGCAAAATAGATTTTGCTGTCACAGTTCAAGGAGGCAGTATCTGAAGTAAGAATTAACCTTTTTAAGGAGAAGGTATATTTGAGCTTATAATACAATATATACTTCAACATTGGATCAGGAAACTATTCCTATATTGTCTTAATATGATTTTTACCAAACACCATTAGACAGTAATTACTTATTTCCAGTGAAATAACAGGCTGGACTTTTCAGTCTTCAATACCTTCAGATTACTGGAGCACTGAAAGCTAGCATCTCAAAAATAGAAAGGAAAAAAACAACCTAACTGTTGCATCTGTGTTTTACAGCCAGTCCTCAAAAGTGAATGACCAGACAGGTCATATACAATCAAGATCTTAGACCAAAAGTGAAACTGATTTTCCCTTCAATAATAATAAGACAACTCTTGCATATGTAGTAGTACAGTACAGGTTAGCACAGAGATCTGCTCAGGATATCTGATTATAATGTTTGGAGCCAGCACAAGCAGTAGGATTTGTCACAGATGACCAGTCATGGACAGTTTTCACAGTCTGATACACACCTCTAGGTCTGACTAGATCATGTGATCCCTGGACAGCCAGTGACAAAGAACTTAAAAAGAAGTTCCTGTTTCCCTCACCATTCTGCAATCCATATAGTCTCCTTGAGCTGGAGAGTCCTGTTTTCTCTCCCTGCTGCTCAGGATACACACCCTTCTGAGAACCTGCTAATGACTTCATGAGCACAATTGAGCCATGGGCATTACTTCTGTTCTGCTCTAAACTCAGTCCCTGCCCAGGTTGCACTCAGATTGATCAAGACATGACCATCTGTGCTTGTAGTCTTAGCCCTTCAGGTTTCAACCTGTGCTTATGCTTTGTGCTTCCAAGGCTCCTGGCATTCTGCAATCAGTACTCTGCACACTTATTTTAAGGTCACTGGTAGTTCACTTGACACAGAAATTACTTCCTTGGTGTGTATATGTACATTATTATCTTAATTACGTGCTATAACATCTGTCTAAAAATTATAATGTTGCTTAAAAAGAAAGACCCTTATAAAGATTCATTATTTGGTTAAAGTATGGTTTTGGACATTGGAATAAGTTATTGTTAGTTTACTTTTAGTATTTTTTGGTGAAATTATTTAGTTTTAATGATCAGGGAGATGTGTTAATGCAAGTGCAACCTGTCTATCTGAAGGACTGTCTGTCACATTGTACCTGATTCAGGTTGGTAATCTTAACAGAAAATACCATGGCTAGCTTGCCATAAACTATTGCAATATGATTTTCACTGTTGTTTGCACTAGTGTATATTCAGAACAATTAGATACTGTTCTGCATAAAATCATGGAATCAGAGAATGATTAAAGTAGATCATCAAGTCAGCCATAAACCAGGTCTCTAAAGCAACATGTGTGTTTCTCCTATGAGTCTTTAAATACATACCTCTCCCACTTAAATTCTCTTGTTTGTGTTTATAATATGCCTTTCTTCTCCACCTATAATTCTTTCCTTATTATAAAATTCTCCTTAATATGTCATTTTAATAACTGTTTCAGGAGCTTTTCTTACCTTTTATTTACTTGCCCTTTCTCATGCTAACATAAAACAGAATTTTTTTTAATAATTGAAGTTCTTCTTTTTTCAGGTATTCCTGATAAATAATCTTAATGGAAAGTAACTTTTACTTTCAAAACAAGTTAAAAATCATTTATATTCATTAGTTTCTTTGTTCTCATATCAAATTGTTACAAAAACCCACAATCTTTTAGAATTTTGACTGCCTGAGAAGCTGATATCAATAGTCTTACATTTCTGTGTGAGGGTGTACAAAGAAAAGTACAGACAATGTGCTTAATCCAAAATTACTTTAAGAAGAAAAGGAAGAGATTTTTTTCTATATTGACGTACAATTCTTCCTAGTAATTTTACTATGCTCTAAAATTATGCCATTTCAACCTGTAGACCATTTTATAATCTGTAAGCATAAGGGTTTTTTTTAAGGTTTTGAGAAAATATGTTTTACATAGCTTCACATCTATCAGGTTCTTGGGGAACTGAAAACACTTGATTCTAGGTCAGCTGTGTGTGTGGAATGCAACTGATACTTTCACAAGCTAGCTATGCAAGAAGTGTCTTGAAAAAGTGTAAGGTTGAAACACATTCTACAGAAGTGAATATAAAGAGATGGGACATTCCACAATAGTTAGATTTCACTTTTCTCCAAAGCATAGTAGGACTTCCTCATACCATGACCTCAGGAAATTTTTCAGAAGCTCTATATTATGGAGGTCATTTTTTAAAAAGGTTTTGTTTGACTCTATTTCTCCCTCTTTTAATAATTCCCTGATTTTCAACACCTGCTTTTGTATCCTGAGTGTTGAGGTGGGGTTTTGGGTTTATTCACAATATTGTTCTACATCAAAATGCTTGGTGTGTAAAGTGCATTGTCCCTTTGCAAGTTGAGTTGTATTTTTCCTTACAAACAAGAACTATCCAGTGGTTTACACTCTGAGCTATTAAAATTATCTCACCTTTGCCATGTCTCTAATCATCCCTCTTGATACTACCTTTATCCCTAAGCATTGAAGAACTATTTTCTACACTTGCAAATCAATTTCTAATTACTATTTTTTCTGATTAGATTTTTATTTCCTCAGAAATTCACAATTCTGGCTTTCTTTTTCCAGTTTCAGTCTATTGTATATTACAAAAGGACTTAGAGAAACACATACACATACTGTTGCTTTCACAGGATATTAATCCTAACCATAATTAAGTCTTCTTAGATTCTGACTGGGGATAATTTTGGACATTAGTCATGTGTCTTGAACTAATGAGTATTGGGCTGAGCTGATTGGTGAATTTGGATATAAGTATCCAATTATGCCTGTTTATATTGTTATGAAAATACGTGGTGCTCTTTGCAGAGTTTTTATAGATGACAAAATTAATTAATCTAATTTTACTGTTGCTTATTACACTATGGAAGGATTCACTGCCTATTGTTCATTTCCCTACATCTTCCTTTAATCTGTCATCACTTAAGTCCATAAAAGCAACTTCCATGGCATGTATTTGGAATTTAAATTTGAAAAAGCTCATTTTCAAGTTCTGCAGAAAATACTTCTTTTATATTGTCTTTTCCTCATTGAAACCTTAGACATAGATATGAACAGCTTTTTCATAGTATCTTTTTCTAATAATTCATCAATGGCTTCCAAGCCAAAGCCTGACAACTGCATAATTTTCCCAGTTTCTGTTGTGCTATTTAATCTCCATCACAGAATTGCAGACATTTAAAATTGGAGAGACCTTTCTGTATAATTTCTCACAAAGCTGCACTGTGCATGTAGTTCTGTTTTGGGTAAACCACAACCCTAATAAGACCACCTGAGCTTCAAACTAGAAAGGCCGTTGTAGTGATGTTAATAGTTTCCAACCAAGCATGGTTTGACAATCTGTGCCAGTTATGCTTTCTTATGGGTGATATTATGCCAGGCCTCCATTGTTCCCTTTGGTCAATCTCTGTCCTTTAATTCCCCAAGAAATATTCTAAAATCCTTGATAAAGTTAAGATTTTCAGGCTTTTCTCTTGTAGTTTTTGCCAGTCTTTATTGCTTTTGTTGATGTAAAAGAGAAGAGGATCATTACTGATATTCTAGTAGGGTCATATTGATCCAAATCTTTTAGTCTCCAGCTTTATTCAGACTAAAACAGTTGACCTGAAAATATGATGTCTCTTTCTCTTACCCTTCCCAAATCTCTCTTTTACTCCCTCTAAAAATTCAGAGGAAAATTGTAAGGCTAGAAATAGTTGGATATTAATTTCAAATGGATCTGCAGCCTGTTAGATGAAGTAGATTAGCAGCAATATAAGTGAAGGGTAATTCAAATGATGTGAAAAACAAAGCCAAACAAGTATAATGAGTAATGCTCAGACGATCAGTCTAAAAAAATCTAGGGTCTTTGTAGTCATGCAGAATCCACTCATTAAAATGGATCAGCCTGAGCTGTGCACTTTGCCACTAAAGAAATTATAAAGAAAAGGCAGTGTAATTTATCAGTTTTAAACCACTAAATTAGTATCACTGGCAATAAAAATCCACAAGCTTCATTTTCCAATTCTTAGATATAGAAACTTATTCAGTGATTCTTCATCCACAATGATTCAACAATAACTGTCAAACCAGCTCATCAATATAGAGTTAACAGCTTTAATTTGGTTTACTGATGTGTTAGATCTCTGTAGGCTTCTCTATCCTTTACACCAATTCGCATTTATCTCCCATTTCTGCTGCAATAGTGATTAGTACCAAGGCTCTTTGCTACTCTAAAGGGTACTCTTCATCTTTCATTTCTTAATGTTTATTTTGGGTTACAGTGAACTGAGAAAATAAAATCACAAACATCAATTATATAGTTAAAACATTGCAGGAGGGTCAATGGATCAGCCTGTTTACTCTGTAGAGGCCATGGAAATATAATCTTATAGAAGCATTTCTTTTCAGTCTAGGTTCACAGACAGGCAACACTGCTGTCTTAGAAACTTGAGGTTCAGTGTTCTCCTGCTGTTTTTCAACAGAAGTGGAAAACTGAAAGTTACATTCAAGAAAAGATATTCACAGGAACCATGCACTTAAAGTTTCAAAAGCATTTTTCTTTAATGGATTATGATCATTAGTGTTGGAACTTTCCATACTCCCTGTACTTTCCTTTGCAGTTTATTCTCACTGAATCTGTGACTTATCTACTGAACAATATTTGTTGGAGATAGTACAAGGGGTGCTAGCAGCCCTTTAGTAAACCCAGCATTTGACATCTAAAAAATCTGCGCTTACCAACTGTTTTTATTAGGAAAAAAAAATAGAATCTGATCACACATATTCCCATTTGCAAATATTTACTGGGATAAAAAAAAATACAGGTGTCATACATTAGGACACTTGAAAGACCATGACTTTTTGGTACATTTATTACAAAATATAATGAGATTTTGTTATGTATGACAAAGTGCTTGAGATAGCAGAGGAAGTAGGGAGAAAGAAAATGTTATTAAAAGATCCGTAGCTCTAAATCTCTAAGCCCTTTTGCAGTTGGTTCAGGGATGTGTACATTGTCTGTATCACAGTGCTATTCAATACAGCAACACAGGCTGAGAATTACTTCCAGTTACCTCAGCCAGGAATTTGCAGAGAATAGCAGTAGTGGACCTCCACAATTTTTAACTGCTGTTAACTGTAGATAACTGCTAATGAGAAAATTGAAGTTGACAGGTGGTCATGATGTATCTTAGAGTGGTATGGCCACATCTCTGATCCATAACATTTAAATGTTGACAGTACCATATATTTAAGGGAAGCTGCTTTGTTCTGCTGGAAGCAATAGAGCTTACTGATGTGAAACTATTGATCGAAGCCAGTCAAATTTCATCTGGGAAATGTGTTAAGACAGTCTCTCTACCTCTTCTTCCTGGTGCTCACTGGGCTTAAAGGAGCTATCAAAGCCAAGAAATAGCCCCTCTGCTTTCTCTTCTGACTCTTTATGTTGGAGAACACTTTCATTAATGTAGCTTCCAAATTTTCTCAGTAGTCACTCCCAGTTTTAGGTTGGTGAACACAAATGTGGCATTTTGTCACTAAATCTTAAAAAAACCTCAGGAAATACCAGGAATAAGCTATTGTGAGTTAGAAGCCTAATTACAATGTGGGTCCAAGTGAGCTTTGTAAACCATAGGAAGCCATCTGAGTATGATTGTGTTCAAAGACAACAACCATCCATGTGCAATGTCCTGGGTTTGAAATCAGCAGCAGTAACACCTTGTGCTGAACCTCAAACAAGCTGAATTGCCATCACTGGAGGGATAAAGTCAGTTGAATCCCTTGTAGTGCATGGATGAGCCTTCTCTCAACGAGGTGAATGCTCCTGTATTTTCCGTGCATTCCAGTATTCAGGTGTGTTCCGCAGCACAGCAGGGGATCGTAGTGAGCAGCACAAATTTCTAGATCCTGGAAAACTGCAGGAGAATGCTGAGGCCCATGTGGAGTCTTTACTCTTAAGTGCAGATCAAGTTTATGACCATCTGAAGAACCTGAATGTGCATAAATCTACGGGACCCAATCAGAATCCTGAGCAAAATGGCTGATGTTGTTGCCAAGCCACTCTCCATGTTACTTGAAAAGTCATGGCAGTCAGGTGAAGTCCTCAGCTACTGAAAAAAGGAGAACATTGTACCTATTTTTAAAAAGAGTAGAAAGGAAGACCCTGGGATCTACTGGCCTGTCAGCCTCACCGCTGTGCCTTGGAAGGTCATGGAAAAGATCCTCCCAGAAGCTGTGCTAAGGCACATAAAGGACAGGGCAGTGATTTGAGACAGCCAGCACAGCTTTACCAAGAGCAAGTCCTGTCTGACCGACCCCGTGGCCTTCTGTGATGGAGTGACTCCATCAGTGGACAAGGGAGAGGCTACAGGTGTCATTTATCTGGACTTAGTAATGCCTTTGACATTGTCCCTCATAACATCCCTCTCTCTAAATTGGACAGAGATGGATTTGATGCATGGACTGTTAGGTGGAAAAGGAGTTGATTGGACAGTTGCATCCAGAGAGTAGTGGTCAACAGTGCAGAGTCATGATGGACACCAGTGATAAGTGATGTCCCTCAGGAGTCCAAACTGAGACCAGTGTTATTTCATGTAGTCATCAAACACATAGACAAAGGGATTGAGTGTGCCCTCACCAAATTTGCAGATGACACCAAGGTAAGTGGTGCTCTTGACACTCCTGAAGGAGGGACCTGGACAACCTCCAAAAGTGAGCCCGTGGGAATCTCGTGAGGTTCGTAACAAAGCCAAGTGTGACGTTCTGTGCCTGGGTTGGGGCAGCCCCAGTACCAACAAAGGCTGGTGGGTGAGCAGGTTAGGAGCAGCCCAGGGGAGATGAACTGGGGGGTGCTGATGGATGAGAGTCTGGACATGACCCAGCCATGGGCACTCCCAGCCCAGAAAGACAAACGTGTCCTGGGCTGCATCCAAAGCAGTGTGGGCAGCAGGGCCAGGGAGGGGATTCTCCCCTCTGCTCTGCTCACACCCCACCTGCAGTGCTGCATCCAGCTCTGGGACCCCAGCACAGGAAGGACACCGACCTGTTGGAGCAAGTCCAGCAGAGGGACACCAAGACGATCACAGAGCTGGAGCACCTCACCTTGGAGGAAAGGCTGAGAGAATTGAGTTTGTTCTGCCTGGAAAATAGAAGGTTTTGAGTGACATTATTGCAGTCTTTCAATACCTGAAGGGAGCCTACAAGAAAGATGGAGACACTATATACAAGAGCATACAAGAACAAGGGGCAATGGCTTCAAACTGAAAGAAGGTGAGTTTAGATAAAATATTAGAAATAAATTATTTTCTGTGAATTTGGTGAGGCACTAGAACAGGCTGCCCAGAGAGGTTGTGGTTACCCCATTGCTGAAGGTATAGAAAGCCAGCTTGGATGGGTCTTTGAGCAGCCTGGTGTGGTGGTAGATGTCCCTGCCCATGGCCGTGTGGTTTGGAAACAGATGATCTTTAAGGTCCCTCCCAACCCAAATCATTCTATGAACCTATGAGGATAAGTGATAATAACACAATGAAGGTGGCAGTAGTAGCTTTTGGGCGCTCACCTTAACATTATGGCTTCTGCTTGGTGCAGCATGCTGCTGGTGGAGTCCTGGGTGTGGGTGTAGAGGGGAGCAGAAAAGGAGGAGCTGGGCTCATATTTCCTTTACAGTTCCACTGATTGATTGCTCAAAGGCAGGATCCACAAATAGCATTAACTGATGCCAAAGTAGTGGTGAGAGACATGTCAGCAACACTCAGTATAAATGAGAATCTAAAGTGGTTTGTCTATGATTTATTATCTGCCAAAGAAGTTTTACATAGCTACACTTAAAAATAACAACCTTAGGCTTAATACTGTAGAAATATGCATTTTCTGTGGAGCTGTGTCTGTGTAGGCACATATCCTTTTATATATCTGCTCCTCACACAAGATGTTCAATGATTCACTTTTATTGGCCATCAGGAAAGCAAACCACACAGGAAAGGATGGTATTCCAGACTCATTGCTCCATTTGAGTATTTCTGGTTTTCAGGCCTACAGAATAATTACCTGTGGTTTAGAATACTGTCAGCATTGTGTGTATACTGATGCTGATATGTATTTTAAGCAGCTTTTAACCCAGTTTGGTAAACTGGGTGAGTTGAATCTCAAGAATAAACTTGTGACTCTCACCCCTCCCTCACCCTGAAAACACTTTAAAATTCAGCTGTTTCAAAGCTTTGTTGTGTGTTTGTTTTGCCTTTCTGTTGTTTGATTTCTAGCAGAACATTGTGAAGTTTATGTAATTTTGGGCCTAGCAGTTAATGTGTCCCCTGCAGGCAGGCTCCATATGAATTAGAAAGAAATTCAATTACTGAGCTACTGATAACTTATCTCAACAGAATGCAAATGGATTAGGATGGCTAAGTGCTCACTTGCTTATAAATGTACCATTTAACTAGAAAACATTCTCTTTAAGAAAAGCAATGACACAAAAGCTATTTTTATGTTTTGTCATTCTAGGGGTTTTTGCATTTCGTATTACACCACTTACAATTCAAACTGTAGTGGTCCTTATTACAAAAAGTTAGAATGAAAACAATAAAACAAATGTATTTTATTTCCCAAACAGAGACAGAGGATATATTTCCTCTCTAAAAAAGATTAATGGCCCTTTTGATAAAAAGTGCTAGATATTTTATACATATAGATCTGTTTTTCTAGGACATTAATACTAAAATTAAGACTTCAGTTTCTGTAAAATATGGTTATCTCTATGTGTGATCATTATTTATTATACATGGAACAATGAGCTAATTTAATTTTCCTGTTTAAAAATATCCCCTTCTTTATCCCCTTCAAGCTGATCTTAATTTTATATATATATAGAAATTGGTCTGTGTGTGTTTCTTATCTTCACAACCAGTGGAGGAATATGTTTATTAACTTACAGAGTTAATGAATTAGCCCATGTTTCTCTATGGGCTTAGAGAATATGGAAGTTGTTTATTCATAATGCATGTAATGTATATAGCTGTAAGCTCTTCACTGATGCATTTCCTTCCCAAGGAAAAAAAAAAGAATACTGTTCTCTGTTTTATAGTTGTCACATAGGAAACTGGTTGTCATGTAGTTTTGAGAAACTGGTTAGAGGGGGATTAAACCATAAAGAATAAGTTCACTGCTACTTTTGATCTCAAAACATAATATGTTTTGATCTGAAAAGCTATGCATTTTTAACAAGAAAATAATAATAATAAAAACTATTCAAAAATCCTTTGTTTGTGTCTTGGATAATTACACTATGAAGTCATCCTACCAGCCCTGCAAATTGAATTAAATTAGTGTTTTATTACAGTAATAACTGCTAGACAAATATGCAACTTTTGTAGGCTGAAGGAGTTAATTTATCTTCTTTATACTGAATACCTATAAATATACTCATTGACATAATTGACATGACTCTGGATACTTGATTAATTTCAGTGGACCTTAAAAAGCAAATTTGTTAAGAAATATTCCTGTATAACTTTTATAAAACTGATATTTCTTCAGATCATAAACCAATTTTTTTTCTTTTTCACAGCGGTGAAGACATTAAATATGACTTGTAGTTCTGGGGTTAGAAGAATGACTTTCATAAATGTGTTTTTATGAAGTAGGTTTGAAAGAGAAATAATGAATTATATACATCTGGTGTCACTACCATAGCATATTAGTATTACTGAATTTTTCAGGATGTGCAAAATCTGTTTGAAAACCAATATCCTGGGATAGTATCTTAGTCCTACAATGTTTAGTGCTTTACAATCCTGTCAAAAAAGACATTCATATGTATATTTAGTCATTAATATGGAAATATTTCAGTTAGGGTTATAGTCAGGACCTGTAGTCTGCCCACATCTTATAAGAGCACCAACTGCCTGAAGCACAACCAAACAGGTTTTCAGGGGCATGTCAGTGTGAATGAGAGGCTCAGTGGACAGCGTGGGGTGGGCTCTGCCCAGACCCCCTCCCTGCAGCCCCAGGAGCTGTCAGCGCAGGCTGTGCACCCTGCACCTCACATCCAGCTCCTTGCAGCCACAGAGACACAGCTGGAGCCTGGTTATGGTGGTCAGTTCAGCAAAATCTATCAGCCTGAGAGATTCATTAAGGTCTGAATCAGGAGAGTCAGGAACGAGACTTTAAATTAACAGTTTACATGGTGACCTTTTTTTCCATGTTTTCTTCCTTAAACCAAAGATCTCAATCTACTAATGCTATGTAGCATAACAACTACATAAAAACATTAAGGCTTGCAGTTTAATAGAAATTATCTAATGTTAAAATGAACTGGAATTTCCAGTACCAACCTATTGGTGGATTATGACTAAGGTATCCTACACATTATAGAAACAAGTTCTCAGAGCAAAAATATTTCTGCACATGAATAAATTCAGATATATGCTATGATATTGACAACACATTTATTTTTATTCTTGCTTCAGAAACATTTTATGAGTCATTTAACACGTTATTTCATCTGGAATAATAGCTAAGCTGCTATACTCACATACTCCTTTGCCAGCTTGATGGGTCTGTGAGAGAAGATACAACTTAGTACACACAGCAAAGCTGCACAGTCAGTTTAAATGCTGAGGTGTGCTGTGGTTTTCCTTGCTTGAGAAAGTCCAAAATAGTCAGCTTTTTGTACAGAAAAAAATACTAAAAAAAAAAAAAAAAAAAAAAAAAAAAAAAAAAAGCAGAGAGAGAGACTTCTTAAATATTTATGGCTTTAGTCTAGAAGATTTCTGTTTGCTTTTTCTTCACTTTCTCATTCTTCCCTTTCTTTATAGACTAGCATGGTCTAGCCCATGAGAATTCATATGCCTTCTGTTAAAGTTTTTTAGTTCAACTGGGTGGAAACTCACAGTGTATGTATCCTGGGTTTTTTTAAAAAACATCCCAAAGAGTAGCCTATATTCTGGGACTTTCTGTATTTTGTCATATAAGCAAGAAAAGGGTACTGTAGGCTGCATATCATCAAGGGTTTGGACCATGTCTTAAATTAAGGAGGTGTGTTCATGCCTTCAGTCATCTGTGTCTGTGCTGAAAGTAATGTTATCAGAGCTTACTTCAAGTGTTCTTGTCAGGAAAATACATAAATGGCAGAGGTTAGTGTCCAAAAAAGAGGCAGAGGAGTCTTGCAACCTTATTTGAATAAAGGGAGAGAGTCCACTGGGGCACAGGCCCGCGGGGTTTCCTCTCTGGAGGTTTCGGAGGGCGCAGCCTCCTTTTATCCTAAACTCCCAGCTGCAAGTTGCCCTCTTCCTTTCCCCATTGGCTGAGGCACCTAGAAGGTACAACCTTCCAGAACTGCCTAGCACATATTCCCCCTTGAACCTACTATTGTACCCCAAAGCTCAGAAACTCAGGCTTGTGCAGACCCTTATATGTTTCAGTAGCTGGACTGTCCAGGGTCTGCAACAAACCTGCCCAGAGCTGGTAGAGGCATTAAGACCCATTTCAAAGATGTTAACACCCTTACCTTCACCCATCAAATTGTATGTAAAGACATTAGCTTTCCTCTTCTTCTCAATAATATTACTAGTGAAGATGCCAGTTAACGTAATTTTAGTACCTAAAGCACCTACAAACTCTTATTCTGATGATTTAATACTGAAGTTGTTGTTCAGACTACAAGATCTTGTAATAAAAAACGCTGATTAAGAAATGGAGATTTTTTTCTCCTAGGCAGACCAAGGACTACATTAATGTCTTCTCTGAAATTTTCCTCATTTAATAACTCCAACAAAAGATTGTCTGAGTTTTAACAAATCAGTTTTAACTCCTTTGCTCATCCCAAATTTGGCTTAGTTTTTTGTGACAACAATAGAAAAAAAGTTGAAAAAAGGATATTTATGCTGAAAAAAGTTCCATCTATTGTTCTACTCCAAACGCAGTCAGTGCCAAATTACTTCAGTTTTCCTCAAAGGTACCTTCAATAGTACTAATCGAGCAAATGCAACTTTCACTGCCAAGGATAATTAAATTTTTCTATAGCCAACAGAAGACATTCATTGATGCTGTGCCAAAATAAGATGTGCTTTTAATTAGTGAAGTTTTCCACTGTTACAATGCAGGAATTGTTTTAAATACATGTAAGTGAAAGCACACAGTTCTCACAAGATGTCTTTTCTATGTTAAGACCATCCCAGGTATATCTGTTGATCATGAAGATCTGTTTCTATAAAGGAGCATCACTTGATCTTGTAACCTCAGAAGAATTTCAAATGTTTCTTTGAAAATACCAGCTACTAAAACTTGCCAGTAAATAAAACCCAGAAGTCTGTGATGCCTGTGAAAGTTGTAGATTTCACTAAAACAAAACTACATACACCATGAAAAAGTGTTCCAAGTTATTTCTTGGAGTAAAATGTATTAAATTATTATTTTGTCAAAATTTTCAGAGAATTGAGTAATGAAAAACTTAGAGGCAAAGAAGGGAAAATCCTAATGCACACAAACCTCTTTGTGAGTCACAAAGTTCATCAACCCTGCGGCACAATCTAAAATTATGGTGAAGACATTTTTGATATTTGTAACATTGAAAGGAAACTAGAAGAACATTTAACACCAGAGAAACAGATAGAAACAGATCTTTATGATCAACAAATATATCTAGGATGGTCTTATAGTAAAAGATATCTTGTGAGAACTGTATGCTTTCAGGTACATTTATTTTAAAAAATTCCTGCACTGTAGCAGTGGAAAACTCCAATAATATTAAAATTTAAGAATGTAAAAGCTCTTTATATTTTCACAATTCCTTTAATGGAAATATTAGCCTTTTGATATTTTAGAGGGGTAATGATCTTCAAAGACAGAAATGGATAGATGGGTAAGAATTATTGAAGGAACCTCTCTAAAGGTGGAGAGGTCCTTTTTATTAGAAATTGATCTCCAACAGTGTTATTGGAATATTTATAGTGCTATATAGGTCTCTACAATAAACATTTGCTGCATTACTGTGCTTTTTTTTTTTTTCCTCTAAAAAGCCAAGTGCTATAAATTTATAAAGGATGAAATATTGTGCTTTATTACTGGGTAAGCAGCTCAGGAATGCAGGGTAAATGCAGTTACTAAATATTAATCTACCTGACCCTTCGTTCAAAAGAATTGAGCATATTTCCACTTGTTATACTCAGAAAAAAT
>JAOTQP010001652.1:30668525-30709770 GCA_026413545.1 Cichladusa arquata | reverse complement strand
AAAATCAACTATATCAAATGCTTTACAAGGATAAACTCTTTCAGTGTAGATGAAGAAAGTGTTTATCTAATAATTCTCAGTAGAGGCCCTTTTCCTTGAGGAAGTTGACACACAGGGATCTGGGGTAGTTGTAGAAGTCAGTGTAGTCAAAGGACAGCTCTAAAGCTTTTACTCACCTTCATAAGGAATTCATCTTTCCATTAATCTCAAAGTAATATACCTATGATATATGCAACTGGATCAATAATTTATATATAAAAAATATAGCCATTAAATAATTTCAACTTAGCAAAGCATTGATGACATTCAGTCTGGAATACTTAATCTTGCCAAAACTAGTGACTTTTGTGGGAGCTAGTGGAAAATTGGTGAGATCCTTGAAAACTAAAGTAACTGTAGTTTAGAACTTCTCCCCAATTTGGAGGGTTAGATGGGAGGGAATGTTAGAGAAATTGCAAACCCATCTATTTTGTTTTGTTCATTTAGGAGATACTTGAACAAATTGCTAAACAACCTACAAATGTATGGAAAATAAGTAAAATCAAGCATTGATTTGTTCTCAAAAAAATCTATCTGATTTTCTTATTTGATACAATAATTTGGCTACTAAAAGAGAGAGAAATAATAGATATTATGGATCTTGACATCTTCATAAGCAAAGTAGATTAATGCAGTCTAGGGTAAAAATTACCATTTTGTGGAGTGATGGATCAATAAGCACTATGTAGCAGGGAAGGAATTAACTCAAGCAGCAATTAGGGATGTAAAGCTATAGAGACCCATCTGCAGAAAAAAGTACTGGCAGGTGACTAGGAAGGGAAGAAAGCTGTCTGGAAAAATCTGTTCTGTGAGAAGGGCTGCTAAGGAGGTCAGATGCAGACTTGTCAAGGGAAAAAGAAGACAACCTCTCTCAGTGCTTTTAATTGAAAAATCCTCGTAAGCCGAGTAAGACCAGTATGTGTCAGCAGTAATAGGCAGTAGCAGTGTCTGGGTGTGAGTTTCTTGTCTGGGATGGGGTGACCCTAAGTAGAAAATATTAAACCTTTACATTGCTGCTTTAGCCCAAAGTGTGATAGCTTGTTGTATCTGTGCTGATGGTTATGGAAGGTCTGTTCAGATTTCTCAACCACAGTCATACCATTGTTAGGAGATTGCAACAGCAATGCTAATATGTGACTATGACCCAACAAGAATGTCTTGGTGCTGGTCACCTAGCAGCCATGAATACTGCTGATACAGACACTGGCTCAAATGGCATTAGACAGTGGCCCTCAAGTGTCACAGAATCATAGAATGGTTTGGGTTGGAAAGAGCCTTAAAGATCATCTGCTTCTAACACCCTTGGCATGGGCAAGGACACCTACTAAAGGAGGAAGGTCTGAGGACTTTGTCTTTTATAGGCTTCTTAGCTACATACTGGGCATTACATGGGATCAACATTCTTGGTGCTTTTCATAATGCCATTGTTCTTGTAATTGGAAACTCCGGCTATTCAGTTTTGGAACTGATTGTCATAACCTCTGTCTTGGCTGCCATGCTGGATGTAATATATTTCCTTGCTTGGAAAAGGCTAAAACCAATAGCTAAATCAGTCCTGAGATTATGAGTTTAACTGGTTTAAAGAGATTCCCCTGGGGCATTTGTGTGAGGGAAGGCAGCAGTTTCTCTGATACTGTTCTGAAAACCTGAGTAATGGAGTATTGTCTTGCTACAATTACACTGTCATCGCTTAAAAGAGTGGTATAATGATGTGGCATCTTGCCAGTTTGAAGGTGTACTCTGGGATAGAAGAACCATTTCACAGGTAGTCTCCTGGATGATAATGGAGTTAGCAGCAAACTCCTGATCCTGATTTAGTTCTTCTATCAATAAATGTGAGGCAAAGAAATTTTCAAATACAAGGAGGTAGGTAGATTGTACTCTGATCTTTTGTTCATCTACGTCAAACCACATCTGGAGTTAAGTCAAAGGTTAAAATATCAGGTGTGCAAGAACAATACATAATATTTAGAAGTAGCTTCAAATTTTAAACATTGACAGGTCGTATTTAAAAAGAAAAATCTGTAAATATCCTGAAGAGACATCATGTCTCAAAGATATTAACTCTGAATTTTAACTTTTCCTGTGAATCTTGTAATTGCTCTATATATGCCTCTGCACATGCTACCAATAAGAATACAATGGTGGAAGCAGAGCCCTGGCTCTTTCTCAAGTGCTTAGTCTTATTCCCACTAGCTGAGTGTAAATCAGCAGATACCTCTGTTTTGCCATATGGCCTACTAATTACCCCGTACATGCCAGGAAGCTGAATGGTTCTTGTTGTCTGATCTATTCAGTCTGTACTGACTAATTCTGCTCTAACATAAACCATATGCAAGCCAAACGCTGTTCAAGGCTCTTCTGCTAAATATGCAGGCCTTATGCAGTGAGAAACACCAGAGAAAAGAAAAATAATACCTAAGAAATTAAAGGAAACATCTCCAGCCTAAGAAGCAACAAGTGTGTAAATGGCAGCGTATTTCAGAAGAGAGAAAACAGATAGCTATAGCCAAATTATCATATTCTCAATCTGGGAAAAAATCATGGTGGTCAATAGGTAATAAGCCTTAGTAAGAAAATTACTATGAACATGTTACAGATATGAATTGGTTGTGTTCTAAAATGTTATGAATCCAGCACTAGAGGATATAAACTCTAAGTCACAGCTGTTCACCTGTTGGGCTCTATAAAATGTGTTAACCCTTTACAGATAAATGGAAGTTTTACAGCAGAGTGTAGTTCCGTGGCACAAAGTAACAGAGACAATTTATCTGTGAAACAGCTTTTGGAAGACAGTGCACCTAAGAAATAGCAGAGAGGTTTTGAAGATGAGTGCCGCACAGATCCACATCACTGAACTACAACTTTTCATACAATTACATTATAAATCTATGTTTCAGTTTCATCACTCAATGCTAGTTCATATAGTTGAAGTCTTCCCATCTTTGCAAAGCACCTTGGGTTTGTGCACCCCTCTGAACAAAGAACCAAAAGCCAATGGCTGTTTTAAGAGCATGAGTAGAGTTTCATCTTTAACCTAGACTCATTGCTTTGCAGTCATTCACTGAGCAATATAAATATAATAAAACTATGTTCTGTTAAAGAATGCAGACTGATCCTATATTGAAGTGCATCAGAAATCACTCAGTGTTATGCAAAGAATGGGACAACATGGACAGAAAGGACAACAACATGAGAGGAAGAAACATGACAGATATTTTAAATGAGAAAATTTGTCGATTAATGCCCTGAAATGCCAATGAAATAGCATAAATGTGAGCAAAGAGGTTAAGATTCAAATATGTATTTGTGCTTATTATTATTTGCTGAAACTTTGGGGCTATTTAGAAATACTGTACAACTTCAGCAAAATTAATTAAAATCATACTTTTTTTAAGAGCTGAATATTTTTAAGGGATTTGAAATATTGTAGAAGAAAATTAACAGGTTTGATATTGAGAAACTTTTTCATCAGCTCAGATATTTTTGTGGGATACAAAACCCACCTATTTGCTTTGGGGTAATAATTAGCACAGTTGTGAGTCTAGGCTGGATAAATGAGCTTACATGGATAAAAATGAAAATTTCACCTTTGTGAATATTATTCAGTGTTCTAGACTAAAGCCTTTCAAACCTGATTAAACAAGGTATGTGGTGGAATCCATTCAGGATTAGTATTAAGGTTGCATTTAATCATTGTATTACTTTATACAGTTCTCAGAAGGCAATGAATTCAGTTTGATTTTTGTAATGTTTTCAAGGAACACACTTCTAAATAAGAAAAAAGAAGAAAAAAAATTCAGAAAATGTGCTTTTTTGCACAAAAATTATATTTATTTATTATACTGTCAGATAAAGTTTTTCAAATTCAAAGATATATACGGTAGATTTTTGAGACTGAGGTTATATTTAATCTCACCTTTTTTGTGTGCGTGTGATCTATACAGCACTTTTCAGACAGCTGTGGTTTCACTTTTATCCAAATCAAATGTCATCTCAAAAGATGTTTAATACTATGCCTCAGACGTTATATCCTGTCCTTCATCAGTCTTTTGACTCCACAGATTGTTGAGTTTGAAAGAGACCTTTGGATGTCACTTGGTCCAGCCCCCAACTCAAGCAGGGTTATTGTGTGGGGATGCTATTGGACACACTGCCAAAAAAGCCTTACTGCCGTCTAGGAAAGGAATAACCACTGCTCTCCTCTCATCTACCAAGCATTTCATCATAGAAGTTTATCAGACTGGTCAAGTGTGTCATACCCTTGATGAATCCATGCTGACTGCTCCTAATCACTTCCCTGTCTTTCATGTAGCTAGAAATGGTTTCCAGAATTAGTTGCTCGGTCACCTTGCCAGAGATCAAGGTCAGGCTGGCCAGCCTGTAGCTCTCTGGGTCCTGCTTCTTAACCTTTTTGAAGACAGTCCAGTCCTCAAACATCTCACCCAACTGTGTTCATTATTACTAGATAATCAACAATTCAAGAATATAAATTTCCTTAACAGGCATCCCATCAGGACCAATGCATTTCTATATCCAGTTTACTAAAGTATTCTCTATTCCGCATCACATTGATAACTAGCATGGATTTTTCTTATCTGCCTGCACAATTTCATAGAATAGTGTCATTAGTTATCTACTCTCCAACATATCCACAAAATTTAAAGTGTCCTGGACCTCACCACTCATGGCTTTTCTTCGTTGTTGGCAAATGTGGTTTTGTCACAGCAATATTCACAAAGAATTCTGCTACATGCCTACTTGAACCTTCCGCTAGACTTTTTTGTTCTCCTCCAAACCTCTGACCTTTACCCCCATTTCCTTTTCTAGTTCTTTGTTATCCTAAACACAAGTTGATTGAATTCTTCAGCTCTTCTGCATCCTAGGCCTTGCTTTCTGTTCTGTGTGGGATAAGTTTTCTTTTTATTGCTCATCCATCATCCACTTCCCAAGTTTTCAAACAAGCATTGTGACAGTTTTTTTGCACTGCTTTCCTGCTTTGGAGGAGCTTCCTGAAGATTTCTCATAACCGTCTATATATGTCCCTTCAGTGTCCTCTATCTTACTACATCCTTAGGCTGAGCTCAGCTCAAGCCTTTTGTTTCCAGTTCTTTCTTTCTTACTGTCTTACACACAGATCATACGTTTGTTCAGTGCCCATTATGATCAGATTTTAGGATAATTGAAATGAACATACAGGTAGTGCCAGTAAGATGAAAGAGTATGGATTCATACCCATTAACAGATTGAATCACTTCAAATGCAAGCAGCTCTAGGGAATATGTAGTGCAGTGTCACAGGTGAAAGTGATTATGACTGAGGACCTATTCTGGTCACAGCCCAGGTTATACCACTTTCTGGGGTTCATCATAAACACAGAGGGTTTTGCACTTCAGGTACCAAAAATTTATGGATTCCATTAAATGTCTAATATATTTTTCCTACAGCAAAAATGCATTTCAGAGATGCAAAACTGAAACTGGTGTTTGTCTGGCTTACTGTGGCTCAGGTCACATTGAAATGCTGAAGAGCAGTGCAGAGGAGTGGTGAACATAGATGCATTCATCTGGTGTGATACTCAGACAATGCAGAAATGGGGATCTCAATACAGCTGTGGCCTTCTCACGTCCTTCAGCAAATCCACCCCGTTCACATTTCAGGGAAAGAATGTCAGAAGCTAACTGTCTATGGTGTAAAATAGTCTGTGGGGATCCTAGAAAAATGAATATGAGCTTTGCTAAAATAAGATGCAGTTACACCAGCAACTGAGTCAATATTCTTCTTATTATACTCAAAATACACATCAAATACTAGTTCCAAAATACTTTATTGCTACTAAACGAAGTTCTATTGTAAATGTTGACAACATACATTTGTATATTTTCCTTTCCATGGTGACATTTTTTACTTGTAAGGCATTAAGTGTTGACATTTATAACTAACACATATTCAAGAGTGTATCATAACTCTTAAAAGATATAGGGGTTTTATAATTACATAAAAACTTTGATAAGTTATTTGAGTTTGCTATGAACATGAGCATGGTAATGCACATGGTTTAATCAATATACCTTTCAAAGGAGCCCCATTTGGGAAAATGCAAAAGCCATATCTTGCAGTCAGTAATAAATATTTCATTAAATTATCTCTAATTTAACTTCCACTCCAATTGGCAAACCTCCAGTGGTATGTACTTTTTTCCTCTTGATTTTATTGCACTGGTAACATGCAACCATCTCACAGCCCTTTCCTTTCTGATCTATGGTATATAGCCTCAGATTAATCTCTTAGTCATTATCTCATTTAAGTAGATAGTATTTGACCATCTAATCATCTTAAAGCAACCTGAGTAGAATAATACAGGCTTACATTTGGCATTTAGAAACATTTCTGAAACAACAAGAAATAAATTTGACAAAATATATATATATAAATTATTCTCTTTATTCTTGAAAAGGCACAGCGTTTTTACTGATATAATTAAATTGCCCACATTTCTGACTTTTTCATAATGAAAAAGTAAACCCTTCAGTGTTTAGATTATTAGATGATTTAGATGTTTAGATGATTTGCTATGTTGATTTAAAGCAGAGGATCCAGTAGTACCTAGTCAGGCATTTATTCTTCTTGTGGAATACAGACAATTAAATCAGTGCCATAGCTTCTTAGCATGAGAGATTTCATTGAGATTTTTTTATTTTCCTGTTTTAAGTACTCCTTTGCAGTGCTTGCATTTGTATATACTATTATGGTGAATAGGAAAAATTCTGTTTATCATGTCATCCAGTTATGGAAAGAAATGCTATGTTCAGATTTCAAACTTGTCAAGTTTTTGGATACATAAACAACAATTCTTTTTCAAGGCTTTATTGTTTTCTGGGAAGATAATATAGGCTTCTAGATGCTCTTGCAAATTAGTAACTACCAATCCTGATGCCAGATTTTTGAATGGCAGGTAAGAGTTGCTGCTTTTTTGGCAGCTATTACAGCATTTGCATCTTTGGGATAGTGGGGATGTTGCCTGTCTCCAGGATTAAATTTTTTCCAGAAAACTGAGTGGAAATGAATGTAGAATAGTAAGGAAACTGAGTATACTATCAAAGGGGGTGTCATAAGATTTGTCTACAAATGGAACACAGGACACTTACAATTTAAGTGCAAATTAATCTTTAATACAGATTAGCAGTATGAAAAGAAACCCCAGAGTAAGTGGTTTTCTTCCCTGTGTGTCAGTGAAGTGTTGCTATAGGTTAGTTGGGTCATCAGGGATCTAAAATGAATTGACACAGGTGTTTGCTGGTAAAGGCTTAGCAATTTGCTTTTATTTGTCAAAAGACTCTTGCCTTGCTTAGACTGAAAGTAAGATAAAATGCATTTGCAAAGACATCTTCTCAGTTCTTTATAGATAATCTTTTCTCCATGAAGCTTCATTTCTCATTCCC
Organism: Cichladusa arquata; assembly: GCA_026413545.1. Taxonomy (NCBI): domain Eukaryota; kingdom Metazoa; phylum Chordata; class Aves; order Passeriformes; family Muscicapidae; genus Cichladusa; species Cichladusa arquata. The sequence goes on along the minus strand of JAOTQP010001652.1, from coordinate 30,702,289 downwards.
TGCACATTATCCAGCCTCAACTTTTTTGGATGTGTGCCTCATAGGCTTGATACTACCCTTCCAAAAATATGTCAGTAGCTTTCCACATTCCATCCTACTGCTTTGTCAAGTTCTTAGTTTATTTTAAATTAACAAAACTTCATGAATTTCAAAATTTTCTATGCTGGGTATTTATTTGGACATAATCTACGTTTTGATAGGCATGCAAATTTGGTCTTGTTTGCCAACTGGAAGAACAAATCTTACAGAACCCAAGCTCTTCTCATCAAGTGCACATAGTAGCAATGCAATAGACCATGAATCCCTCACACTCCTTTAGACCTCTGAGGAGAAGTGAGACTCTATTTACCTATTGGCCTATTTCCATATTGAAATATGACCAATTGTCAGGGTTTCCTTTGCTTTTAATATCCTGGATAGTCTAGCACAGGGGAATAGAAAGGTTTCTATTGGTTCTTGCAACAAGAGCCTCAGGCAGTCCACACTGAAGTAAAGGAAGACAAAAACTGACTCTCATGAAATATATATGAAAGTCCCCAGCAGTTTAGATGTGCTGGACAGAAGATACTCAAGAGTTTCCATGTTACATCAACTTCACTTCTCATATGACCTTCTTTTTTATTTTCCGTGTAGATATTTAGTGCACTTCTGAGTTTGGTGAATTGGCTGTAGGTCCTACACTGAGGAATACCTGCCACTTTGAGAGATAATTTATGACTACCATCACATTATAATTTTAGCAGAACTACTTCTGATACTGCTGTAGCATCCATTTGTCTTTTAGCTTGTTGATTAGCTGTTCATCATCTTGAGAGAAGAGTACTGTATATGTTCCTTTAGAAAAGGGCAAGCAAAGATTCCAGACACTAAAACCCAAATTCTACACTACATATTCTAGAATGTTGTTCAGGAGATCCACTACATTCTGTATATCTATGCTTATGTAATATTATTTCAGAGTCTAGTAGTTGTTAGAAAGATATAATTACTGTTATAACTAACTTGCATTACCCACATTAGGTTGCTTGTGTAAACTAAATATAGAAGAAAGGCTGTAGTATACCTTATTGTGCAAAGCAAAATTGTAACCCCAGTGGAGACTTGGTTTTATGGTTGTTTGTATCTGTGCTAAAGAAAAATATTTAATCATGAAAAAAGCAGTTACTTCTCTTCAAAAATAGTACAATCATTGTACTATCAGTAATTGACAGGGGAAAAAAGAACCATAGAACTATTCCAGTGGCTTGTCTGCAAAGTACACTGAAAGAAGAAACTGCAAAAAGGCTCTAGACCACGAAAATAAAAGCATTGTAGATGTAGAAGATAATAATGAAAACCACAGGGAAGAATAAATAAAGAACATGAATCCTTTTCTCATAGCTAAATAGAATAAAAGGGGAGAATGTAAAGAATAAAGCTGCCCTCATAATGGCAAACTGCTAAATATTTTGAGACTCGTATTATTTAAGATGTCACAGTGTACTGCCATTAAAATTATGGACCTGCTTTATCTGTGGGGCATACTCAAGTCCAAAGTGTGGCAAAATGTTGAGTTTCACCATTCACACACAAGATTTTCTTCTTAAAAAAAAAAAATCTGAAATGCAGTAGCTCTCAAAAATGTCTGGTGACAGTGATGTAGATACTGTTTGTTCCTTTAGATGAGATGCATATATTCAGTGTCATTTTAGTTCTCATACTGTGGGAAAAAGGGATCATGGGTTTCTGTTTTCTCCTTTCCCAAATGGCAGAATTCATTCTCTGGTGATGTGAGGAAAGAACAGTGTTTATACTTCTCTTTGTGCTGGAAGCTGAAATAAAATATGTCATAGAACCTGAAGCTGCTGGAAGCATTTTTATATTCATGCATTCCTGAAGGGAAGTCATATAACCAACAGGTGAGCATCTGACAGGCTACTGCCCCTTCATGCTCAGTCTGTGTTTTCAAGCTTATCTTTCTTTCTAGGATTGTTTCTTAACCATTGGGGGTTTTGTTTTTACTTTTAGTCTATCTGACAGAGTTTAGTACAAACATCTACACTGCCACAAAGGTGTCCTTTTTTCTTGGAGCCAGCCTGGCTCCTCCTAAAAATGCACAGATACATGCTTTGGGCTGTCTAGTCATGATTCACATGCCCAAAGAATAAAGTTTGGAATATGACATGTAGGCTTTGGAATAGAGTCTCTTCAGTATGGGCTCTACAGGAGAGATCTGGCTGAACAAAAAGTGCTTAAATTATTTCCCTGTGACAGAAATGAAGATATTATTGTAATATCACATTTATAATGATAATCTGCTTAAATTTGCTGTTATCTTCCTGAATAGATTACTTCTTTGTTCAAGGAGTTCCTGGCTTGGGGTCTGATCTTAAGGGTTTGGAAAGTTTCAGATATTTCTGTAAAGCTGGAAATGAAGTTCTGCTTGGACCTGAAATACTCAGGACATAGACTTGATGCTGTGCTAAAAAGCCAGGATCCCAAAGGTAAGAAAGTCTTACAGGTGTTGGTAGTCTTGGGATCCATAATGGTATTTCCTTCCCTTTATCTGTCCCTCTTTGGAGGAAGGCAACTCAAAACCCTGTAAGTTCCCAAGAATGGATTAATCTGCCTCCTGAAGTTATTTTAAAACAACAGACTCAGTCTGGGAACCTGAACAGTGCACAGCAGGATAATAAAAACTTAAGATAGACACATGCTTGTGACTTAGAAAAAATTTGCAAAAACTTCATGTTCCTATCAAAGGGTCATTGCTGATATATCTTAATTTTATGGAAAAAAAATCTTTTACTGGAAAATTCTCAAATGTCTTCATTAGAGAAACTTAATCCACACTAAATACTTTTTGGGCTGCAGTCCAAGCTGAGTTAAAAAGACATGAAAATCCAGGCTATTGTCATAAAAACATTGGAGCTAAGGAGCACATGTAAATGTTTAGAGTTCATAATTTCAAACTGGAAAGAAAAATTTTACATCAATGCACAAAATCGTTTTTATTTGATAGCATGGATTCACTTAATGGAGCATAATGAGAAAGATAAATTGATACCTCTTGATTTGTGACCTCTTATTCCATTCATTATCTTTCTTTGATTTCCAGTAAGTATAATGATGCTCCTGTTTTCACATGTTTCTTTATTAAATTCCTTCCAAGAGAGGGAAAACCCACCAATCATCCAAAATGCTGAAAATTCTCATCTGATGTTCATATTCTTCATATCATACAGACTTACTAACAATGTTAATTATTGATAAAGGCTTGATAGTTCTTTAATTACTCTGCAAAGATCTGGTATAAAATTCAAGCCCATGAATTTCATGGCATATTCTAAGTGAATTGGTTTTAGTGATATCTTCTTGTACCAACGTGTATTTCATTACTAAGCTTTATTTACTAGCATTTCAACATGACCATTATTAATAAAACTCCTGAGTTATGTACATGAATAAGAAAATCATTACTGCATAGTTTTCTGAGGCACCTGACAGTACCTGATAGTACACTTTTATGTGTTGCAAAATTCCAAATATCAGCATCAGACCTGGGTGTGCAAATCATAAAGCTCTTCCTCGCTGTCACCCTTACTATCATGTCAATATCTATTTTATTAAGTGACTTCTTGAAAAATTTGCAGTCTGCAAAAGTGAGTGTACTCCTCAGAACGTGCTTTATTGGGTAGAGGGGTAAAACTGTCTTATTGTCTGTGACCCTGATGATCCGACTTCCTGAAAATTAGTGTTTGGCTTTGGGAGGTTTCCCCTTGGAGCTGTAAGAGATTTCCCCTTCATCTGTAGGTTTAAAGCTGAGATGAGAGTCGGATGCAAGTCTGTGACTTTCTGCATGCTCTGATGGAAGGTTATTGTGCATAAAATGAAAACAGTAAGATCCCTCAATTCTCATTCTAACAAAAGATTGAGCATCCATTGCCTGAAACAAGTCTCATTCCCTTTTACATTGAATAAGTTTTTAGGGCAGTTTTAAACTAGCTTGAGTGAAATGACCATTGTTATTGACTGATAATAAGACAATGCTAGTTTAATTTATTATATCTGCTTGTTTATTACGGTCATATTATGAAGATGACATTTATGTATCAGCTTTGATTTGAGCAAATAACTTTGACATTCAGCAACAAAAGGTCAATCTCTCAATTTCGCTTTGAAGTTTAGAATTCTGTTGTTCAAATACAAACTTTCTCCTCTTTACCTGCACAGTTTTGTACTACAGGATAGGAATAGTCAGGTGAAATAAAAAAATTGCATACATCTGGTGGTGGGACAGTAATGTGTTTCCTATAATTTGCCCATTCTCTTTTAAAACCAAGAAAACTGCAATCAGATTTAGCAAAGGGGAAAAGCAATTGTTACCCATTGAGTAAGGATGAAAACTGACTTTGATATTTTTCTTCCCATTTTTATAATGCTCTTTTCACAGACAAGTTCTCATCTGAAATACCTCTCTCCCTATACCCATATTCAAAAATACTTGTATCCTGAATAATTAAAAAGTCTATTGTAATCTCCTTTTCATAATATCCTATACACTGCAAAAAAGTCACATATCACTTTGTAAAAACAATTAAAAATATAAGAGAAGCAGATGGTATGGCATTTTGAAGGTGGTAGACTGCAAAAAAGATGCTGAGTTCATTCACAGGGTTGCCTTGTTCAATTAAAAAAGATGCCTTGTTAATCCCAGTGATCTCTGCAGCACTGATGATCTCACGCTTCAAATTTAAATATGCACACATAATCACTTTAAGAGTCTTCCAAAAGCTGATATGTTACATTCTTGAAGGAAACCCAAGGATTTCTGTACTGTAGCATAACACAAGAGAATGTATTTTGAACAGAGATTAGGATAATGGCAGAGATTCAACAGTCTTTGGATCAGAATTCCCTTTTGATTTCTGAGGAAAAAATCATGAACCACTACTGATAAATCCTGATTTAGAAAAACTGGAATAGTTCTTCTAAACTGAAGGAGAATAGCTGAAAGCCCTGAGACAGAAATGACTGGATATATCACTGCATTTTAGGCATATGTCTAGGTATTCCTAGGCACTTTAAAGCTGAGTTAGCTTTTATTTTTTGCTCACTTTCTAGAAGAAAAAAAAAAAAAAATCTATGTTTTATAGAAATGGATACCATGCAAAGAACGCTTCCTGTGGGTATGGATATTTAATTAATTGAGGACTTTAATTTTGCAATCGGAATATAGGGATAGAAAGTTGTCATTCACCTTCAATTCTGAGTGAGTTTTTTACTCTTAGTATGACTCACCTTTTCTTTACAATGGGAAAGAAAGCTCATGGTTCATAGTGTCAAGTGAAAATGAATATATTTAAACAGTACTGGTGACTGCAAGTGTTAATAACTTCCTTTTCTTCTCTCTGATGCTACGGCTATTAATTGTCTGCCAATTTTGTCTTGTCTGTTTTCAAATATTGCCAGCCTTTGCTGAAATTATGTGGAAAATGTTCCCATTAGGAACAGGAAACAAATAGTCCATGCTAACTGTTATTTTTTTCTTTAATTATTTCATCATGCATTATATTTCCAAAGCCTGCTGGCTTACAAGTAAATAAATACATGGCACTTATTTAAGGATCAGTTTCTAATCTCATACCTGCATGAATGAAATATACAATGTATTTCCTGATTTATGAGTCTTGCTCAAACTATGTTTTGAAGAAAAGACAAGGAATTTCTCACTGCTTCTGTCACCAGACTGTCCTTTCCACTAAAAATAATTTATTTATATAACATTTTGTGAACTAAGGGCCATGATATTTTCCCTTTTTCAGTCAGAAGTGTATATCAAAATTATGGCTGAACAGCTTAACAAATGTGGGACTAGGCTCCATTTTTTTTGTACTAAATTTTTTAGGAAAACCCAAAACCCCACTCCTGTACCTTCAGGTGGAGCTGTGTAGGTGCCCATCGAGGCAGAAGCACAGAAAATTTCAGCCTGAGCACAGGAAGCTACTGAGAACAAATGGAAACAGAAGCATTGCTACAAAAGGCAGGCACACAGAGTGGGGCAGTTTGTGTTATTTGGTGGCAGCCAGATGATTAATCAGCACAGATGTGTTGGCTACTCACTTAGTAGATTTACAGCTCTCAACTAATTCTCAACTGAAGAATGTGTTGATTCTTCCTCACTGAAGTGACACAAGAAGGTAGAGGGAGGGAAAAAGGAAGCTGAAGGTAAGAAATAAAGGATCAAAGGGCACAAAGCTATAGGGAACTAGTCTTTATTACAATCACTATACTCAAAACAATTTATCCAGCTGTGATGCAAGGCTGAAATGGTCCAAGACCCTTGCTCTGGGTTTGGGTTGAGAAGCAGTGAGACTGTGGAGGTGCTGAGAGCAGGATAACAGTGTTAGATACTTTACCTTAATACTTGCTGTCTACTTTGCCCCGTCAGCCTCCTAGTTAAGCAATTTTCTGACTTGGAATTTTGTTACTGGATTTTTCCATAACCTCACATACACTGTGCTAGCAAGAGTGTGCTCTATGAGAACATAGTAACAGAAACTTGAACTGTTGTGTACTATAAAGGTACTGTACTCTGCGATTATGATACATTGAGAAAGTATGTGCAGGCCGTGCTTCCAGTTCTTTATGTAGTGATGAGCTTGGCTTAGACACTTATCCAGCTTCATATTGTGAAGTTTCTCCTTTCAGTGAGGAGGGAAAAAGCTATTTTTATATTCACTGAAACATAAATAATCCTGTACTTATCCTGGGATGGAAAGCTTCAGATTTTATTGTTTGCTATAGGGATTTCATCTTAGGTCATCATCATGGAAAATTTATGAGATGCTTCAAGTGCTGTATCTCAAGGTCACCTGAAAAATGTCTTCATTTGATTTGGAAGTATCACTTGTCTGTTTAATAATTTTAATTTGTGTGTTTATTAACATCCTGACATACAGAGGTCTTTGGCAGCAAAATCTGAAATTTGTTCAGTATTAATCTATATGTGTTTTTTTGAGGGCACCACAATGGCATAACAGTTGTGATTATACAAACTGAATGTAATCAAAACAAATCCAGAAAACATCACTGCCCCAGGAGAGATAAGTGAGATTTGTTCATTTGAGCCTAGTGGAAAAAGACTGCACAGTAGATACTGTGCAGTCATAAATTTGTAATGTGTAGCCATTGTGACTGGAGGGATAAATATTCAGTACCTGTTATTACCTGATAAAGTCATAAATATGTATGGATCCATTTAATGTGATAATTAGAGAATCTAGTTTTAGCATCTGCTTTTACCTGATAAACAAACTTTATTATTTTAAATAAAGGCAAAGCAATAATTTACAACCTATAGGCTCCATGAAGAGGTGAAGCAAAGCTAAGAAAAGGGAGGTAAAAAGCAGTGTTTTAGATGTACATCCCCTGTTAAACAGGAGGCTGTGTAAACAAGAACTACATGTATATATTTTTTTGAAAATACTCCTGTCTGCTTTTTGAGTACATTTGTAAACAATTGAACTAAGTTTAATTTTAAATAAAATGGAGTTATGGACAAATAGGGCCATACCAAATATATTTATTTTGTGGATGAAGTTTGAGTGTTTACCAGGATAGCTGATTTGTAGAGCCCACCTCTGGTGGAAAATTGGACCAATATATTCTGGTAATCCATCGTCACAATGTTCAGATAATAGTTAATGTACAAGTAATTAGAAAATCTAAGTCAAGAATTGCTATTATACATTATAGTCTTCTTCTTGTGCCATAACTTGCATGCTATTTCACTAAGTGCAAAATATTTGGAGCCCTTACTTTTCCTTCCTAGCAGTGGCAGTGGAAGAAACTCCTGTGAAATTCAGATTTCTTTCTTGCCAGCTGATAAGATGAGAAGTATTTTTAAAGGGACTACCTTTTTTCAGAGCTTTTAAACTGCTATTTATCAATATAAATTACTTTTTGTCTTTTATAAGCACCATTTCCTTTAAAAATTGCTTTATGGTGTGGAATATATCTTGGCAATATGGCCCCATAAAACACAGAATTATAGTTGTGAGAAATGGACGGTGATGTGTAAAATAAATTAATATGTTCTGTATGTTGAACAAGCACAGGAAGGAATCCAGAAAGCCCAAAAGTTTTTGGACTTTGAGTCTGTACTGTCTCTTGGTTTTTTTTACGAAAATTGCCTTACTTTCTGATGTAGAAAAGCATTCTGGTACCATTGACATTCCTGTAACTCCTTCCTTTGAACTCCTATTTTGGCTGTCACTGTTTCATCCTCCTGCTGCTGTTTTCTCACACAGCTGTTTACTGCACACATTTGCTCCTGCCTGGTGCTCTTTCCAGTTGTCCTCATCTCACAAGGGCTGGTCACAGCCCTTTACTCCTGCTGACAAAATCTGACAGATGAGCTGTGTAACATAAAAGCCTTTGATCCTGAGTGGAAAGGGATGCTGGTTGGGTCTTCTGGGGGGAATGAAGTATTTATTTGCATGGCTCATGAGAAACACACCCTACACTTGATATTTATAGTTTAAGGTCCAACCTATGAACATACATAGAACTAATTTGATATGATACTTCTACCTTTAGTTTTCAAAGAGTTTGGAGCTGCTCATGGAAATCTGGTTGTTTCATAAGGTATGGAGATAAATTATCCATTCTTTCAGTCTTTGAAAGAATAAATATGTTTATTTATCTGAATAAATTATATATTCTTTAAATGGCCTTCGTAACGCAAATGTGAAGAAAGGACTTCTTTGCCTTACTGAGTTTTAGTAGTAGCAAAGACTTTTTTTTTACAACATTTGTTCCTCAATAGTGAGCATTCTTCTGTCACTCTTTCTCTCTGCCCTTTAATGTGGGCAGCTTGAGGATAAATGGCCAAAGCAGAGGTCTGCCACTTCCCTTGAGTGACAAATCTCTTAGAGTCCACTGCCAGCTGAAATGGTTCTGTCTTGAGGCAACCCAGGATTTCCTTACTTGTGATGATTATAATTAACTCCCTGATGGTCCTGCCACTCTGTCATACTAGGTTGGTCTTATATGAGGTCTCTTAAGGCCATTCCTGCAGCTGGCTGGATGGAGACAGGCAGACTGCAGCAGTATAAAATGCAACATGTTCTTGATAAAACTCCTGAAAGATACAAAAAACCCAGAAACAGTAATTAAAAGGAGCAGATGGTTAATGTGAATTTGTGCTTTACTGGAACCAAAGACAAGTCATATTTAAGGACAAGGAATACAGCCCTCAAGTTGAGAGACACTGTCCATGAAAGCAGTGACTTTGAAACCACTTAGGCTTCATAAAGTGCCTGTATTGATACCTTAGTTCAGATGAAGAACATGCTTTTGAAATCAGTCTCCCAATCATGCCATTGAGAAACATTCAGTCTGAGACCAGCCTGGATATAGTCAAAAGTAATGCCTACCAGAAAAGGGTGCAGTGTGGGCATGCAGCTGCATGACAGCTCTCTGAGTGACCTGATAGCAAATAGAGCTGGTGTGTAAGGCAGTCTGTAGGATAATACATTATTTTGCAAATGGGTGTGGATATATTTATGGCCATATTGCATACAGTTCTAGTATCCACAGAAGAGATAGCCATCTGGATCTGCAAAGTGGTGGGTTTTTTTCTTCGATTTGTATTCTAAAAACTTTTATTATTGCAACTCGGAATCTTCAAGATTATTATGGACTAAGAAGTTTTTTAACAGACTTGGCAAAAGATATGTTGTAAACTAATCGTTGGAAGATAGATAAATTTCAATAGCCTACACACTTTATTTGTTTATTTATTTATTTATTTTATGCTGGAGATTATTAATCTTTGGCACAAGCTTTCATGGAAAGTCATGATTTTTTTTTCCTCTCTTGGTATCCCCAGATCAGGACAGAATGCCCTCCTGGAACTCGTAGTCTAGCTAAGCACAAATTACAGGTCCTACCTAGTACAAGAGAACTGTGATACACACCAGGTCGAGCTAAACAATATCAAACAAATTGTTCTTTCCAGGCCTAAAATCTGTGAATCTGTGTTGTTAAATTTATATGTGCCCACCTTGTACACAACTGACTCCTCATTTTAAGTCACTTTATAACTACGAGTTATCTGTCACCTGGGCTATCTAGTTTCCAGCATGCTCTTTTTTCTGGAATTGGTAAATCTCTGTCCTGCACATTCTCAAGGCACTTCTTCCAGGCAGTGCTTTCATGCAGATAAGACAGACTACAAACAAAAGAGCGCAATGCTCTTGTGACAGGTGGTGCTGTGATGTAACCTTAATTAATCAAACATGCTGCTTGGGATTTTTTCCAGAGAGCCTTACAAGGGCACTCAGTAGCTGAGGGTGTGGGTGGCAGAAATGTGATTAAAAAGGTCTGACATTATTTCAATTTCTGTTATTGTTTGAAAGACAATTGATTTTGTCCTTTCCTTTTATCTCTGGATATTTTCACCACCTAGCAACCCTTTAAAATTTTAAACTTTTCTGCTAAAATCTGCCATAGGACTTTAAAATTTTATTTTCTAGCCAACCCCATCATTCCAGCTTGGGGAATGAGATTAGGGCCAGCAGCTGTATATTTAATAACTGTATTTTTTTTCTTTAGGAAACTATGGTGCTCCATATGTCAGTATGGAGTGGCAGTTGATGTGTGAAATGAAGATAAGAGATTCCATTGAGTCTCTCAGGGGTTTTGCCACATTTTTTAGAGGGAAATATATTTTATCCTGACATCTAAACACTGACAACTTAAAGAATAATGGAGAGTGGGCCATTGATGGAGATTACAAGTCAAGACATTTTCCGCTCTTAGATCTATTTTTGAGTGATTTAGGGTAGGTGCTACAAATAGAACTTGATCTAGAAATAAAATTTATTAATATAAGGCCATATATTAGAGCACAGTGCTAATAATGCCAAGGTCGTGGATTCAATTCACTTAAGAGTTGGACTTGATGATTCTTCTGGGCCCCTTCCACAACCCAGACTATTCTGTGGTTCTGTGATCTGTAGCTCTCTGTAGATTACTCAACATTTATAGTAGAATACTAAAGAGCACAAATGGACCAAGTTCTCACAAGTTCTCAATTAGTAAGAAAAAATTTGACTTGAAAAGTTTAATGTTCTATAACATGAGTAATGGAAGAGAAGCAATTCAGATATGACACAAAACATGACATCTGTATGATGTATTAATGTATAATATATACAGTAGGTGCACATATAAATAATGAAAAAATAAATATATTTGTTTAAATACAATAGTTAAGCCCATTTTGAAGACCAGTAATAAATAGTTAACTTTTTAGAGCAGAAAAAACTGTATTTAATCTGTGCTTAAAGGAGCTTTTGGATGCTGCAGACAGAACCCTTGCATGGATGCACACTCAGCACCTGGGGACAGCATCCTGGTGCTGAATCCTGATTTTACTGTCTTTTATAATGGTGATACCTGGAAAGGCTGACCTGGAACAGAGACTAGACAGAGCAAAAGGAATAAAATAGGTGTTTATTGAAAGGATACACTTTGGGCAGTGCAAGAGCCTGGCTGGGGCTACACCCAAATCAAATCCAAGAGGGATCCCGGTCACGAGTTTTTACACTTTTATAAGTTTTGGTTCATTTGCATATTGAGATCAATTACTTAACCACAGCCTAGGGTTATGAAGTCTCAGTCCCCTGGTTTTCCTCTTTCCCTCTCTGTTACTTCTGCTTTTTGAGTAACAGTGTCCTTGATTCTCTAGCTGGGAAGGGATTGTTTTGTCTAACTACTCTGTGAAGAGAACTCACTAACACCTAATATGAAGTTTCAGAGTTACACACCAAGCAGCAGAGAAACTGAAAAGTAGAAAAGCTAAAACCTAAGGCATCAATGCTAAAATAATCTTAATTTATATGAGGTAATCCAATATGCTAGCATTTTAATCCATATTATTTTAGATTTAAGGCTACTTTATTTGCAAACTTATTTGCCTGATTTTTGCCTGTACAAAAGACAGAACCACCTGTCTCTAGGATCTCTGACTTTTCCATTGTCTAACTTCCTAGTCACCTATGCAAAACTAAGGATTTAGACTGCTTTTGTAGCATCTTGTGCAGACTTGTACACACTAATTTACTTTCTTATTCTATCTCTAAGTAGTTATCAAATATTATTTCTAAAATAAATTAAATTGTGTGTGGAGTTGTGTGTGCTCAAACAACTAAATGAATGATGAGTAAATGGTGGTTTTATACCTCTGCTGCAGACTAAAAATATTCAAATAATGGATGTAAACCCAACAGTAAATAAAGTCTTTCAGATATATCAGTTAGAAGTTAATGATATTCACTGAAGGCTTTTACTTGCTTCCCTTCATAGTGATATGTAAATTCATATACAATATCTTTTTCAAAAAGCTGCTTAGAAGACAGCTGTTGGAGTTTTGTTTTTTTGCTTGCCTGTGTTGATGTAAGTTCAAAAACTAAAATTAATTGCCGAAGTGCTTTATTAGCATTCTTACTTCGGTGTGACATGGTCTGTTGTTTTATGTCCTGCAAATTAATAGCATCAAGGCCAATTGCTTGGAGACAGCATAAGTATTTCTGTGCTTAGAAATGAAAGGAGCTCTGGGAATTACATGAAAAATAGGTTTAATTAAGTAGGGAGAAGTAGGGAATGAAATGGAATGACATGCATTTAATTTAAGTCACTGTAGAAAGTGCCTCACTTCATGTGTTTGCAGCTAGGGAAGCAGCTGTCCTGTTAAGGTGAACCTGCTGTCCAATTCACTCTTGTATTCTCAACCAAGCACATTTTCAGCTCAAAAACAATACAAGAGGGAGTAAATATGGTCAGGAGATTGAGACTTCTATTATTTTTTATTTGAGTTGATTCTACACAGGTTTACTCCATAAGCAGATATGTTTCTCTCCTGAATCAGAGTTACTGTAACTGAGAAAAAAGCTTTGAGTGGTATAAACTGTGTTGCTCTTCACCCTACTTCATGCCAAGTATCTCTGTCACAGTCACTTTCCTTATTTCTCAGATGGGTTGTGAGGGGGAAAAATCCAACAAAAGAGTGTTCTGAGTCAAAAGAAATAGGAGTTTCTTTACAAACATTCTACTGTCTTAAGATATACATTTGAGCCTATTCTGCAAAGGGATACAGTCTAATTATGATGAAAGATGCTCTGCATCTATGAAGCTCTGCATCCTAGTCTGCAGCCAGATGAGAGCAGCTCCCCAGGAGCACTGAAGCAAGAGATTTGTGCCTCTTCTGAGAGTCAGGGACATAAGTCACTGCTGCAGGTCCTTCTTACTGTGCTCTGTCAAAACACCGTGGTCAAGGGATGTGGCAGACAGCTGAGGTATTTTAGGGGAAGTTCATTGCAATCCTTTAATAATAAAACAAATTTAAGAAGGGGTAAAACTTAACAGTTATGAAGTCACATCCTAACAACTGTTATGCTTTTCATACTTACAGAACTGTGTAATGAGTACTCTTAACAATCAAGATTAATTTCTTTCTTCTTGAAATGAGCTAAGTAAAACTTTTCTGCTGATCAGTGTCTACTTATTTTTACTATGCAGCACTGATCACATGCAGCCCTTATTTCCCAATTCAGAAACAGACTTTAAACATCAAGAATATGGATTTTCTCCTCTGCTTCTTACAAGGACCAATGGAAACAGAGCAGAAAGGTTCAAAGCCATTGACTCCTTTTTGTCTTTAACCTCCAGCATCAGAAGCAGCAAGTTGAGTAAAGTAAAGAGTTGCTCTGCCCAGGAAGTGCACTGACTGGGGAGTATTGGCTTAACTGCTGGATCATTCCTCAAGGTTGACCTTTTGAAAGGGCTGGATGATGATAATAAGAATATGAATTTATAAAATGGCTCAATGTTTGAACTGCAGTATCACATCAGCATTTGAGTGTGTCAGGAGCAGACCCTGACCAGTTATGAATAAAAGAGGTGCTCTGTTTGAGATAAGGATAGGGAGAGATCACCCCCCAATTACATCATGGGCTAAACAGACTTGACTTGGGGAAATTAACTGAATTTATTAACAACCAAGTCAAAGTAGAATACTGAGAAATAAACCCAAAACTAAAAATACCTTCCCTGACTCTTTTCCTGAATTTTAATTTATTCCTGAATTTTCTACCTCCTCAGAGGAATGGAGAACAGGGGCTTTGAGTTCATCACATGTTGCTTCTGCTCCTCCTTCCTCCTCAGGTGCAGCATTTCTCATACTTTTCCTCTGCTCCAGCATGGAGTCCCTCCTACATGAGACTGTCCTCCATAAACTTCTCCAATATGAGTCCTTCCCATTGGCTACAGTTCTTCACAAATTGATCTAGTTCTCTCTTCCCAAGGGTACAATTCCTCAGGGGCAGCTTGCTCCAGTGTGAAGCCACTACAGGGTCACAAGTCCAGCAAACCTGCTCCAGCATGGGCTCCTCTGTCCAGAGCGCTGCAGGTCCTGCTGCAGAATGGTCTTCCCAAAGGGTAAGATGCTCCTTTAGGCATCCCCCTGCTCTGGTGTGGAGTCCTCTATAGGCCACAGGTGGATCTCTGCATCTGTGGCTGCAGGAGGACAACTGTCCTCCCCAGGGGCTGCAGGGGAATCTCAGCTCTGGTGCCTGGAGCTCCTCCTGTCCCTCTCTCTTTACTGACTTCAGTGTCTGATGGGCTGTTGCTCTCACACATTGTCACTCCTCTCTTCTCTGGCTGCAATTGCTTCCCTGCAATAGCTTTTACCCTTCTTAGATCTGTTCCCACAGAGGTGCCACTGTCGCTGGTGGGCTCAGCCTTGGTCAGTGATGGGTCTGGTTTGGATCTAGCTGGCACTGGACCACACACATAGAGGAAGCTTCTGGCAGCTTCTCACAGAAACTGCCCCTGCAGCCCCCCTTGTACCAAAACCCTGCCACACCAATCCAACACAGGAGGTGTACACTTACATCAATGAAATATAGTGAATCTAGCCAAATTTGCTGAAGGAGAAATGGACAAAAAGAACAAATACTTTGTAAATATATATCACCTGTTATCTGTTTACATTATTTAGTTCTATGATGAAGTGCTCATCATTCTCTGAGTTTTGATATTTTATATTTAACTACAACTCACTTTATCCTTTGGTCTGGGTAACTCCTTCTCCTGCAATTTTAAAGAGACTGAATGATTTATTTTTAATTTGGGTCTTTGCTCATCTGAGGTTGCATGCAGTGTCTAGAAGAATGAGAATCTACAGGCCATTTTTACAGAATTCAGAACTTCAGTACAGTCTCAAACAGTTTTTTCTGGGCTTCCGAACTGTGTCCCTCAGAATAGATGAGCCTGGAAACAATTTATGGAGCTTTTCTAGTCCAACTCTCTTGCTCAGAGCAGGGTTATCTAGAGCAGGTTGCTCAGGACTATGCCTAGTTGAGTTTTGAATATCTGCAAGATTGGAGACTCCACACTTCTCTGGGCAGCCTATTCCTATTTCCTATTTGGAAAAGCCATGTGTTTTACCAGTACAGCATCTGAAACACCACTGTAGTAAGAGTTGAACTGTGTGGTTGACAGAGTTATCACGTCTTTTATGATCTCAGACCTGTCTTAACAACACTTTCAAGAATCACTGACATAGTCTTTTCAAATTCATCATTTTTCTTGAAAATTTTTTGAATTTTTCAAACTAAAAGTTTGTGCACTTTTAAAAGAGCCATAAAAAGAAATTCAAATAAGCCCCTTTTAACAAATGTATATATAAAGTCAACAAATTTAATTAAACTTATGATCTTCCCAATAAATGTCCCACCAAAATAACTGTAATCTCTTAATTAAACAGATATGATTGAGTTAATCACTTTAAATATTTAATTACATCACTAAAGAGAAGGGAAGGTGTGCTAGTTGAAGTACTAATTGAGGAGACTTAAACTGAGTTCTTTTTTTGTGACTTGGCATAGACTGCTGACACAGAACTGGCAGAGAAAGCCTGAATCATTCACTCACACTTCACACAATGAGAAGAACCATATGGTAGATATCTCATGTAGTAAGCGTTCCTAGAATACTCTTTTATGTGCTCCCACTCACTGCAAACCTGAAACTCATCCCAAATGTGATACAAAACTCTCTGTCTATAAAAGGTAAAGATTATATTGATGGTTGTTTCTCCAACTCTGCTCTTGTTAGATGTTAGTTTAATATGGCATGTATTTGACAGAGCTAGATACAAAGGTCTCTGCAGAAGTGTTGTTGCAGTCTTGCTATAATTTTGGGACAACAAAAAGCTTCTGTGCAAGTGCCTTTCTTCCAGTATGAAATAGAAGCAGCAAACTTCAAAGCTATGGACTGACTGAGGTAGGTACAAATCACGAGACACCCATGGATTAGCCGACTGAGAGAACTGATATAGTGCCTGTGGGATAGACTGGACATGACCAGGGACAAAACGTTTTAAGATGGTATTTTCATTGCAGGGTATGTAATTTTGTTTCCAGGCTTTGAAACATTGTGGGGTTATTGTGGAGAGAGAGTATTATTTGTCACAAGCCCCAAACCTATATTAGATTTCTGATATTTGGCCTCTGAGTGCATTGCAAAGAGTTACATGTAGAAGATGTTTTGTACGTCTCCCCTAAGGTTTAGGACTGAGAGATCAAAGGTAAAGTGACCGTTTTTGTCTGTTTCCTTTCTGAAAGTCTGATCTGGACTATTGTAGCTTTGATTCCAGCCAGAGTCTAGAAATACAACATCTAACACCTGATTTCCCTGGAAGGCTCTATGCAATAGCATTGATGCAATGTCTAGGAAGACAGACTTGCATTGGCACTATCAAGGCCATGACATTTTTTACTCCCCACCTGCCACCAGTTTTATATATGATAGCATTCTTCTGGGTGTCCTACCCTAGAAATGCAGTTTCAGCTCTTTCCTCCACTATTTTCAGATGGGAGGAAACAACAAATGAAGATAATACAACCGTGGTATTTTTCAATGGCAAGAGAATCTTTTCAATGCTAATAAGAAACTTTGAAAGCACAAATTTTCTAGAAGGGGTTTTGGTCTGTATGTATTAGAGAACCAATCTGTAGGGGTTACTGTCCCTAACATTTTCCCCTGATTAATAGCTGAGAATGTAATATTATGGCTTGGTGTTTTTTTGTGTGTGTCCCTCTTGAGAAGCCTGTTGTTTTCAATGCACTGTGGAGGATACCTAGGCACTTGTATAGTTTCAGCTGATAATCTCTCTGTGGTGCAACTTCACATTCATAACATAATTGCAGTGCTTTCTTATCTCACAGGGGGTTGTATGGTTAGATATACTAAATCACTATGAGATTCTGAGGGCAAAGTCTGTAAATCACACTGAGAAGAATAAATGGAGAACAGCTTGAAATTTTCAACGGGCAGAAAGTTAAAGCATAAGATATTAGTGTTGTTACTGTTGTCTGCCCTACAAAAATAGAAACAATGCACTTCTCATATAAACAGCTCTTACTTTGCATTTTAAGGAGAAACAAAAAGAAAAAAGAGAACAAAATTGCACGTGAGAGCACAGTGCAACTCCTCTGTAAGATGTTATGCTATGTATTCCAGCCAGATGTGAAATTTTTGTGGTACTTTGCAAGCTAGAAGTGAAGCACCTCTTTTCTTTCCTTTTGAGGAACTTAAGGGGTGAAAAATCTGACATAGGCTCTGAGAGGACAAACCACTAAGGCTGTGAGAGGTTACTTAACAGCAACTTTAACAGAATTATGTTAGCATGTAGTAAAACCCATGAAAATACATTATTTTCTCAATTATGCCTCAATTACTCATGATCTATTAGTTCCTGGCAAGAGTGGATTGCAGAGAATTCCTTATACAGGTATTTTATTTGGCATTTCCTAAATCCACCAGAGTACACACCACATAAGTGTGTTTGTGGACTGGACACTGGCATCTCTTGCAACCATACTCAGCTGCTCACTCACCATCCTGCTGAGACAGAGGTAAGGAAGAAACAACACATCCAGGCTGGCATGGGCTGCAGCAAGGAAAAATCCTGCTTAAGGATTAAAGTCATGATTTTTAGATTAAATTTTAAAAGATGACCTTATGTTAGATCCTTGCTTTGACGACTCATAACAAAACTACAAAAAACTGTCCTCAGGTTTTTATTCATTATGCTGGACTTCTAAAATGAAACTTGGCTGAACCATGTTGTCAGTATGGCAGAGTATAATCTGTTCTGCACTGTTCATCATCTGCTGCTATATATAATCAGTTTTATACAAACACATTAGACAACTGTTATTCCATGTTCTTATTTACAATAAGGTGATGGTTTCTAGACACTGAAGACTGAACCTGCAGAGAGAGCTGTTATCCCAAAGGAAACATCCTGGTATAAAATGCTTCATCAGCTCTCTTCCAGATTAGCAGTACTCTGTTAGCCATTTGATATAATGAAGTATAAGCCTTTTTCTGTTTCCTTTTACATCCTATTTTTTTAAATTTCAGTTTACATGGTCCACAAAAATAATCTCAGATTAGGAACAGTTAGCCACTCTTGCAGCACAGAAAAGAAATACTCTGGAATACCTTCCCTGAACATAAAATTTAACCTGCTTAACCTGTTAAAATGTTAAAAATCTTAAATTTGACATTAACAAGAAATCATATCATGCCACCCCACCCCTGGTAAAAAAAGAAGAAAAAAAAACTTAAAAAACCCCAAACAAACTAGCAAACAAACAAAAACCAAAAAAAATCCCCACATGTCCTTCAAATTCTAAAGTTCTATGGACAAACATGAGCACAATTTTATTTCTAAAAGAAATTTTTTTTTCCAAATTGTGTAGATTAGGAATTCAGATGAAGATATATATTTTTATATGTAAATTTTTCATTAATTTAAATTATTACACTGTGAAATTGCAGCTGCTCTCATTCCATATCATCATGACCAAGTAAATGCTGGAATACAACCTCATCAAAAATTTAAGAGAGACAGAAAATTCCAGGATGTGAAACTTTTATGTACATACTTTTCTGTTCCACTCTTTTGTAACTTTACAGTCATTACTTAACAGAGACTGAACATAAAGAAGAAATTCTGTTTTACTTTTTCCTCTATTCCTCTAACAAAGTGGTAAATAACTCTGGGTCAGCACAAGGAATGACACAGAAGGGTGCAAAAAGGATATGAGACTGATTTTGCAGAGGAGGAAAATGAGGCAAAGGTTTTCCAGGGAGCTCTCTGCAATGTCAGCTTTTCCAGTGATGCCTTTTCTAGGCAGCTTAGCCCTGCCTTGTTTTGCTCTGCTGAAGCTGCCTGTGCTGCTCAGGCAGTGCTGGCACGTGTGCAGCTGTGGTGTCAGAGAGCAGCTCTGCCACCTTGGCTCCCCTTGTCCTCCAGGTGACCCCAGAGCCAGCTTTGCTGCTGAGGCTGAGGGTTTGGGATGGGGTAACAGCGTGTTTTGGGTCTCATACTGTCCTACTGTCATTTGCTGAGCTGGGCTGTGTCTCAATGGGAACCTAGTGATTAGATTAAATTAAATGAGTGGGGTTATTTAATTTTGGTTAATTGTGTTTGTTTATAGCTATCAACTTCCACAACAATTTTTTTTTCCACAAATTTATTTTTGGATTAGCTTTCTTATTATTCATCAGCTGCATGATTAGCAGAGAGCTTTTCACAGTTGTCAAGGAAATTCTTATTGGATTTGGTTTTTGTTTTGCTCTTTCTTAGTGACATTCTCAAAGCAAAGATTAAGAGTGTGCATTCTGGTTATTAAGCTACAGTTTATCTGTAATAGTATAGAGATGTCTTTTTGTAATTACCTCAGTTTGTGCATCTTATTATTAAGTAACTTCAAGACAGGGATCCATTAAATGAACATCTCAGTCATATTGTATGAACTAGGTACCTGAAGTCACGCTTGTATTTCCTATTGTCTTCATAGTTTTCAATGTCTTACTTTTCTTGTCTCTCCATTTTTAAAAAGAAGCCTAGTTTCATTGTATAACTCTATTCCCCAGATTTATGCATCATTCAGTGTTCCTTTTACTTTTCTTTCTCCATCCCTTCCCGTATCAATTTTATATCAAGGTGACCTTAATTGAGCTTGGTAATATAATGTAGTGTTGTTGTAGGACCACCAGGCATCACATTTATTATCCACTAGCAATTTTTCTCTGAAAATTCTGTTTGCCACCAGGAAAAGAATAATGGAACTAAGCTGTATACTCATTCACATATTGATGTTGCTCTGAAGGCATTTTTTTAAAATCCATGCCTCTAAATTCTGCAGTTCATAACTCATCATCATGGAAGAGCAAGAAGTTAGACGAAATTTAATTGCATGAAATTTCAAAGATGCAAATTGGTCAGGGAAGGGAATATTTAATCTATTAAGTTTTGAAAAGCATCTGATGCTAACATTAAAGAAGCTCTAGAGGCAACAGAATTCAGTGTGTGATGAAGTTCTTCTCTGTAAATTTGTTTTGCACAGTCTCCTCATAAACTGAAAAAAGCTTCTATATATCTGCATTCGCAAGTGGGGCAGAGAAAGGCACTCTTTGCAGTAATGACATTATGCCTCTAATTCCCATACTACTCTCTCTAGCAACTTGTGAAACATTATGCTTATGTGCAGCTTTAATTTAAAGACGGAAGTAAGTTTAAACCACTCATTAAATGTGCCAGCAATGCTGTGTTTTCCCACTGGTAGCCAGTGGGAAACTCTAACACCTCTCACTTCAGGCAAGCTGGTTTGTCTGCATCTAAAATGGCCACAGAGCAAACCTGTGAGTTTTTCCCAGTGCTGTGGCTTTTTTTTTTTTTTTTTGCCAGAAAAGTATGACTTGGAGAAGTACAGCATTCTCAATGAAACCTGAAGCAGGTGGATAAGGGAGGGACACACACCAGACTGAGAGGCCACTTCTCTAGCAATGAGATGTGAGGGAGTCTCATATTTGATCCCAGCTACTTGACCTAATTTGAGAGGGAAAGAAGAGAAGGAAAGGGTGCTGCTGTGCTCTGATATAAAATCTGAATGTGTGCAGGAAGGAAGATTGCCCTTATCTCCCAATGATTCTGTGGCAACCTTAGCAATAGTGACTGTGAGGTGCTAGGAATAGCATTAAGCCCAAAGGAAGGAATTGGCTATCCAGATGGTTAACAAAGAATGGATAACCAGACAAATTAGTCTGGTCTTTAGAGGAAAGCATGTCTTTGGCCTGAGACTATAGCTTTAAAGTTTGATGTGTAGTATGTAATAAGTTAATGAATGAAAGTGGAAAGCTTTGTGTGAACAGAAATTGCTCTCATCGGTGAAGCACATGCTCATTTAATAATGTGTCTTTAAGATTATTTTTAAGAGGATAATTAAAAAATTGCAGACCTAGGGATACTCTGCTCCCCCTTTAAAATGGATTTGTCATGTAGATTTCAATAGAAGGTTTTTGTAAGTAGGTGCTGCAAGAATATGTTGTGTTTGCAAAAGCTCAACCATCTTTTACAAAATAAAATCCATCAAAGTGGTTCAGTAAACAGCTAAATTTAAGCTTCCATTTTACTGTAAACATGTGAATTGTGTTTACTTTCACTGACATTAGGGGAGCCCCGATGCATGAGTTTTGTTCAACAATGTCTGCAGAAACGGAACAGAAACACTAAAACAATAAACGCTGAAAAAAATAAAGGTAAGAAAAAGGAAGCTAGTCTTGGTTCATTCCAAATAGCTTTTTTAGTTCTGAAATATAAAAGTAACTTTTTCCTAGCCTCCAAGCCCATTCAGTGAGCAATAGTTCTGTAGGAATACTCTCTGAATTTTTATCTCAAGGCTTAATACTATTTTCCCTTTTGTCCCATAATGATTAATATACTGCACAGTAATTTCATCCAATTGAGAACAATGATCACCCACTTTGTCCTGAGATTTCTTCTTAAGAGTGTCTCCATCCACTTTCCCTGCTACTTCACTGATATGAGTGCTCTTATGCAAAGAGTGAGTGAAGAAAAAAATCCTTTACTTGAACTTGCTTTCTTTTATTATCTTGGGCTATTTTCCTCTATCATCATTGCAAATTGGCATGATAGATTGCAACTTCTCTATTTTTTATGTAGCACAAGGCTAAGTTTTGAAGTTTAGCAGCTGAATAATTGAGAACAAAATTAGTTACACTTAGGAGAGCCCCAGTATTTGTAGTAGCAGAACAAACACCTGTGTGAGCTGCAGGGTTCTAGCAATAAAGATGGCTGTCTGGAGAAACAGCGATGACAGCTATGAGATATTTCTACTCTTTTTTTCTTTTTTTGTCCTTTCAGTCTTACATCTCTTCTCTGATGTGCTGCCAGCTCTGGTTAGAGGTCTCACAAAGTATAATTTCTAGATATGACAAGCCTAGTTACCAGACTTCCTGAGCACATAGATGATCACAGGATTCATTTCAGTTTATACTTCAACCTGTGTCATAATCACTTTATGGTAATTAACCATCTTTTCCTAATGATCAAGTATAGCAACTCAGAATACGTTTTTCATATTAATCTAAACTTTCTGCCAAGGAATTTTGAGTCTTATTCTAGTGCTGATTTTAGTTAGATGGTTTTGTCACAGTGATTACTTAAAATTAAGAAAATAACAATTAATTATTAATTATTTATAAATTATTAATCATGATTACATCGCAGGAAAGCTGCGTCAGTTGTCAGTGTAGAATTAAATTGGACAGAATCTATCCAACACATGCTCATGGTTACTTGTCATTGAAAGAGCCACAGTTTTATTTCAGCAGAGTCTCAGACAGGAGGAAACATTCCTTTAATGTGAAAATCTGAGCATGAGATGTTGCCAGTCAGAGCATGAGTGCTGCCCTTCGTACTACAATGTCCAAACCTGCATAGGTGGCTTATATTTATTTAAATAAAATAGAGTCAAAGAGTTAACACAGCTGTACTAGCATTTCTTCTCTTTAAAGACTTGGAGTCAAAAGAGCTTCTATAATTCCCCACTCACGAATGAGGAACCCATAGACATTCAAGGTGATGTAGCAGCTTCTGGTCACCTCCTGGTAGCCCCTGGAATGCTAGTGTGCCATCACATTCCCTATCTGTAGAGTGTGGGGTCATCCCTGATGCTTCTGTGCTCTGCCAGCCCTCCCTGTGCACATCTCTGGGTGCTCTTCCAGCACACCTGGCTGCCCTGCTCTGCCCATGGACCACAGCAGCTGTGCTCTATTGGCACACGGCTGTGTGGGGCTTTGGGAGCCCCTCCCTGCTGCCTTGCTGCCTTGCTGCCTTGCTGCCTTGCTGCCTTGCTGCCTTGCTGCCTTGCTGCCTTGCTGCCTTGCTGCCTTGCTTTTCCAAACCCACAGAGCCTGGTCTGGAGGGCCTCCCAGTTTACTTTATATCTCAGCAATAGCCCATCTGCTTTTTGGTTTCTTCGATTTAAGCTGTAATTAGTATAACAGAAGCATTGCATCATCTGGCTTAAGTCTAAGTTTTTTAAATGAAAAATTATACCTTGCCTTCCTCTTTTCTTCCTTCTTCTTGAACATGCTCCACCTGGGCAGAGGGTGTTAGCCTCCCTTCCTCACCCTGACGTGCTGGGAGCACAGGCCACAGCTCAGGATGGTGCAACTCTACTCAATCAAGAGCCTGCTTCTCCTCCCTCTGCCACTGTCACGGCTGCTGCTTCCCCCTGGGTCCCACTTCCCTGTGCTTTCACCCCTCAGGCTGCAGTTCCTGTGCTGTCCTTGCCTCTCTTTGCCACCTCCGGGTTGGGCCACCAAGAGGCTCAGTCTACACAGCAGGGGAAAATACCTATTAAAGTATTTATTAAGGAAAGAAATCATTGTAGCTGATGCTCTTCTTTATTCCATCACGACTCAGTGTCTTGGTATCTGGGCAACTCTATGCACAGTATGTGTAGTAAAAATAGCAATATAACTTACTTAAAATTCAAGTCACTTACCAATAATTTTTTATGTCCCTCCCTGCATGACTTCTGCTGTGCTAATCATGCTCCCCTGTAGGATCAATGCTTTACTCATTTAAATATGTTGTAACAATATTGTCACCAATTATCTTTACTGCTTCAAAAGGCAAATTGCTTTATGCCAACAATTAGGAAAAAAATTGCTTTGTTTTTCCTTTATGTAAATTATTTGGCATTAGCCAAAACCTTTAGCTTGAAAACCTTTTCAAGCAGGCGTTTCATACAGGACAAGTAACTGTATTACATAAAAGGGCAGAAAGCAAAAAATAATCATATCTCTCAAGAGAGAGAAAATTATAGTCTCTGTGATAAACAGGTAATTCTTAGAAATCAGCTACTGAAGTTACACCTGCTCTTGGAAAACCTGATCAGCAGATATAGTACACAGCAGGTAGGGCATGTTCTCACAGCTCTGAGCAAAATTACAACAGCAATCCTGTAAGACACATAGTATGCCTGATTTGGTTTTAAACTTATGATTTGCTTTTCTTTAAATGTTAGGAGCTATGTGCTTCTGTAGTAACATACAGTCTCTACCAGCAAACTATTTTAAGGGCAAGTCCTACTTGCCTTACATGAACTATCACATTGACAGTCCCGAACAATTGTTCACTTAAGGAAAGAAGATTTGCTGCCTCTCCTTGTCTGTTCTTTTAACTTCATAATCTTAACTGTAACAGGAAAGGAGAAAGAAGAGCAATTTCTCCTCCATAGAAACACTCACATTTGTTTGCTTGTTTGATGGAAAACCAGTGTGTATAACTGGCAATTAAAAAAATATTGTAAACTGAAATTGGCTGAGTAATATCTCCCTTTTGGGCTTTGATTTTCAGTCTCTTGTCCTTTTATTTGTTGTTTGGGATTATGAAGCAGTCACTAACTGAAGACAGAGACATCCATTTTAAGGCACTGGAGGCATTTGTCAATTCAGCTTGAGTGCAGTAACTGTCTGATGTTGAGGCTTAGACATGGTTTAATGTAGTGCAGTATTTGAGGCTCACTGTTTTATTCAGTCAACATTAAGATTCTCAAAATGATTGGACTGGGAAATATCTGGGAACTGGTTTGGTAGGGGTTTTGAGATTTTTTTGTTGTTTCTTTTTTTCCTGTCATAAAAATACTATCTTTACCTTTCTCACTTAGGCATCAGAAAAACATGTGTCCATCCAAAATTATCATGTGGAAGAGTTGGAGTGTTTAAGTTCATAAAACACTTGTGTTTTTAAGTGATAGAACCAATTTTCCTATTTAACCAGGTGTAAAGAGCATGTGAGAAAATAATGCTTTACACTGAGCACACTGACACTGAAATTTTGAGAGAAAGGTGCCTGGGTAATCTGCATGCCCAGACTGCACCTGCAGACTGGGAGTCACTGGTTTGTCTGCATAGCAGTGAGGTGCCTGTCTCTGCAGCTCTGGGCAAGACTCACCTTTTCAGCTGGGAGCATGGGTGGAGCAGGGCACTGTTTGCCAGCTGGGTGACACCAGCAGGGCAAGGGGCTCTGGATGTGCCTCTGCCCTCACAGGGATGTGCAGGTGACACAGCAGCCCCAGCATGAGCTCTTTGCTGCGACTTGGCAGTGGCTCTCCTTGACTTGTAAAGAATAGTGGTAAACCTGAGCTGTAGTGTAGTGTTAAATAACTTCACCAAAATCAGAGTGCCCAGCTGGTCGTGCTCAATAAATAGTACCTGAAGTTGTGAAGTTTTAGTGAGATACGTAATTAATGCCTGTGCTACATCTAGAAACAACAGGTAAACATTTACTATGTAAGTGACATACTGTGTATGTCTGAAAATGACCATTAATCAGTGGCCAGTTTACCTTCCTCTTATGAACAAGTAGGATTTCACAGCCTGGTTTGGTAGCATGTGCCCTTATTTGCTGCAGAGCAAAGCCCCTTCCCCTGCAGCTCTGCTTGTATCTGTTCCTCAAGGGTCAGCTGGGCTGATGTAGGGCCACTTTAAACACTGCAGAGCTGGTGCTTAAACAACATTCAAATGAACTCCATTCTGCCTCCAAGCTACTGTTGTACCAAGGCTGCTTCACAAAGCAGTGCAGGCTTTCATGTGCTTCTCTGGAGGAATAAATCTGAGGCTTCATTCACATGAAAAAATCTCAGTATGATTTATTTACAGGTTAAGGGCCCAAGCACATCCCTATAAATAATGCTTTAGCCTTATTTTTTCCTGTGTGAACTTTGCATTTTTGTGTGTCTCCTAAGGCCTTTGGCTTATTATCACAGTGAATATCACTACATTTTATGTACCGTGTTGGAAAAGACAAGTTGTTTTCCTTCAACCTAAAATCTAGTCTGTGTAGTACCGATACTTGAAATCCTTTCTTCTATTAATTCATATCGTGATTCTATTTCTTTCCAAAGTAAATACCTAACTACCACTTATCTACCTGCTTTGATATCTATTTCAAGATGCTGCAAATAGTCCAAATAAAAACTGTTAGCTTTGACAGGTTTGTTTCCAATATGATTATGACTATTACCTGCTACAAAATATTATTAATCATCACATAGATTATGCATTAATCTTCATTAACTACTAACTATAACTAAATCATTATTTTAACTGAAGTAAGAGCTACAAGTCTGAAACTAGAACAGAGTCACGTAAAACTATACAATTTCTTTGAAAATGGGTTTCCATAAGGAGATCATACTTTGGTATTGATTTTATTGTTGCAATCAATATAAATATGTCTATTACAATGTCTTTCTGGTATTTTTATATCTGACACTTTTGGCCTAGTGTGTGAGAATAAAATACAATTACAGATTTCTCACTGGGCTACCAGATGATCTCTTGGTAGAATGACCCCAAGGTCAAAGATATAACAGGCTACTTGCTGCTTTTTATGATGTTTTTACTGGGACTGTTTCTATTAGAGTTATAGTGGATGCTGTTATGTATCTAGTGAGTCAGGGCCTTGGGACGTTTATGCCACCTGTCATCCCCTCTTAACAGCTTTGATCTTGCATGCAATGGTTGAAAAAATTATTGTGCCATTTTTCAGTTTCAGCCTGCAGTGGTTTAACACAGTTACTGACACTTTTTCACAATATGAGTTGATACAGACAAGCATTTTTGGAGAAAGCCCCAAGGCTAACAATAATATTTATATCTTCTGCAGTTCCTGGAAAAGCAGGGCCAATAAAGCAGGCAAAGGAACTGGTATGTCTTCCCTTCTGCTCATTAATGTTTCAACTGATTCTATGGGTGTTCTGTGGAAGAGTAGTTGCTTTCATTTTCTCATGAAAAGAAAATGCTATATTTCTTATTTAAATCTATTGCCTGTAAGTCTTCTTTAGGATTTTTCTTGAAGGATGTTGTTCATCTCCTTTGCACATAGAGATGCTAAACACAGAAATATATATGTATTGAACAATGCTGGATTGGCCTTGAAAAAACAGATGCACTGAAGAAACAGTGTATGACAAATGCAGATGGAGAAACAGAGTGCCTGGCACAATAGGAAGTGCCTACCGCCTTCCAGGCTGCATATCTGCTTGAAGGAGGAGGGGAAGGGTTTTCAGAAAGGCACATCTCTCCTTTCTGTGGTTGCATGTAAAAGCTATATTTCTCATCCTGAAGGTCTGTCTTTGACTCCCCTGATACAAGGAATATCCACCTCCCACTGCTCTTTTCCCTGGCTGATTTGCAACATGCTTATGTTCTCTCCCAGTGCCCCATCCCTGTGAGGTGCTGTGTATCCTTCTCATATTCCCACAAATTTTAAGAGTGCATTTCCTCTTAAGCCTCACATCACTTTCCCTTCTTTAATTACTACTCAGTCTCAGAAAACTTATAAAAGCATTTGTGATTCTAAAGTAGAATGTAGAACAGAAATAGAATTTGGGTTGCAATATCCATCATGTACATTTGGTACCTGCTTGGGTGGTTTAACAAAAGGAACCATTTTCTGCCTACTTTATTCTTTACTACAGTCCAAATATTCCCTCTACAACTTCAGAACCACAGTTTTGCAGCAGAGTGGTAGCAGAAAATTGTGACATAGAGATGGGGCAAGTGCATAACTCCAGCATCTGCTAGAGAAACTGAAATAAACTTATCCTTCCTGCCACTGAAGAATTGAGAGCAGCAGTCAGGGATGTCTATGCAGGTGCATGGGAGCAGAGCCACAGCACTTTTCTGTCCTGCCCATTTGGATTTGTATTGGTTATTAGGCCTTGTATTGACTGATGCAAGCTGTTGGGGTTTTTTGTTTGGTTGTTTTGGTTTTTTTAAGGTAATTAATTTAAAAAGAGCCCGGAAGATCATTCTGTTCACCCACTCACATCTGTTTATAAAAATATCACATGTGCATCTGGACCCAAAGCAATCAATAAGATTTTTAATGAAAAATGTCCTTGACAGAATAGGCAATAAATAAATTATCCTTTTAAGAGAGAAAATATGCTACTCTAGATAAAATTGGACTGATTAAGACTGATTTAGAAAATATTTTTTAATTGAATACAAGAGACAAGGGTCCTAATCTGTAACTGGGATGGCATTTGTAAATAGGTAAATAGACATAAAATTGATAAATAGAAATAAAATTATTTTTATAATTTTTAAGTACTGAAGTATGTAAAGTAGCAAAATAAATGCCATTGTTTGTATTGTGAGTACAAAATGCACATAGGGGATTTGTATTTGTTATTTGATGTGCATCATACACTTGCTCACATATGTGGTACTTGAACTTTAATACTGCTCTTATAGATGATCAGTTTCTAATTAAGAGGACCAAATCTGCTAGAAAGGAGTCCATAGAATAATCCATTAGAAAAATTCCGAAGTGCTGATGAATACATTTAAATTATTTTTTCATTTTCATCTTTTAAAGTGCCACTCTGTGGAGAAAAGTTTGGATTAGGTTGATTCTACTACTTAGAAACTAGTCAAAAAATCCAGGATAATTCCATGTAAGAATAGGCACCTGGCTGTCATGCCTAAATTAGGATTCTAAATTAGAAAGTTGACTTCTAATGGTAAGTTAGATATTCAGTGGGCTGAATAATGTTTGAAAATGGTTTTACTTGAAAGTCATTGATAGTATAAGAAATAATAATAGATTTCATTTAAATGCTGAAAATGTTGATGTGAATCTGGAGCCCATATGGAGCAGTGGCGTTCCAGCTGTTCTTCTTTGTGCCTAATTTCGTGGTGATCAGTGAAGTCAGTGTTTCTCACCAGCACCATATATTGGCTCCACCTGTTCTTTGCCACTGTTTCTCAGTCCTCCACATCATCCTAAATGATGTGAAACAATAAAGTACTACTGAAATGTCAGGGGCCAGATAGAAAAATCTGGTAATCAGTCAAAGTTGAGAGGCACTGAAAATTCACATGAAGATGAGAATAATACATAGGAAGATCAGTGTGACCTTAAAACAGCATTAATAGAAATGGAATGAAATGTTCTAGTACAAGGTCAGGTGCTTAGGAACTGCTAATAAAAAGTCTACTGTAAATTAAAAATGAGTGATAAAGACAGAGATGCAGTTAATAATAGAATCTCTATGTAATAGAGCTCTGAAAAAGACAAAAGCCTTCCTAGAATATGTAAGTTCAGAGATAGAGAAAGTATTTGTGCTTTTGTAAAAGGTTTTGGTGAAATTATGGTCATATTCCAAACTACTAGCATACTTTCATGCCTATAATTCAAGAATTATCTGGTCAAAGAAAAACACAAAACCCAGTAAAAATAAATCCCTGCCTCTTAATTTACATGCACAACACATTATATGTTTGTTCTTATTAGAGAAAATTAAATGACAGCCTGACCACTTCAGTGTTCTTTCTTATGGCAGACGTCTCTCTCCTAACATTTTTATAGCCACAGCCCTTTACAGCTACAGACTACTACTCCTGATTCAGTCCCATCTGATTTAAGTCACTTGTTATTTTAAATGTGCTTGTACTTGAAAATAGTTACAGGAAATGGATTTCAATATAGTGAACTTTTAAACTGAAAGTTTTACAAAAGAGCATGTGGGATGACTGGGACAACAGAGGACATACCTTTGGGGCAAGACTGAAAGATCCCTGCTTAGCTAATGTTAAGGAAACTTTGGAGTCTGACCATTCATGAGCCCTCTGGCAGTCACAGAGGAGGGTAGGATTGCTCTCCCTCAAAGCTCTGTTGATGCCTTCAGTTGGGTAAGTAGATTGAGACAGAAAGCTACTACTTAAGTTAAAAGGTAAAGAAAACTAACAATAGCAGTAATGGGCCTGAATAAATGTATCTTCTATTCTAAAAAAAAAAAAAAAAAAGAAATATAAATAATATTCTGGAACAGCTTTGAAACAGGAGCAGTGGAGAAAGAAGCCCTCAAAATTAATTGGTCTTTGATTAGTTTAAAATGGGATTACCTATGTAGATTTTTGTCATAGCAGGAGATTGAGCTTGATGACCCTTGAAGGAGTTTCCAGTTTTTAGTCTTTTAGTTTTTTTCTGTTTACAAAATCATTTTTTTTTTCTTTGCCAGACACTAACTTTTAAATTTTTACTTACCTTTTCCTAGTTCCAATTTGGAAAGCAACATTCAGTTTTCTTAACACTGACACAGATTTTCCTCTGAGTTAATGAAGACTTTTATTAACTTTATATTGCAGCAAAAACTGCTTGATTAAATATGGGACTATGTGCTATTTGTATGTCACCCCCAGGGTGAGTTAACCTGAGCACTTAGAAAGTTACATAGTCTTTTTCTGTTCAGAAGCTTTTAAGAATTTTACCAGGTAATTAAACCAACAAGAGTTCAGTGACCTGTTGACCTCGTGCAATGATAGCTATGGAGTCAATGACAGAGCTCCAAAAAGAGTATTTCTCTAATTCTACAAGTTAGTAAATTTGTTTCCACTCACTAGAAGGTAACAACATAGGCCTATTTTTACTGCATTTTACTCTATGTTACACTATTGTATACAGTAAGGTTCTGTGAAAAAAATATAGATACAGCTTTACCTCATACTAATGGAGAAATACTACTTCATGATGCAAGAATGAGAGATTTCAACAAGGTTTTTTTTTTTAAAAAAAAAGTTCACTCCTGATATCTTTATGTCTGTTTTAGAGTTACTGGTTATCCCTAGAATATGCTACTTGGCTGAAAAAATGTTATAAAATAAAAATAGAGACTTTTTAAAGGCTGGCAGTAATGAAAGAGAAATGTTGCATCATTTGTCTCTTTGCATCATTGGATGTTGACACAGTTAATTTTTCCTAAGCTGACATTTCCAGAACTAAACACTTGCTTAATTATGGTTCATGTCCCAGAAATATTGGTTGTACAAACATCTCTAATACATCCCAGTATCTAGACAAATAAGTACAAAAAATAAGTACAAGTGCAGAAGTGGTGGATTGCCTAGAGAAGTATGTGATGTCTGCTCTCATTGTCAATCCTTCGAACAGTGAAGTGTTACATAAGTTGTATAAGAATTATGTTAACCTGAGTGAAACTCTGGAGATTTGTGAATGATAAAAAAGTTATTTTTGTCTGGTAGAGGCATGTGCCCTTACTATGTGGTGTCATGCTGAGTGGCTGAAAGTGAGATAGTGGGGACATGATGCCATGGTGATTGATATAAGTTTGGATTGTAAAAAAAACCAACCAAGCCCAAAGAAAACAGAAATTTCCGATCAAAACCATGACTTGTGAAAGTAGGTCTTTTTCTAGTTTGCAAGCAAGTGTTGTGCTAGGCCATTTCAAATCAAGCCATAATTAAACAAACCATTGAAAAAGGTAGTGTGGGAAACATAATCAAGGATGAAGACTTACATTGCAGACTTATGCTAAAAATGTGTGAGCCACAGGGGCACCTACTACCTGCAATGACCCATGTGGATTGTTGCAAGTAATCAAACTTCCAGTGGGTTAAATAAGAGGTAGGCACCATTCTTGATACCATTTAAAAAAGTGAAAATGTTTCTTTCAAATGTCAATGCAAATACAAACTTGCTTTTGATTGCACTTGAAGTTGTGTTATGTACAGCATGAAATAGTGCAAGCCAGGGAATGTGATTAAAAAAATATGTGAAAGAGGTGAATTTTTTGTATTTATAGATTAAGCAAGGCTGTTTGCTTGGGTGATAAAACCACATCATCTCTGCCTTGCCCTTTCCCACCATCCAGGAAGGATGTTATAGTAAAATTTCATGCAGATTAGTTCTGATATACTCAAATATTATGTCTATCCATCAAGGCAATTGGAAAAAGATGCTTATATCATTAATTTTTTATGTCCCGTGTATTTCTTACAGCTCAGTACCTAAAGAGGATAACCTAGCACCAAGCACAAAAAGATCCAAAAATCTCACCCGTTCTATCTATTATTCATAAAATTTCAAAAGTGGCCAGGTATTTCTGTAGAACAAAAGAGCTTGATTATTGTCAATGAAACTTCAGGTACAGGAAGAAATCTAGCCATTAAGTACAGTGCAAGCTGCAAAATTCATCTAGGAAGCAAGGCAATTTATTTTTTACTGCTCCGTTTTTTCTAAGTTTGGACTTATTTGACATTAAATCTTTAAATTGTTTTCCACACAGGACAAAATCATGACTTCTGTGTCGATACAGTCATTGTTTAGGAAGCTTGTCACATCATTTTAGACATGATAAGGAATAAGAACAATAATGATAGGTGTGTACATATACTGAACAAGTATAAATGACACAGTAAAGAAGACTGTTGCCTCGTTATGGGATGAATATATCTTGATGGCTCTCTTTGAGAAAATTGAAGAATGCAGTTGTAATTTGCCATGAAAGCTGCATCTGTTAGAAAGCAGCAGATTTATTGTTAGAAAGTGATAGTACAGTAAAATGCATATAGCAGCCTTTTCCCCAGTAAAATACCTGTTCAAGGCATGAAGGGGTGGATTCTGTCAAACTCAACCAGTCTGCCCTGTAGCTATCTATAATATTCCCAGGGAAGATTGAGTTTCAAGTTGTATTTCAAATGGCATTCAAATTCTCATGCATCTGTATATTAAACTCTCTTGTCTGATTTTTGTACGTGTGCTGTCTTGCGAAGAAAACCGTGGCTCTGTTTTTAATTGTCTGCCTTCCCAAAATGCCGTCAGGCTAAGGCATATTATCTTATATATCATCCATGAACAGTTCAAGATTAATTAGCCTTTCACCCATTTTAAAGGTATCATCTATATCCTGAAGGCAGAGTATGGTGTTTGGCAGCCTCTTCAATCACTTCAAATTCCTCTCTGTGTACTGTATAAATAATCTGTGAATAGAATAGCTAGAGGTGGCGTATTCTGTACAACTCCACAGTCTGAATCCATACAGATTACCCCATTTGAACATTATACGAAGGATTAGAAATATTTTTCATGTGCCCTATAATCCTGCAACAAATGTGACATATTGGCATTCATTCTGTGATTTTAGGGCTTCATGCATTTTTTATTTGCCTAGTAAATGTTATTAAGTGCACGTGTGTGCTGGTTGTGCACTGAAGGCACCTGCGGGAGGGCATACTCGCAAGTTTTTCTCCATGAGAACTTCCTCTGTGAAATGATGGGACCAATTGGAGGCTGGTTTGGTTATTTAGCCTGAGAAACCAATTGGTGAAGTTAGATCGCTTCAGTGAATCCACATTTTGAAGCAAGTAAACCGAGGGAAAAACCTTCTTTCGTTTCCAGCCTTTCACAAGGTAACACTGGCCGGCCCGGCCTTTTCCAATGCGGCCCGGGCCGGGCAGGGGTGGGCTCGGGGGGCCGCCGGGCGCCGCTTTACAACCAGGGGCCCGATGGCCGGGGG
>JAOTQP010001652.1:30649281-30662595 GCA_026413545.1 Cichladusa arquata | reverse complement strand
GTGGAATTAAAGTCTCTATTTCAAAGGAAAACTTCTGCCTTTACTGGCAGACACCTGTCCTTCAAACCAGGACAATATGTTACTCTTTCTTCATGCCAGCAGACTGAAGTGTCTTTCTAAACAAAAATAATGATTTTCAGATTAAAAAAATAAACATTTTTCTGAGACTCACGTATATTTATATCGGTGAGATAATTAGTCTAATGGGCTGTCATTATCCACATTGCTAACATTCTTAATATATGTTTGAAAGATCTGGAATTTCTTCAGCAGTGAAAATATTTATTTTAATCATGATGAGAGTTTACATGAAAGGAAAATATTATGTAGTCAGTCAATTTGTTCCATTCTAAAAATTCAGAGCAGACTTTCTGATTCACAACTGAATTTGTACTTGTATATGGTGAAATAAATGCATAAGACTAAATATGTAGATATATTTTAAGAAATACATTTCTTTATAGTTTTTCACGGTTTTTCTTGTTCTTGCAGGCAGAGTTAAATTGCCTTTCTTGTAGGCAGCACACACTGTATATTATAAGTCTTAAATATAATGTATAATTCCTGGAAGCATGAAGAGCATTCAGTTGTAATACACTATCCCAGTTAACATCTGCTTTAGAGGATTATCAAAACCTGATATAACTGCATCTTGGAAATATTCACATTTGTCTATATATTCTCATGTATTAGCTCATACACAGTTATTGTTCACTTTGACCAAATATTTATTCGACTGGATCTCTTAAATTTACAGGACAACCCGTTCATTGAATCAAAGTTGATTTGGCGCTGTTCTCAGCAAACCTGAGGCCTTACCACCCCCATTGTGTTAGAGTAAAACTGGGCAGGAATTGAGAGAATAGTCATGAGATACACGTAGAACTGTCAGTTTGCATGAATTTACATTCATCTATCCTCATTCATAAAATTCTGTTATCTATTCCTGTAGTTCTCTTTTTCTTTTGCCCATTCTGCTTATTTTTCTTGAATTTTTTTATGGTGAAATTTTGTTTTGCATTCTAATATTTTTTAGAAGTTTCTATTTTTTACTATACAGTGAAGTTTATACCAAATAGAGTTATACAAATGCAAAAGCAAATACCCAAAGTAACTTGTAGGTATTTTAAACTAAGAAAAACTCACCCATGCCCAAAAAATAATGGTCTTTTGCCATTAATGACTCATTGAAGTTATTTATGATAATTAAGCGGAATCCATGTATTGATTTTTATGCTAATTAGTTCCGCTGGAGAAGATAGTTTCTATCAGGTGATTGTCATGCTCTTAGTGGAGACCCTGTATCTATTGGAAGCACTTCACAGGAAGGTCACAGCAGAAGAAATTACTGCTAAATTACCAGGGTTAGAGATAAGCTTCTGCTTTTCAGTTTTAGTCTTTTTGCATATCTAAATCACAGACTCCCCTAATTGAATATCTTAACCTTGCTAGTCAAGGTTTACTGTTACTGAGGGTGGGCTCTCATGCTTTGAGCCTGTGAATCGCTTGCAGTGACAGAGCACCATGCCATCCTCTAGTATTTCAAGTGGAAGACACCAACATGTCACAACTGGACTCCAGGAGACTGAGACACGACTTCAGTGTCTCTTCAACTCCTCTCTATCATGTTGGCTACATGTGTTAGGTGACAAGGGTAGCTGGGGAGGAAGTAGGACAGCATGGCTTGTGCTGTTGCGGGTCACCTGCCTTTCCTCCAAAGTGAGAGGCTATTGCCTGCTCTGCCAGGAGGGAGCCCTTGTTACCTTGCCTGAGCATTGCTCCAATGAGCCTTACACTGAAGGAGCCAAACTGTCTGATGGACCACATTAGCAATTGAACAGTATGAATGTGTTTTTGTCGCTTTCCTCCCCTGGCTCTTACCCCCTGAAAAGTAGCATCTCTGTATGTACACCCCATGGATCTTGATAACTGAACTAACTCAAGGTAGCTTAAACAGAGGGTGAAAATAAATCATGTTTTTAATGACATAAGGTGTTAAAAAACATCTCTCTGTGGATATTCTTGTATGTAACACAGTGAGTAGGGATCAGAAAATATCTAGTGGGCTGGGACGCCTCTGTTCTTCTAGCGCAAGATTGTTCTTCATAAAACATTTCTTAAAAATACATTCTTGCTTTGTTTGCTCAGAAGTCTCAAGCAGTAGGAATTAAAGAGAACTAGTATTTGAAAGACTAATTGGCAACTAGATTTTTATGAGTCAGGAAAGTTTTATAATGTGGTTTTTAACTCTTTCCTTTCTTAATAATATTTGGTTCATCATACAAAAATTTTTTCATACTGTGTTGCACATCCTCCTCTAGATACTCACAGGGTCTTCCTGCTAATCATCAGCTATTGCCAGAGATTCACAGCCAAGGGTTCTATTTGCCATAGTAGGGACTCAATTCTCTGGCTTCCTTAACCTCATTTGGAAAAGATAATTTTAAAAGGTGAGTGAGCAGGTCAAGTTCCTTTATTCTTCCATCTTTGCTTTCATTTCTAAGGGTGAAATTTGACTTCCCATAAACGTTGGCATCTAGTGATAGTTTAGATATATTAAAGCATCCTGCCTCCCCTCCAGTCACCACTGCAAAGTAGTGCAGGTCTCCCCTGCCCTATTTACTTACTCTGTATGGGTAATTGTCCCCCAAGGATGTATCAGAAAAGAACAGATAGCTAAATAATAATAAAAATGTCTGCAGGAGAGATGGACAAGACCATGAAACAACATATTTAAAATTTAGTCCTGAAGTGGTGTTAAGGACAATGATTCAGAAGTATCCATTTAGAGCAATAGCTGGTGATAACCAGTAAAGACTCAGTAAGCTTGCTAATTCAGAGGCATCAAATTGGCTAGGGAAAAGGAAAAAGCATTAAATGTGAGAGAGCAGACTAACTATGCCCTTATGCCCTGCTCCCCCTTCTCCCTCTGCTCCTCTTCTCCCCCCTCTCCCCTCTCCTCCCCATTCCTCTGTGGGTCAGTTTTGAGTCTCCTTTCAAGTGCAAAATTTAGTGATTTCTGTTATCTATCTATGGATTATAATTCACTTCATAATTACTATTAATAACAACTGTTAGCATTCATTTGCATAAGTTCAGGTAAAGGCAGTATTTGAAGAAGTGTCATAACTATTGATAATAGCATTAAAACCTAAATTTTACAAAAAAGTGAAATTAACCTGTATCTTGCAGGAAGCCTTGTAAGACAATTGGAATGAGAAAAATTGTATTCTTTAGCTCAATATTGAACTAAAAGCATGAGCTCCA
Organism: Cichladusa arquata; assembly: GCA_026413545.1. Lineage (NCBI taxonomy): Eukaryota > Metazoa > Chordata > Aves > Passeriformes > Muscicapidae > Cichladusa > Cichladusa arquata. The sequence goes on along the minus strand of JAOTQP010001652.1, from coordinate 30,659,328 downwards.
ATAAAAGTGTTCATGTTAAGTTACATTAATGTATCAATTTTACCCCCTGTGGTAAAACTTTTGTTGTTCTGCAAATCATACCAAATCATTAATTTGATAGAAAACAGTGCTGATGGGGAAAAATAATAAATGATGTCCCTGCACTACTGAATAGTGGGATCAACACTTTTTCCACTTTTGCTGTAAATTTGACAGCTATGTCTTTGCAAAAGCCAAACTAATAAGGTCAAAGTAAAACATCTGTAAAAAGAAAGCTGCTAGTCCAGCAATATTTCATGGTGCTGACACAAGCTATGAGGTACCTCTTCAGCTTGCTTAATGCATATATCATTTTCTATTGATGCTGATATTATTTTGTAACTTTTTTTTTAGTTATACTGCTTTTCTCACATTTTAGTTGCATTTAATTTGGATGGTAACCAACAATATGCTTTATATATGTAGAATATTATAAGAATCTCTTATTTTTCTCTTCAAAACCATTGTCTATTTTGTATAAACTTTCCACTGAAGCAACTACTTCCTACTAGTATTTTTTCTAAAAAAGTTGGCACAGTAAGACCCATCTCTCCACTGAAAAATGGCAGCAATAATGTACAATAATACAAATATTGTTTATTATTTTCTTGAGGAGCTCTTAGTGTCTCCCTCAAAACATAAAAGGCTACAAATTTCTTGTACTGAAAGAGTTGATTCAATTGATTTCTGGCAATAACAACTTTGTAATAAAAAGGAATTGTAACTTAGGAACATGGGAAATAAAATAACCATTGAAATACTCTTGTACATTATTTTTATTGTATAAAAGTATCATTGAATTTAAAAATCCCCTGCTTTCTTCAAGGATTGAACTTTAGTCTATTGTTTTTGGGTTTTTTTCTCAAAGAAATACAATAGTCTTTTTAATTTTCTTGATGGTATATTGAGAAGGTTACTGAAAGCCTATTAAAAATATTGTTCATAATGCTGTTGAAAAGCTAAAATAGCCCTGATCTTGTGATAGGCATACACAGTACAAAACAGGAAGAAAATATTGCTTCCAGTGTTTGAGGAAATGCGAAATATATCAGCCAAACATACACAAAGCAGTGACAAAGCTTATGCAGTAATTCTATACTGTTCCTTGAAAGACAAACTCAATGACTGTTGAAAAATCTGTGTGATTCACTTGTTTCCACTGAAGCTGCAGTCTCAGGGACACCACTTTCCAGACAGCTGAGGACAACTTCATTAGAAAAGGAACAATTAGAAAAGGAACTCACAAATTAGAGTGCCTGGTGTCCAAGGAGTAGTGTCTGTTAACAAGGAGAGCTTAAATAGGTACAGGAGCAGTCATTCCTGCATTTCTGTTTCCATCAGGCTGTGTTAGCTGATAATGCTGGCAGAGCAAAAAACGGAGCTGTGGTTAAAGCACAGCTTCTTCATGTCCAGGTTTTATTTACTGTGCAAGTTCATCTCACTGCAATGTCTGGGTAATTTTGGGAATGGGTCATGGACCTCTTTTCTGGAGGTGTGTTGAACCATAGGGCTTTCTGAAGCTAGTCAATACTTTTCCTCTTTCAAAGTCATTAAGAAAAGGTTAAAGGATGTACTGAAACTATGGTGAAAGTTAGTTCCTAAAAAAAAGGTGCATTTTTTGTAATTTCTCAAACATATCCTTTTCATATCCAAATCAATCTGTTGCAATAGAATCACTGGGGAATGGTAATAATACAATTATTTTAAAAGGAAAAGGATTGTGAAAATTGGCTCAGATGGATAAAAAAGTAATTCAAGACATGTTCTTATCTAATTAGTCATATGTTCTGTTTTTATAATTATTTGAATGGCCGTCTTTTGTGGATCTGTTGAAGCTTAAACTCTGTTGGAAAAAGTTACATCCTGAAAAAATTTGGATGACTAGTGCATATAATAAATGCCTAGATAATCTAAAAGGGAGATGTGTTCCTCCACAGCACTCTACAGAAACCTGCTTCCGAGCTATTAAAATGTAAATTGCCCACCGGATTGCTAGCTTAATATGTGACGTCTTTATTGAGCACACAAAAACACGAGAATTAGATTCCAAGAAGTGAGTACTCCTTTTTTAATTGAAATCCTCTAAATAATTACAATATAACTTCCACTCCAATTAATATTTTTCTCTTATATTTTAATTAAGTAAAATCAAGCTCAGTTTTTTTCACTTTGCAGTCTGTGCACTTCCCCAGGGAAGCATCATCTTTACAAGAACTGAAAACAACAGTTATATTTAAATGTGTCTGTCATCCTACCTTTCAAAGATAATGCCTTAGATTATTATCTTCAGCTCATAATCACCTCAGATTTTCTGATTAACATCATGTCTGTGCCCAGTACTAAAACAAGAACCAGAGTACTAGACTGTGCAGGTGAAAAATTCTACTCATCATCAAAATGGGCTAAGAATCTGCTCAATGCTTTGCCAACACCAGCACACTTGCTTTCTGAAGAAAAAAAAAGGTCAATCTGATGATGTTTGGACTGAGAAAGGGCAAAGAAAACGAGAAGAGTTGACTTCAAGGGTCTCATGGTTCTAACATTCTCCATAAAATGCCCACATGGAATGCTGGATATGTTTTGGAACCAACTCCTGTCCTATATATGTGAATGCCTGGAATTTGTCAGCTGGAGATAGAAGATCTGTGGATCAGAAGCTGAAAAATGTAGTCTGGTCTTCTTTCCTGGCAAGCTACTTGTTACTTTATATTTATGAAAGTCAAATATACAGAAAATTTTTTGTCTTTTACTCTGTGCATCAACAATGACATACAATGATTCCAGCAGAGTAAGATAAGCTTGTCTTTAAAGCACTTCATCTCACTGATTTTTGCAGCCTTCAAACTCTCTGTTTTGGAAGGCTTGTTGATTTTTGCTTAAGACTCTCAGCTTGCATTCCTGATTTGCCACACAGGCCAAGAAGGCAAAGATCTGGTGGCTGCTCTGGACATGTAGGCTCATTAGTGGAAGCAAGAGTATTTACTGATGTAGGGTTTCAATGAAAGGCAGATTCCCTACTGACCTGATTTTAGTATGTTTGCACTCTTTTCATGCTTGTATTTTGAAAATTATCATTATATAAAAAAATACTATATATTTAAAGTAAATCTGCAGACTATTTTCAAAAAGTCTGTTAGATGTAGGTTCTTTTCCCATGATATTATTTTCCCATGCAATTTTCTGATCCCTCTTGGATTATTATTTTTTGTTCAGCTGATAGAACATTCCCCATTTCCAGAAACATAACAAACACTTCATATAGATATTCATGCTTTTATTGTTTGTATATGAGGTTTTATAGCTGTTGGTCAAATTATCCTCTTGCTTACACTGAAGACAAACTTCCATTAGATATGGAAGCCCATAAATGCTTCTTAGTGATTTTTTTCCTAATAATTTTTCCTAATAGTAATGGTTCATTTTTTTCTATCATGTTTGTGGAAGATGTCATAGCCATTAGTGTGGATTAGAAGAGCATACAGTGATATTCAATAAAGCAATACAAAAGGTGTATCTCCAAATTTGTCTTCCAGAGTTCTGAAATGGTTGTGCCTCAGCCACTCCCCTTGCATAATTTAGTGAAACAACATGGCACTGGTATTTTTGTCTTTTGAAAAAGCATTATTTATGGTGAATTGTATTTATCACTAAGTCAATGTATTTTTCAGTATATTTTCAGCTTTTCAATATCTTTTCCAGTTCTAAGATAATTCTCTTTACATTTGAATGTATGTAATTCATGTTGGCAGTAAGTTCTTTGCTGTGGGCAACATGCTTAGCTGAAAGATGATATTTTTAAAATAGAGAGAGGTGTAAAATCCACATCAACTGTATCATATTTTAGTTAAGCTTAGTGATGACACAAAGAAAGAAATGCTGGAAAATAAGGCACATAAATACTAAGTGTTTGTATTTTTATTGTAACAGGAAAAACTTACACTAGGAGTGAAACTGTGGCCTGTCTGTAATGCCTGGAATTTCTACCACTAGCTTCAAGCAGTCAGGAATTCACATAAAAAGTCAGGAGCTAATGGATTAAAAGCATCACGTGTTCTTAACAAAGTCACTTCCAAAGATGCTTTTGAAGGTCCTGCTCTTCTTCATTATGTCAGTTGTATAACAGTAATGCACTCAAGCATATTTTTCATTAAAAAATAACCATTCTGAACTCCTTGATTTGCCATGTGTTCATTAAAAAAGAATAAACTGCTTTCATATTGTACAAGACATTCTTGAATGAAAAAATTAAGGGTTTTAAAGTGAGCTGCAACTGTCTGTGACCCCAGCCAAAGGAAACACCTGCTAATGCACACTAGCCAGAGGTGAAGTTTAGGGACTCTGACTGTAGGTGACAGTCAAAAAGCAGCTAACAGCAAACCTAAGCATGATGCAGGGTTCAAACCCATGGTAGATCTCAGCTGTGTTACTGCTGCCTGGCAAGATTTTGTCTCGTTTGGGCTACAGGAACAGGCAGCATGAATCTTCTTCAGCTGTCTCAGCTGCAGTGAAGCAGGCTATCTGAAATTCAGGTTAAGGAAGTCTCAGCTTTGCAGTTTGGCAGCTAGGGGAGAAGCTCAGGGGACACAGACCGACCACTCAGCTTGGGAACACTGTTTCTCATTATAATGGACCATTCTGGCAGCCTGCTGTAAACACAAAAGAACATTGTCAGGAAATACTCTTTTTGTTCCGACTCTACTTCCTCAGATTCTTCCACAAGAGAACCCCAGTCTTCCTAGTCAGATAATTAAAGCAGTAGATCACAGAAATTTGCCCCTTACACTTAAAAAACCTCAATATAGTGAAATTAATTGGTTTCTTCCTAAGGTGTTACAGGTGTTATGTAGCATCCTGGTTGTATTTTCATGCAGCTATCTCATGCAAGCCTGCCTGGGGGAAAAAAAAGGGAATTCAGAAGAGATGTTTACTTTTAATTTTTCTCATACTGAATACTCAGTTTTAAAATTATAAGGCTACAACTTTGTTCAAAATACATTGTCATTTTGTTGTGACAGCTGATTAATTTAGTGCTCTTTGATGACAGTTATTAAAAATTATTTTATACAAAACCTGCAAAAAATACCACTGTGTTTCTGAACAATTACTCACTGGCTTATTTACTGTCCCCTCCCTTGAGTACTACAAACGATAATGACAGATTTTTCTCTTAGAAATCATTCATCATTGCCTTGAGCTTGTCAGGATGAGTAAGGCTGTGCCCTGCTCCTCTATAATGGCATTCTTATTTTTGAAGCCAAAGATTTCACAAAGATAAGTCTCTTGAAGGTAGAGAAATTTGATCATGTTCTTTGTAATATTTAAAATCACTCCTTAATTACATAAGTAAACTCTAGAAACACAATTATAACTTCTAAGAGCTCCTAAAGAAAGCAGAGTTTAATGTTACTTGTTTCTTTTAGACCGGCATAGTAAGTAAATCTCACTTGTCCATACTGTGCAATGACAATAGGTAAAATATGCCCTTTCAGCTGCTTTTTAGTCTTTGAATTTCTTACCAAATTCATTTTCATATTTATGTTGAATCTAGAGATTTAACAGAACAAATCATAATTCTGAGGAAGAGATGATCATAGATGACAAGGTATACTAAAAACAATGTAATTGTTCATTGAGGATGTTTGGGCATGGAGCCAGTGTATAGGCATTCCTTATAACAGTGATGACCATGCAGGGCCCCATCGTATTGCTGAGTGTTCAGTTGGGGGGAGATCAGAATCCACTTTACTCTACACCTCTCCCATGACAAATCTGTCCCCATGCTGAATGTGAATGGAGTGGGCAGCTTTGCCCTGCTCATGTGAGGTCTCAGACCCACAGACTGAAGTTTTGATTCTTTGAATCAAACAAAACAGGCAAGGAGTTCATGGCTGGCTTAGATTTCCAGTGGGTCTCAGCATTAATAAACAGCATGCATCTTGCTTCTTATATAACCTGTATTAAGAGGCAATTTATGCTGGAAATCAGGAAATCAGATAACCTTATTTGGTAAACGTATGAATCTGAAACAGTTCCTCTTGGGCTTCAAAAACATAAATATCTTTATGGGAACAGCAGCAGCTGGCTGTGCCTGGGGTCGTTCCAAGCAAGAGGAGCCATTCCTGGGGAAGGGACAACAGATCAGCAGCCACTACATCACTCAGTTCTAGACTGAGCCTTCCTTTCTGTCTCTACCAGAAAAAAATTGATCCCAGAATACTGTGAGCACCCTAGATAAGGCTCTCTCATTATAATTTTAATTGCATCTAGGAGCCATGTTGCATTCCATTGCATAAAATTCTGCCTGTTTCTCTGACAGATGTGGATTCACTCAGCTTGAAAACCCTTCAGAGTTTGAGTTATGTATGTTCATGGCAGGCATTGCACTTGCTCCAGATGGCTACAGCTTTAGGTTTGTAGCAGTTTTTAGGAGTTCTTTTTTGAGTTCTTTGGATATGCCTCCACATTTTTGAGAACATAAGTTAATACAGAGAAATTATATCAGCCAGCAGGCAGAACCCCTCAGTACCCCCAACCCCAAAACACTTCATTTCACATTATTTATTTAAACATAAAAAAATGGAACTGCAGAACCTGACAGGATGATTTTGAAAGAGTGCAAATAGAATGAACAGAATTTGAAAATACAGCATATGAAACGGGAGAGAAATGAGTGTTACAGAAAAGGTAATATTTTAGTCTATTTTCTTGTAGTTTATTCTACAGATGCCCTTTTTTCTATGGGAATAAAGTAAATTAATGATCAACACCACCATGGTTTTCTAAAAGTAGAATTCAAAGATAATTCCATTATTATCTCCATTAATGTGTTTATAAATACAGATAATAGAACTACTTATCATCTATACAGTATGTACCAATATAATATCTGAACCCCTCAGCCTTTAATATACTGTAGTACTAACATTCCTGTCAAGTTTGAAAATGTGATTTTGCCATGTAACAAATGAGAAACTGAGGGAGAGAAAGGGGGAGCCTTACAAAAGGACAAAAATTTTGTCAGTTACAGATACAACATTGAGGCTGGTAGAGAATGGATTATGTGTACTCTTACAAGGAGGAGAATATGAAGTAAAGGAGTATTTGTTTTAGAGAGTGTCTGGAGGCAACAGGGCTTATATATTTTAAGTGTAAGATTTTGAGAAAGAAATTAATTTTCCAGGTGTCTTAAAAATGCATTCTGACTAATGGGAATGTGTCCTATTTATCAACTGTAAATTCCTTCTATGTTCATCTTTCCCCTTTTGAGCTACACTAGGATAAGCCACAGTAGTGATCCTGCATTTACTGGCTTCAGAGAGTTTTGGTGCTCCACATAATGTTTTTCACCATTTGATGACATAATTTGGCTTAAATTTTTATTTTATCCTTTTCCTCTTTACCTACAAGAATTGTAGTAGCTGTTTTGTACATATCCATAAAAGCAGACTTTAAGTGGTTTCAGGTAAGGCAGGAGATCCTTAGTTAATTTGAATTATTTTCACCGTGCTGATTCTTTCTCCCTCCTCAAACTCAATCTGTCTGCCTAGGAAGTTTTTAAAGTTTTTACACTTGAATTTTGTCTGGAGATATATGCTTTACTTAAGATCTTCTGGTTAAAAAAAATACATACAACATTAATACTTAGTTCATAGAATCACAGGATCAGAAAATGGTAAGTTGGGAAGGGACACCTGGATATCTTCTAGTCCCATCTCCCTGCACAGGGAGCCCGGCTCCTCTTCACAATTTTTTCTCATCAGGTGCTTGTGCACACTGAGATCCCCCATGAGCCTTCTCTTTTCCAGGCTCAGTGGTACCAGCCCATATGAGAGATGCTGAGAGATCTTTGCAGTCCTATGTTGCACTCACACAAATAAGTCCATGTCTTGCTTCTGCTCAGAAGCCCAGAAATGGCCTCAGCATTGAGATGTGAACTCATCTTTACCAAGAAGAGAGGAAGAATCACCTGACAGGAAGGAACCTTATGCAGCTGGGGCTACTTTTTGCTTCAAGGGTGTGCTGCTATTGTTCCCCAGGACACTGAGGCCCCTCTTAAGAAACCTGCTTTCCAGCTGGTGAGCCCCCAGGACATACAGGTGCTTGAGGATGTTCCTCCCTGTGTGCAGAGCCCTGCATTTCTTCTTGGACTGCATGGATTTCCCCTCCACCACTCTTTGGCTTGTCCTCTGAAAGATGGCACAACTCTCTGGTGCACCAGCTACTGCTCCCTGTTTTGTATCCTCTGTGAACTTGCTGGAGCTCTCTCTGCCCCACTAATGAGTGAGGATATTGAACAGCCCTGGGCCCATTAGTGAGCCCTGAGATGCAGCACTCAGGACTTGCCTTCAGCTGGACCAAGGCCCCAGTAAAATTACGCTAAGCAACATCCACAGCTCTCCTCTCATCCACCAGCGTAGCCTCCCCACTGTAGAAGGCTATCGGGTTGGTCAAGTGGGATTTCCTCTTCCTGAATCCAAGGTGGCTATTCCCAATCAGTTTCTTGAGCTTCATGTATTTGGCAATACTTCTCAGGAGAATTTTTTGCCATAACAGAGGAGTTAACAAGGCAGATTTTATCTGCGTTATTCTCTTCTGCATATTTTGCGTATGAAGTCAGAAAGTAGGTTTCTATTAAAGGGTGGCTTTTGTTGTATCAGAACAGACAGACAATAATAGTTATTTTTTCCAGTGTTCTGTATTTGAAGATATTACCAGACAATAGCTACAACAATATGGGCAAGAAGAAGGAACAGAAAAATACAGATACTTTTCAATCAGGGCTTCAGTATTTATTTTTAAATGTCATTAGCAAAATTAAACAACACATTTATCACAAATTGCTGTGCTCTGTAGAGCCATCACTTTGGACATGGGGGCAGTCTGTCAGGCATGACCACACTGTTCTCTCAGCAAATGCGTATGGTTATAGATCATAACAACTTGAAAAGCAAAGAGGAAAATTGATGTGGTTGATTGTTGCAGAGGCAATGTTAAGCACTTGACTGGACTACCTAAATTAGGAGTTACTCTAGCCTTTGTGTCTAGAGAGAAAAGAGAAAAATAACCTCAAGCCTTCAAATATCACACTTCTCCTTGGAATATGTAGAATACTTCAATTTTTTATCAATAACTGGGGAACTTATTCTAACCTCAAATTTAGGCAACAAGTTTTTATATGTTTAATATTTTTTTATAAACTCTGAAACAGATATAGATTGTGGTGGTGTCCTTTCCTGTTTACATGGAGAACAGATATTTGTTTTTAGGATGTCTGGGTTTTATAATACACAGAACATGACTGGTAAGTGCTCTACAAAAATAAGTCAACAAAAGATTTATGTCATAGACATAGATATTAGGTCATTCACTAGTTTTCATGAGATATCTGAATAAATTAATTTTCTGTCATGTAAATCCACTTAGACCACAGTCCTCAGGAAGGGACCTTACTCAGTCTTCTATACTACATTTCTCTATAACATGAGACACTGTGGTTTTGGCTTAGCCAACCCAGTAAAACCTTTATCTTTCTCTATGCCTACTGACTCCATAGCTCAGTTTCATCCCTATGAACTTTAAGATTCTGACCAGGATGTTTCAGCTGAGAAAGAAAATTTTCTCTGCTCCTTCTGTGCACTTTAGGGATGCAGCAAGAGGTCCTCAGGGAGTGACTTACATAGAGGCAGGTGATGTTGGTGCTTCTTTGATGACAGAGTCTGGGTAGCTACGCTCAGCTCAAGGCACTTAATTAGATGTGGGTTGGAAAATATTAGCTAAATGCTAATTGGTTGATAGGGATGACTAATTTAAATTTACAGGCCTTAAACTCCTTGCTGTGTCATGTCATGGTTTCAGTAGGAGGCGTGGCCTTGGGCTAGGATAGCTGGTAGTTTGGGCTGAGGACCCTGATAGCAGCTTTCAGCCCCTTCTGGCTCCATTCATATTTTTTGCTTCTGTTGTTTTTTTGTTTTGGGGTTTTTTTGTTTGGTTTTTTTTTGGTTTTTTTTTTTTTTGTTTGTTTGTTTTGTT
>JAOTQP010001652.1:30632203-30649181 GCA_026413545.1 Cichladusa arquata | reverse complement strand
TGGGGTTTTTTTGTTTTGTTTTTTTTTGTTTTTTTTTTTTTTTGTTTGTTTGTTTGGTTTTTTCTTTTTTTGTGGTTGTTTTTGTTGTTTGATTTTTATTTTTCTGTGAATTCTTTATCTACCAAAGACAAAATAGTGAGGTAGGTGAATTGAACTACTTATTTTCTATTTTGTTTTGTTTTCCTGAATTTTTTCTCTAATTAAAAAGACGTGTGCTGACAAGCCTGTTCATACAGAGGTGCTCCTTGTACATCCTATAAATTAATGTCAAAAGTTGGAAAGGGTAACATTTCAGGTACATTCCTCTTTCTAAGTTCCTTTACTGGCAGCTTCCTGGTAAAATTTTGTAGGATGTAGGAAATCAGCCATAAATTTAGTTTTGAGTAAAAAAGAAGAGGAAAAAAAGAGAATTTACACTGAGCTCTTGCCCAGGACTATAGCGTCCCTTTTGGCAATGTGGCAATGATGGAAGAGCAGTTCTGGGCTGCCGTACTCTCCCACCTCTCAGTTTCTTTGAGCAGCTGTGGATATTGGCAGAAGGAGAGATGTGGCAGGTTATATCCTGTGTATCTCCAGAACATGGTCTCAGTTTCAAACCAATGAAGTAATTTGAGGTCCCTATTCCCTTCCTATAGGACTAAAAGTGCCAAAGTAAAGGGTTTGTTCATACCAAATGTGTCACTTGATACCACATCAAAGAGAAACACCAGTGCAAAAAATTTGTTTCTGGCTTAATGGTGCACAATACAGAGCTCTTGCTTTTAAGGTTAAAAAAACCAAAAGGGCTTGGTTATGTCCAAATCTCAAGTGCTGCTTCAAATCAATATGCTATTCAAATCACTGCCTCTTTGCTATTTCTTATAATTACCTATGTTGGGTAAAGTTTCTGAAAAAAAAAATCACTATAAATCTGTGGATTTTTAAGTCAAATTTTGCAGCTTTTAGAGTGCCTAAAGTTACTGTTTCTAAGGGCAACCTATTCTCTCTTCACTTTTTTTTTTTAAATCTTTCCCCAGTTGTTTTGCCATAAATGTGGGTAGTGGGAGAATCTCATTTCATCTTGCTTTGCCAGTGCACTGCTTTGAATTTTTAATGATGACAGCTCAATAATAGACTTTCCCCAAAGGTAAAAAAAATCACCGTAACATTCTGATGACTTATCTGTAGTCTGCTTTGGAAACAAACATCTGTGAAAGATGATTTCCTTTAATGCTGCCTGATGGAGATGACCTTTCGAGTTATCACAAAAGCAATGCTTTAACCACCTGCAGAGGAACAGAAGGCAGATATTTGCATGGTAAATATTTTAACAACTGCTGGGAAAAATATCCAAAAAATTATTTGGGTAAGTCATCAAATGATATAATAGTTGGAAATGAGGCATCAGGAATTTCTCCAAAGTTAAATTGTTACAGTTTGTGTTCATGTTTAGTAGGTTATAACACCACAAAGGAATAACTCAAAAAGTACCAAATACATAGGATTTTGAATAGGTACACACAGTATTTTATCTGCAAATTGGGAGAGAACAATATTAAAAAACATATTAAATATTAAAGTTAAAGTTACCAAGACTTTGGCAAGCTGTGCAAAGTAATGGCTGCAGTATGGACTAAAGGAACCTGTGCCAGAGTAGCTCCAGGGTAGCAGCTGGAAGTACACTAAGTGATGGTGATATGGGCTGATGCAAACTAGCAAATGCCTTCTGAAAAATTTCCTTGGTTAAGTTGAAATGCAAAGCAGAGTTTACAGTAGACTTCCATAAAACACAGTGCAGAATAGAATCTGACATTTCTAATATTCAGAACTGTGAATCAATATGCTTTGAGTGTATGAGAGTATCATTTTTTCAAGGAGAAAAAATTCTAAAAGATTTAATTTTTTAATATTTTTTTTTAATCATATAGATTTTAACTGAAGTCCAGTTATATTTGCACATAGGCAACATTATGCTGACATATCAACATAATTCCACGTAATATTCCTAGAACACAATGGGTTGGAAGGGACTTTTAAGGTCACCTGCTCCCAACTCCCTCTCCAATGGGCAGGGATACCTCCCACTACACAAGGTTACTCAAGGCCTTATCCAACCTGACCTTGAAAAATATATTTACACAAAATGCAGGAAAAAAACCCACAAATTATTCACTTTATTGTGAGATTTAATTATAATTTTCCACTAAATAATAATTATTTTGCTTAAATCCAGTGTTCCACACAGCTACAGTCAGAAATTTTTTTGTTCCGTGAAAAAGTTTGTATCCCCAGAAATGCATTTCTTCCAACATTTGTGGGGACATTGATTAATTTGGCCTTGAAAACAAGATGAGCCATAAGTAAAGCTTCAAGTTACTACACGTTGAGCTACTAGCATTATTAGGAAATCTCTCCCTTCATGTCCTTGCTTATGCTGTCAGAGGAGACTGAGTCACAGAACATGACTCAATGACTATCTTTGCTTCCTGAATTTTGGGGTTTTTTTGTGGTTTTTTTGGGATTTTTTTGGTGTTTGTTTTGGTTTGTGAATTTGTTTTCTTTTTTGTTTTGTTTTGGGTTTTTTGGGTTTTTTTTGTGTTGTGTGTTTGGGTATTTCCTCTTGTTTATTTCCCATCCAAATGGGACTGATTCCTGATTCCTAATGAAGAGACGTAACAATCTCTAAAGTATCTGTGATGTTTTCTAGTTTGGTTAGGTTTTTCCCTATTAGCATATAGATTTGACTTTCACAAAGTAATCTTTAATACTCGAGGGACTATATTCTGAACACAACAGTATGTGGGGAGAATCCCTGTAATTATCAAGAATAAAAAGAAATAAAAAATATAAAGGGATGAAAACATATCTTTTTTTTTTTTTTTTTAGAGAAAAGCAATTATCAAAGTTGGTTAACTGTTAACTGCAGGATTTAATAAACCTTAAATGATCCAGACAGAAGATAAAGCATTAAAGTCAGCTTTTAATTATAGAGGTTGGGCATTTCTGGTAGGAGTTAATGCAAAATATCATCGTTATACAAATACTGTAGATCCTTTTAATATATCAGGTATGCTGTAAGATTTTGACAATGGTTTGCTTAGACTCATTGTAGGTAGATTAATGTTAGTGGAGTTTTTATAAGGTGGTTTTTTTTGAGTTTTTTTCCTATCTCATAAGTCAAGATGAGTTTAAATGATCTTGTCTACAGTTTTCCTGGCATGAGTTTTTACCAGTTTACAGTTCCATGAGAACTGTTCTTTCAGCTGAGCTCATGGATAAAGTTTTTCTGATATGCATGCAGCCCATTTAAATGTTGGCTCTACAGGGAATGCATCCTACAAGATCACCCATCTTCTCACATAAGCTGTTCTAAGTTTTGAGAGATAATTTCTGGATTTTCATGGACCCCTTCTCAGAAAAGAAATAGCTTCCTCTTTTTTCCGAAGTTTTGAGAAGTGACTATTTGTATGATATTTGAATTTCAGCTTGAGTTACCCTGGAAGTGGTCTGGGTAGGTAAGTAAGAGAAAAGTTTCATTTCAAGAGCCTAAAGTGAAATAATTTAAGGTCAATACTATCTGTAGGTATTGGTTAATCCAGTCTCCAGACTAGAGACACTCTTTGCTTATGGGTAGCTTGTGCTTGTGAGAAGAGTTTGAGGTTAAGATGAAATGTGTTACTCTGAGTTGCCAGAAATGAAGCGTTGCAGCTAATGTCAGAGGAATTTTAGAAAGTAAAAATTTCAAGTGCATCACATTATGTGGCAAATAATTGAAGCATGCTCTCAGCTTCTACCTTAATCATAAAACTAATAAAATTCAATTATCAGTTATCAGAAGCAAGAATGTGTGAAGTATCTTCTTTAGGGATCAATCTAAATTTTAATGAAGGATTACATCTGGGACTTTGAAAACAGTATAAAGCTCTGTCTGTTAGTCTATGGTGAGAAAAATCATGAGGGCTGAAATATTGATGATTCAAGGATTTGGGTGTTTAAGCAGTTTGTCTATGCTGAGATTGTTTTATAAGACCTTCATTAAAATTCTGTTTGAACCGCTAAAGGAGAGAAATAGCATTGCTAAACCCATTTTCTTGTAGTAGGACTATTATATTATCATCCACTTAAATTCTAATTGAAGCATTTAACCTGTTTAGGTCTGGGACAGAGGCCCATATCCACAAAGCTATTTGAGAACCTAATTCTTATTTGACCACCTAATTGTCACTGATTTTGAGAGACTGGACTTGCCAGAATGGGAGTTAGGTGCCTAAAATTACCTTGGAATAGCTGATCAGTAACTCTTTTCTTCAGAGCTGTAGTTTATGCAGGTACCTATGTTCTAATTTTTGGTCAAACTCGGCAATACCTGTCTAACCTTTTCTATTCAAACCATATGTACCCACAAATTACAGTCTGACACAGTTAAACAGGAAGGCTTTTATCACTTAATTTTATCTACATTGCTGCAGAAATATAAAAGCTAGAAATTTACATAAGCAAAGAATGGCTTGTCAGTCCATTTCTTCAATATGCTTTGACTTTGTAGTTGTTAATGCTCTCTCTCTGAGATATTGATGTCAACAGCTAAATGAAGCTCTTGTGAATAAGCAGGGGATTTTTCTTAACTGGAAGTACAATATTCAGCCAGCAGAGCCACCTGATTAATTAATATCTTTATGTAGCCATACTCACTTCCATGTAATTTGGCTGCTACTATTAGCAGAAACCATCCAGCCTTTATTAAACATATTTGTAAACCTAATTTTCATTAAATATGTAACATCTGCATTTTTGTCTGCTGGGTTCTGCCTTCCTACCTGAAACAATCAAAAGTAGACACATTATACATCTGTTATCTTTCATAATCTAGACTGCCTCAAGCAGGAACAATGCATTTATATTTTCTGATGAAAAGAAAGCCTCTGAATGCCAACTAGTACACACAAAAGATTATCTTTCTATTTGCCAGGCTCGGATTGTCAGACATTAAATTTTTTAACAGCCACTTCCACTGAATTATTGATGTTCTCACTATTTAGAAAATGGATCACATCACTAGAGTAATTAGCACCCTGCCACTTCTGGCTCTGGTATTTAATGTGTCGCAGGAGAAGGCTGTGTTGAGCTATTTCCTTTTAAGTGAATGACTAGCATTGCTTCTCATCATTGGCCTGCTGCAAATCACTCAAATAGCATAGATGGATGGTGTTCCATAGGGTTAGGATCCAACATGAATATGTGGCTTCCATTTTGTATAAGTATACATGTTCGTTGTCAGAATTTAATGACATCGATTTCTCCTCAGGATTAATTTTTACGTGCAAGACAGAATGGATGCCTTCTGCAAGTGTTGAAGTTGCAGTAAAGGCAGTAATTGAGATGTGTGCAAATTCATATAACAGTGTTATCCCTCATATGTAAGATTACTCACTTCAGGATATCTAAATGTTTAGAAATAATGATGATTGGCAGATTTTTATTCTTTCAAATTAATAAAACAGAATGCTGCTTTGAGCTTTATATTCAACAAATAACACTTCTTGAAAAATTGTCTAGATTCAGATAAAAAAAATCCCAAAGCCCTCCACATAAATACAGAGTCTCATCAGAGTAAAAGTTTCTTTCTGTAATTTTCTATCCTTTTGCAAAATTAAAATGCAATATTGGTGGTTTTGCTTTCTTCCTGATTTCTATACATCTATGCACTTTGGAATTTGTTATGTGTTAGTCATCTGTTTCTTTCCAAGAGCCTGCTAGAAATGACTGAAAACAGAGATAAATGTGTACCAGCAAAGTAATTTTATCAGGCCAGTAATTTATAAACATACTGCATGTTACTTAGAAATACAATTTTTAGAGCATATCTGGAACTGCATATTTGCACTTAACTGAACACTCAATTATTCTGCATTTTATTCTCTGTATATCAATACCTGATACTTGGGAAAGCAGTAATAATAATGGTGGTACTTAAGAAAACAGGGAAGTGGAAAAAAAATATCTCATAGAGCTCATGCCTATCGAAGTTATTTTTAAAAAATCAGTATGTACCTGAATAAGAGACTACAGAAAGAGAAACTGGCCTCATTCAGGTATTTAAATGGACAAGGGCACTGATCAGCATAATTAGATGCTTAACTGGACGTGCTAGTCTGTGGATTTGAATGTTTAACTATGGCACACAAAGAAGTACTGAAGGTGTTCTGTTTCAAAGGGCTTTGTTTTCTGTTTTCAGGCTATTCATGTTACTGAAGAATGTAGATTATGTAACAAATACAGTAGGGGCAAAAAAAAACCAGACACAAACAAGGATCTTCCACAGAATACAGAAAACAAAAGCTGAAAAATTAAAACTAAAACTAAGCAATTATAAACAGAATAAACATAATGACCTCCTGGCACTCCTTAATTTTTTTATCAGTGATAGATATGCACTTAAATTGTGTCCAGCAATTGGAAAGTGAAATTGCATCCTTATTTTCAAGTTTGAGTGGATTTTTCTTGAAGAAATGAAGAAGCTGAAGAAATGGAAACCTCTTGATATCTAGCACATTCGGGGTAGAACTGCCGGGCAATTTCTGTGATCACCTGGCAGGAGTCTCCAATTTGAATGAGCTAAGCCTTAGGACACATTTCATGCACTAATGGAGGATAGAATCATAGAATCACTTAGGTTGGAAAAGACCTCTAAGAATATCAAGTCCAACCACTACCCAGCACTGCCACACCCACCCCAGTCCATGGCCCTAAGTGCCTTGTCCATATGTCTTTTAAACACCAACAGGGATGGTGACTATACCATGTGGCAGCCTGTTCCAATACTTGATTACCCTTTCAGTGAACAAAATCTTTCCTAATATCTGATCTAAACCTCCCCTGGCTAGAGGCCCTTTGCTCTTCTCCTGTCACTTCTTATCTGGGAGAAGAAGCCAAGCCCTACCTGGCTACACCTTTCCTTCAGGCAGTTGTAGAGAGCAATGAGGTCTCCCCAGAGCCTCTTTTTTTTTCCAGACTAAACATCCCCAGCTCCCTCAGCTGCTCCTCACAGGACTTGTGCTCCAGAGCCTTCACCAGCTCCTTTGTCACTCCAGCAGCTCAATGTGTTTCCTGTGCTGAGGGGCCCAGAGCTGGCCACAGTATTTGAGGTGCAGCCTCACCAGTGCCAGGTGAAAAAAATGGGGGGAAAATCCCTGCCCTGGTCCTGCTGTTGGCACTATTGCTGATATAGGCCAGGATGCCATTAGCCTTGTTTGCCACCTGGGCACAGCTGGCTCGTGTGTTCTGAGGCAACTGAGTTTATGGGTTGTGAAGCACTTGTAGTAGAAAAGCAGAATATTTGATTTCTATGCAGAGTGGAAAATAAATGGTAAACTGTATATGGACTGGCTGGTAACAGAGATAGATTGAGATATTTAATTGGGTAAGTAACTTGGCCTCTTTGTCTTTCTCCCTTTCCTATTGTCCTTGCCCATGCAGTCTTTCATATTTACTAAATTTTTGTGAGCAGACCAAATTCTGTTTCTGCACCATGCTAAAAAAATCACTGTTCTGGATCTCTTGTGCTTCCTGGATCTGCGGCTGAACCTCTTGCTTGCTGACTCTCAGATGATTGCAGAGAAAAGTTTGCCTTCTGTTGTAGACTCAATTTCTGGATTAGGATCTGAAAGTTCTCCTTTTGCTCCAGAAGTTGTAGTGTTGGCTACCAAACGAGAACATGTTTGGTACTTCCCACAAGGTGTGTTTTACTTTTCCCGTTTGTTTCAGAGTTCACAATTCAAAGCTGAGGTTTTTCTCCAGTAGCAAACTTCAGTAAGAAAGAAAAAAAAAATTGAAATGTAGTGTATCTGAACTTCCTGGTCTGCACTCCTGCAGGTAGCAATACCAGGCTTGTAGCACTGCAGTGGAGTCTCCAAGCAGTGGAGATCACAGAACAGGAGTCACTCTGTGAGCTGTCAGTTGCTACGTGCAGAACTTGGTTTGCATTCCAAAGTGTGTGCCACCAATACTTGCATACCTTTTAAGATTAAGTCTGTAGGAGAAAAGGACTGCTATTTCATAATAGCACAATCTCAGAATACAAACTGGGAAGTTCTATAAGCAAAAAATGAGTATGTGTATGTGCGAAAAATAGCTTGAATTATGTTGGGTCTATATTGGGTTTATACTGGGGTTTTTTGTGTAATTAGCTTGGATGTACTTCAAAGAACAATTGTGGTTTACAAATCCTTTTTTCCTAAGCACAGCCAAATAATAATGAACAAAAGATGTGTAGGAAAAATAATTTTAAAATCACTTCTGTTCCTTTCAAAAAGTAATTATGTACACAGAAAAAAAAGAAGTGACATTGCAGACTAATAATTGAATTTATTATTTTCATTTATCTTGAATAGTTGTAATAATCCAGAAGACTATTTAACTTCTCTATTAGGATTATAAAACTCATGTAATATTGTGTTTTTACTCACCTAATTTCAATATGAAATTCTTGTATCTCTCTGCTGTAAAAATCTTGCAGTAGTATTTGACTTAAATAATCATGTCACACTGTCTAATGGAAATAACAATAAAGAAAAAAGTACTTTGGTGACTCAGGACTTCCTTCTCATTGACTTTCAATAATACACAGGCGTCTACAAGTCTTACTGAGTCATACAGAAGGACATTGAACATTAAAAAGGAATTTAAACAGGCTTAACAGATTAAGCCATACTTCTGTAAAAAAGTCCCATTTAGCAGTCACCTTCTCCTAAAACTCAGTACCTCCTCCTTATCTGATCTGGCATTTGCATAGCCTCTTGTTTGGTGTAGCCATGCAGCTGCCCCAGTCTGACCATCTGACTCATACCTAAGATTTGCAAAGATCTAGAAATTAGGGCAAGTGATGCTTTAGTTCTTTGGAGGACTTTTCCGGCACTTCTGCTCTAGGGGTGCCCCATAACTAGGCCTGAAACATGGGCTAGGCATGGCAGCCTTTTTTTTTTGGGGGGGGGGAGGGTTTCCTTTCTTTTTTTTTCTTTTTTTCCTTGTCAGACAGCTTAGCTGCCTTTGGGAGAGCACCTCAGGGTAGAAGCTCCAGGTGACTTCTGTGGCTTCAATGGTGAAAGAGCAATGGGAGGCTGCTAAAACAGTGGCTTCCAATCTGCATTCTACAAGTCCTCCAAGTCTCCCTGAACTCTTTTCAAAAAAAGAATCCAAAAAAAGGAAATGTTGTAAATTTAGTCTATTATTTTGTGTCAGTTCACAATATAGAACTACTCCTGCAGAAAAACGCAAAACGAAACAAAACAAAAACCTGAAAAATAATTTATTTGCATCAATCTCACTTCTCTATGGACTTGATTGTGAACTTAGATTTTTTTGGTGATCTTAAATGCCTCATCTCTTTAACATTGCAGTGAGATATAAAGTATTTAGGGATAAATAGAGGCACTCTAGCAGCACATCTAAATCCTACATATAAGGACTCAAACCAGTGTATTGAGGTCCTGAAAAGCTATTTATCTGCTAAAGCATCATTTTGAGCTTTTAAATAGAGGACTAGAAAGACTATCAACATCCTGCAAAGGTAAAAGATGGCTTCCATGCATACCTGCAGCCATGCTTAGGAGCCTAACTTGCAGCTTTGCCTGTGTTCTCTCAGTGCACACACAAACCTACGAAGATTTCACATCCTGAAATAATGTTTAATAAGTAATACAGACACTTTCCCTGCAAAACTGAATGAAAATAATGCTTGTGTTTTTTTCTTTGGTAAACTTCCTGTGAAATAACGAGGATAAAATATGTGTTTTCTGTGATAGGCTGCCTGGAGGATAATGAAAAGATCTGAGTGTATAAAGCTGCTCAATTATTTCTGGATTTTATGCACTGCACTTCTGCACCCATACATTTATTGTTTTACATGGCTTATGTTCAAATGAAAACTATGTATGTGTGTGCTAAAATACTTGACCTGGAGAGTTCCAGGAAACTAATTATTTCTTCAAACTGACCTGACACCATGCACAATTGATACTGATGGGTGATGAGATTATAATTTTCTTGTGATTAAATGATTGGAAAAGTAGTGGCATCTGTTAGTGGGTGTGGGTAGCTTGACACTGCAATTGAGTGATGGTCATAAATTCATTGTCATGTATAATTGTTGGTTATCTGTTCACAATAAGAACCTATTGGACTTAAAGTTCGATAGCAATTGATTTTTCTCTTTAATCTGCTGCCAAGCAGATACAAATTCTGGTTGCATTAACATGCCTACATTTCCAGGCAATTGTGGTAAAATCATCTCAGGGTTTGTCCATGTGGAAGCTAGATCTGATATAAAAACAGAGCCTTTTTCTTTGTGGTTTTGATTACAAGTGGGAGCCCAACAGCAGTGGTGTGAGGGACAGAGAGCAGTGTATTTAGGATAAGTTGTTATCACCTTGAACAGTCATAGATTTTTTTTTTTTTTTTTTTATTGAGATTGGATGGAGACAAGGGGGAAAAAAGAGACCCTGAAATAACATAATCTGGACATCTATTGTATCCTGATATAAGCTTCATTTTTTTTTCCTGTCAGCCATAGGTCTGCTACTGTGCTGGCTCTGTGATACATTTTTTTAGGTCTTTGTATGTCTGATAGGTAATAGTGTTGCATTTGGTTTATTTATGTATTTTGGATTCAAGGGGAAATCTCTACCCTTTGGGAAGATGCAAGGGTAGAGGATGAGAAGAGGATCATAAAAGTGTATTAGGAGTGAGACTGGCTTCTCTGCCTTAGTTATGGCCTAACTTGTAGCCTTTTTAAAGAATTTAACATTTTTCCTAGAATTGCCAAGTCAAATATCTCAAAATGGTTACTGCCAGGATCATTTCAACATTGTCATTTTGAGCATGTGAGTGGCAATGACCTTAATGTGGTCACATACTGCTCCCTTAACCCCTCTAGGTCTCTAGACTTACTCAATGTGCAGAATGTGCTTGGCAATTAAAAGATAGGAACCATTAGTTAACCTTTTAATCTTATTGCTCAGTATAGGGCACTCAAATTTATCTACTGTTTCTTATTCTAACCTTCCTAGAGATACAAAATTATTTTACCCATATGCTTTTCTGTCCTATCCAAATGCATAAACTAATTTTCATGATACTGAGAAAAGGGATATTATTCCATTAGTTCCATTTCCCAGATAGAGGACCTGGGACATCAAGTAGGATCAATATCGGGACAGATTTTGGCTTCCTTTGGAAGAGCTTGCATTGCAAACTTCATGCCTTGAAAGCACAGTTCTGATCAGCTTTAGACACAGTTGTGACTATTCAGTGTCTCAAACCCCAGAGTCTCAAGATGTGTGTATATAAGTAGAAAATATATTTATATCCATCCATGAAGATTAATATCAATGACTGTGCAAGCATCACATCAGCTTGAATCAGTGATAGTGTGGCCAGCAGGACCAGGGCAGTGATTGCCCCGGCATTGTCCACACCTTGAGTGCTGTGTCCAGTTCTGGCCCCTCACTGCAGGAAACACATTGAGCTGCTGGAGTGTGTCCAGAGAAGGACAATGGAGCTGGTGAAGGATCTGGAGCACATGTCCTGTGAGGAGCAGCTGAAGCAGCTGGGGCTGTTTAGCCTGGAAAAAAAAGGAGGTTTGGGAGAGATCTTGTTGCTCTCTACAACTGTCTGAAAGGAAGGAATGTTGCAGAGGGGTTAGTCTCTTCTCACAACTGAGTGACAGGGCAAGAGAAAAGGGCCTCAAGATGTGCGGGAGGAGGTTCAGATTGGATTTTAGGAAACATTTCTTCACTGAAGGAGTTGTCAAGCATTGGAACAGGCTGCCAAGTGGTAGAGTCACCATCCCTGGAGGTATTTAAGAGATATGTATATATGGCATTTAGGGGCCTGGTTCTGTGGTGGCCTTGGGAGTCCTGGGTTGATGGTCGGACTAGATGATCTTAGAGATACTTTTCAACCTAAGTAACCCTGTGGTTCTGTGATTCTATCACAGTTCACATTAGTTTGTTGCTGCACAGTTATATCTCTTTGCTTACATGCAGAGTTCAGCAGATCTGCATTAGCATGGCATTCCCACTTTGCCTGCTCTGTTTATCCTCAGTGGAGCCAAGCACAGTGCTGTGCTGTGCTGTGCTGTGCTGTGCTGTGCTGTGTAGACTCTGTCAGATGGATCAGCAGCATTGTGCTGTTTGTGTCCTTGTTCACAGGAGCAGCTTCTGCCTCTGGGAAAGCCCTTGTCTTTATTCACTACACATGTTCGAAATCCCTGAAACCAGTAATAGCTGGTAGAAAACAGGTCCACCTGTTTATTTAAAGCCATGTGGAGAAAACTAGTGCAAAATGAGGTCTTGGAAGATTTTACTTTTATGCATTTGTGCATGGTTCTTGGTTTGAAAAGCTTGACTTTATTCAGTGTGGTTTCTAGGAAAAAGCACTCGCAGGAAATTCTGATACCACTTGCCTGATTTATTCTATATTCTCGTCATCTTCTTACAAAAATGTAATTGCTCTGTTGCTTACTCTGGCAATGCCATCTTACAATTTTTTCTCTCCCTATGAATCTTATGTGATCCCATTCTTTTCAAGAATTTGCCCGCACTTCCTAACAGGCTACAACAAATCAATTTCTCTAAATGGATGCAAAATGGTAGACCTTTCCAATGCATTTTTAAATACCAATTTCCCTACTTTGACAATAATTTTAATTGAAAGTACCATACTTTTAAAATAATTACAGCACAAGCATCAAGCTGTGTTTTGGTTTTGTGGTTGGTCGTTGGGTTTATTTGTTATACTTTGTTTGGTTTTGTTTTCATTCCAATACATTTATTTGATCCTATAAACCCACCTTTGGCAATTCTGGTGCAGCTGTGTTCAGGATCCTGACAACTCATCAAACACTAGGAGGCCAGTGCACATTCCTGGCAAACAGCAGGGATCAGATGAGGACTGAATCACAACTCACTTATTGCTTAACGTCAGAGGGGAAGTAAATGCCCTCATTCTTATTTGTGGGGTATCTTGCATCTCCCTTCCCCTTAATTTTGTGTCAGCTTCACCTCCCTGTCTGGGAGCAAAAATTATACTGTCTATTGCAGAAGTCCTTTGACTCACACACAAAGTGCCTGGCATTCCCACTCACAGGAGATCAGCAGAAGAACACCTTTGCTTCCTCATGAGGACATGTGCAACCATGTCCTGCAGCCCAGTCACCAGCTTCTGTCTGCTTCAGCTCTGCTCTCACCCCACAAGGTAGTGCTGGGATCTTTTGTTACGCCTCCTTCTTTCATTATGTTTTGTTAGGTGATATTCAGGGTATGCTCTTATCAGATGCTTCTGAAAAACTAAAGTATGAAATATTTCCACATGCCTGCTGTAATGGTAAGATCCAAAAAAAAATTCCTGCAAGTCACTTATGAGATTTAGCTCTTTAATTTATCTTTGGTCTCTGTCAGAGCATGTTTTTCGTTCACTGTGGAATATGTCCTTTATACTAGATCTGATATTAATATATCTATAACTGTTCATCCTCCTTCAGTAGTGCTCAGCTACTTTATAATTACACTGAAACTGTTTTTGTACTGTAAATATGACATTATCCTTCTGAGAACACTTTCTTAAAACTGTATCTGCTGTCATTTATGGGAGAGTGACATTATATTTTATACAAACAGAATCTTAACATATGAGATGTGAGCTTGTGCTGTTAAATTCCTCAAATCTCCATTTCCTTCTCTGCTAAAGTAATAGTATGGAGAAATCAATACTCAAGGTACAAGGCAAGAAAATCTAGCTACCAAGATTTTTTCACTCTGCTTTTTCTTCAAGCCAGACTATAGTTTGTACGTATCTGTTCTGCAGTCATTGGACTTCCAGAAGTCAGGAGTTCTGTTGCCATAATCTACAGATCAGTGGGTGCACCAAAACCTTCTGGAGCACCAGGGTAAGTTAAGCTTATGCCATGACAGCACAGGAGGCTTCTGGCTTTTGCCCTCTGCTGTCAGGGAGATTAGAAGTGCACATCTGTTGTGGTATTTCAGGCAGTGCTAGAAGGCTCATTCTCCAGAAAGATTTTCTTCTTCCTGGCTGCGAATCAAGAGGGTGTCTTGATAGTTTTGTTTCAGACTGGATAAAGCCACCAGAGTCTCTTCTGTGGCTATTTTCTGAGCAGTTGCAATGTTCTAATATTTTTCAGGCTTTTGATTAGTGTGACAAAAAAACTTTCTTCATTTCCATCTTCATTTCCTTCCAGTCTCTTAGCGATGTATCGCTAGACAGAGTACTTTGTCTATTTTAATATATGACTAATCTTTTCAGACCCATTTCCATTACTATCTGTGCACTACAATTGCTAACTGTATTATACCATTCAATATGGTGTGCAGCAGTCCATCAATTCTCTTTCTTCATCTAAAGGCAGAAAATATATAGTAATTGCTTAATAAATCTGCCATTCCTTTATCTCGGTTTCCCAATTCCCCATTTGCATTTTTAGTACTTTTATCTTTAGGGCTGGCTGGTCATCTAACCAAGACAGGACGATAGCTAACTTTTATAGTACAGAAAGCAATAGGAATCTGTGGTGAATTAATATTTTTTTTTATTAATAAAAGATACTAAATCTTGATGGAATAGTTAATGTCATGCATAGCTCCAACCCCTACAGAACTTGTCTTGGGTACCTGCAATGGGTAATATTCTCTTCATTTGCCTCAGGCTTGCAACGAAAAGAAGTTTCCTGCACAAATAATTTGACAACAAATTCAGGGCTGAATTCCAGCAAGGTCAGCTTTTCGTGGATTCTTAGCAACTATTCTTTTCAAGAGGATTACCACATTTTTAATGAAAATAGTGGCACATTATTGTCACAAGGAATTCTTTTATGTTTCTTGCTGAGCAGTGACAGGTTCACCAGGTGTGATGTGTGATCTTATTTTTCTGCTACAGAATCAGAGATATCATATTAGTTGAAACTATTAATGATTTCAGGTTTTTATGTATATAGTTATTTATGATTGACAAGAATTGTTTGCCATGAAGAAATCCAAAATTTCTAGCTAAGAAAAACAAAGGAAAAACACAAAGGCTTTCAGTTAGTATATTAAAAAAACTGAAGTTTAAGAACACTCCATTCCCTAACTGAAGTTTAATTTTCTATTAATTGTTTGGCTTTTGAACTTTGAGCAGTGATGGGGGGGATGTGCAAGGAGGCATTTATCACTGGTGTTGCTTATATATGTACTTCTTGCCATTTCTGAACAGGAGCTTTTGTTGTGCAAACCTTCTGATTTGATAGTGAAAATTTTCAGCATTTAGGAACCATGAACCTCTGCACACTCATAAAGCATATCTCATCAGCAAAACAGCATTTCGTAAACATCTTTGACCCATTTCATCCCTCAGATTCTTCAGACTTAGGTTAGAAAGTGAAGGCAAGTTCAAGATCTCTTGTCTTCATCCCGAGGGAACTCCATAAAATAAATCTTCAGATATCTAATTTTTTAATTTAAGAAATTACAGCATAAAACCTGTTTTGGAAAACTGGCATTATACACCGTCCTAATTAGGATTAAATTTTATTTCTGATGATAGTGAAACTCTTAAAGGCTGTGCTTGAGACTATGGACCAAACGGGGAATTTTGAAAAATGTAAGTCTCGTGTCTCTTCTCCTTAAACTATGCCCTTGGTGGAATAAATACATAACAATAGATAGAAATGAAGAAAAAAATCCCCAAACCAAACACTTTTAAAAGCAAATTGGAGAAGTCACTAAGTTAAGACATTGATTGCCTGTGCTTCTGAGGGACTGTTAATAAATGGAAACACATGGCTGATATTTAGTTATTTTGCCTAAATAAATACCCAGGAAGTATTAAACGCAACCTTTGGAGGATTTCCATAAAACTGCCAAAATGTATTGCTGCTTGCTACTATTATAACCTACATCAACATTCAGGAGCAATATTAAATCCCTCATTTGTTTTGAATTGAGTGCCAAAGCAAGAGGAATAAGCAATTTTGAAATAAGTACAATAATATGACACACAGCTCTGGCTTTACGCTTCAGGGAACCAAGGAGATTTTATTTCTGGAGGAGTAGAGGTACATAAGGGAGTATACAGTGGAAGAATTACTGCTTTAATGTTTATATTTTAAATATAATGGGAAAAATAAAAAGAGAAAAACTTCCATAGTTAAGCTGAACAAATATTTCTTCATGGAACCTTCTAGTGTAATTTTTTTTCAGACATAGACTGGACCAAATAGTAAGTATGTGAGATGAATCAGGCTTCATGTGGCATGTGGTCCAACATATCTCAAATTAAAATTTGAGACTATCTCAAACTTTAAAAGAAAATATTTTAATGCTGGCAAATGAACACAGCAAGAGACAGAACTGTATTTTATATGGAACAAAGACAGAGTGTAGAAGGTAGTTAGAAGAACACTTAATCCAGACTCACGATAGAATTCCTGCTTAAAGGTGGGATAGCCACATCCAGTTAATTTTCTGACTTTTAAAGAACTACATATGCATACTATAATCGAAGATCTTCCTGCAGTGAGATTGCTCTGTATGTGTGAATATCTCTCTTTTCTCCCCTCCTATAATGGAGAGGCAACCTCTTTCTTATTCTTCAGTCTGCTTCTGATTCACCTAGGAATTTTAAATTCCTTTCAATTTTTCAGAGTATTCCATATTTAAAACTATTCTCATTGCTTCTATTGTTCTTGATTATTCAATTATATTTGATAAAATTGGTCTTTGTTGCCCTATTTTCTTTTCATTTCACCTTGGGTGAATTTCAGTTATCTTCTATTCTTGTTCTCCTTGCAAATTTTGATCCCATTTTTTTAGACTATTTTACATTTATAAAAGAGACTTATATTAAAAAAATAGCTTTTTTATAGTGGATTTTTTGGGTAGTTTTTTCTTTCTTGGATGTTATATTGAATGACAGTGCTTTATGGAAGTATTCTGTAATATTAAATTCACCT
>JAOTQP010001652.1:30599952-30624456 GCA_026413545.1 Cichladusa arquata | reverse complement strand
GGAAGGAAGGAAGGAAGGAAGGAAGGAAGGAAGGAAGGAAGGAAGGAAGGAAGGAAGGAAGGAAGGAAGGAAGGGTACCAGAAACTCAGTTTTTTAACTTTGGCTCATCTTTCTTTTGAATGACTTTTACACATTATTCTCAGTAAGTCTCTACTTCAACTATTTTTCCTTTTGATGTAGAAGGAAGTGGTGAAAGGCTGATTATTTCAGAGAGCTATTTTTCTTAGTTTCCCTTATCTATATTAACAGTTACATCTTCAAAGAACTTGAAGAAGAATGTGTTACCTGTTCATTTTGAACTCAGCTTTGAACATGTTAGTTTTTCCAGTTTCCGTTCACTACCAAAGCCATAGTTTCCATTCTAAGAAATTCTCTAAAATTGGTAGAAAACTAGTAGGTTTATGGATTAATCTGCCTTTTCACAGTCAAAAACCAGTGCAACTGCATGGCATTCTCTCCCTCATCTGCAATCCCTTTGCTGCACAGCAGTCTTGCTAAAGGAAATACAAAATCTGAAATCCCTCAAATACAAGGAAGCATTGTGAATGATTTCCCCTTGGAAGACATTTTTCAGATAATCTGCTGCTCTGATTTAATGTCTCTGAAACTTCTCAAACTATTCAGTAAAATATGCTCTGCTCTGCAAAATGCATTTCTGTGCCCAAACTGTGGTACTTTAAAATTTTTTTGCCATAGAGTAGAAATCTTTTTCAGCCTTACTTCCCCTAACATGATAGTCTAAGAATAGCATAAATTAAAATTTAGAATTATGTTTTCAAAATGAACTTTCTGTTCATGTTGTAGGTGTTTTTTTTTTTTTCTGCTCTAACAACTTGCCTCTTCAGTGGCTGTTCAGTATTTATGGGGAATTAGATGTATCTCTAAAATGACAGCACTGCACTGGTTGGTTCCTGTGGTACTGAGTACATACATATACACTATCCCTAGCCCCATGCTCCAGCCTGATAATTTAGATGGGAATAGATAAGCTCTTTTATTTTAAAAGCTACCAATTATTATTGGCTGCACACAAACTCCTTATGTTTTTATTTCAGGCATAGGGTTTCATAAGTCAGGACTATAATTTTGACGTTACTGGGATGGTGATCAGTGCTAATGCCCCAGGTGACACCACCATTGTAACATCTGTGAGCTAGCAGGAATTTTGTGTAACTTCATATGCATCCTTGTCCTTTTCACTTTATTCTATATTCATAGAATAGTGATGCTAGTTAAGTCACAGGCTTCAGGTTTCAAATTGGATATTTTTCTTAGTCATGACATAGTCTAATGGGCAAAACACTTTTTTCC
This sequence comes from Cichladusa arquata, assembly GCA_026413545.1. Taxonomy (NCBI): domain Eukaryota; kingdom Metazoa; phylum Chordata; class Aves; order Passeriformes; family Muscicapidae; genus Cichladusa; species Cichladusa arquata. The sequence goes on along the minus strand of JAOTQP010001652.1, from coordinate 30,623,145 downwards.
CCCTTTGAGATACCTTTTAATTGAATTTATGACATTTACTCAGGAATCATTCAGGTATAAATGATAACTTTAAACCTCTTCCTCTTTTCTCAGGATTTCCTTGCCACCTCCAGAAGCATCTAACAACAGTAAAACCTTCTGTATCTTGTCTCCATATCATCTAAGAGTCCCTTATCTTCTCCTAGCATGCACAATAGCAAGAAATTATTCACTTGGAATAGCAAACTAAATCAGATTGTTGGTATCTTAGGCACACTTTCTTCTCTGCAAAGGCTCAGTTAACACCAGTGAGTCACAGAAACAGCAGAGAAGGGAAGAAGTCAGTTTTGCCATGGAAGGATGAGGTAGAAACCAGTCCACCAAGGAATCGGATCAGACTCCAGACCAGGGAAATATCAGCACTTCACAGGAACAGCTCCTGGTGTTCAGAAGAAGTTTATTTCTATACAGCTGTCGGCTAAGGTTAGAGAAGGAATTTAGAGACTTTATATAAAAGCTATATGAATTTAAATTTTAGAAATAGCAGTCTTAAAAACTTTAAAAATATAAAATGCAATAAGTTCTCAGGTTTATTTAATTGGCTATGCTATACCTTATGAAGAGTTATTTAGAAGCTTAATTTCACAGTCTTGAATATAGATTTTTTTTTTTGCTTTCTTAAAGTAACCTTCCCCTCCCCTTCCCCCCACCTCAGTGCAGCCCTCCTTTGAAGATTTTTAGAACAAGATAGCTTAAAAATGAGTATTAACTATATATGAGTAAATTATGATTGACTGTCATCGTTGGTGCTCTGTGTTAGATGCTGTTAGATCCTGGGTTAAAAGAGGCATTTGCTAATTTCAGATACTTAAAGTGGAGAGGTAGGACCAGAATGAGATAGAATAAGAGATGTCACTTATCTTTCAAATAGATCAGTTTAAAGCACATGTAGATTCACTGACTCAGTTAGACAGTTCCACTTAGATGTACAGTATGGAACTAGAATCAGGAGTCAAATGTCTTCTACACTCTTGGGAGAGTTTCTTATTTTTTTTTAGAGACAGAAGTAAAAGAAGTCACAAATATGCCAAGACAAAATAAAAAGAGAAGGTATAAATTAAAATCTTATTAAACAGTGTACACTATTATCTTTTCATTTTTCTGTTGTAAAAAAGGAACTAAAGTAAAGAAAACTAAGCTGTTAAAAAGGAGGAACAAAAATAAAATCAGAATATTATGGCTTATTAAGAGCTGGTGTAGATGGTCAGGTAACTTTCCACATTAGAAAGTGCTACACAATATCTCTTTTCAGTTACTGTATTTCCAAACTTTGTGATTAACAGCCCTGTACAGAACATCATTCCACAGCTATTTATTAAACAAAACTTTTAGGATCAAATTGTTAGCTTAAATTTTAAAATGAATGAAGAAAGATGGGAGTATTTACTCTGCAAATCATAGTTATTCCCTAGCTGCCTTCCAATTCCTGAAAGGAAAGTAAATTGCTTTGGAGCTAGCCTGCCTCAGTGTCTTGAGTGGGCCAATTCAGAGTGATTTACTGATTTATTTACTAGTTTGTTCTCGTTGACTAAACATAATGCTTGCTTGCCCTGGCGAAAAATTCCACATTCTTTCTCCTTCAGACTTTCAGGGACTATAACCTGCTCACCAGGTATTCCAAGAACTATCTCAAAATGAGTTTTCCAGTTGTGCATCAGATAGCAGTATTTGTTGCTTGCCATGCACAGCCTCTTCTCTGAAAAATCCATTTTGAATTGAGCTAATGGCCATTCAGCTGTGAAAAGAAATACAGCACAGAGCAATGCTAGAATTGATTGGACCATGGGATATCATCACAACCTGCATAACAATCAACCAAAATGTTCAACAAGCAGCATGACTTGGAATCTGACCTACATTCACCACAACTTGGGAGAAAAAATCCGGGACTGTGCAATCTGACTATGAGACAATACACTGAAACTTTAAAAAATAAGTTTCTCAGAATTTTTTGATTCTTTCCAAAGTGGTGCTATTTATCTACTCAACTGTCCCATCCTTCATTTTAAGAGCTCATTTACCCAGAAATGCAGGGAAGGCTTCTTCCTATGACATTGTGCACGTTCTGAATGTTTCATTAGGTTCTTCAAATACTCAACATGCACTAAACTTTTTCAAGGAGTGTATTGAAGAAAAAAATATTGATTGAGCTTCTGTTTATTTCCTCTTGAATTCTGAATCATGCATTTTCTGCTTACTTTGTGATTCTCTTGCAGTGTTGTTTCACAGATTCCCTTTTGCCAACAAATATTTAAGACTGACAAAGTACTCATATTCTCTTAGTAGATCTTGTGAATGCTTGGAGGCCCTTCAGTCAGTCTTGTGCTATTAGCTGGGTTTTTGTCGTTCTGATTGGGTTTCTTCTGTTTTAATGACTGAAATAAGTTTTAATTCTGAATGATGCCTTCCCTTTTTCCTTCATTTTCTCTTCTGAATTTATACAGGTTCCTTGAATAATTTGTATCTTGGATCTCAAAAGCTTTCATAAGTCCCTTTTGTTAAGTGTACATGTGGAGTATATGAATACATAGAGTATAACAAGGCATGTATCTTATGGAAAAGTACAGGTGAAATTAATTATAAATGTAGTCTTAAAAGTATATCTTGTATGAATGCAATGTCATAGCCAGAGATGATTGAAGTCAATAGAAAACACTTCAGGGACTAGTATTTTTTTCTACAATGTTTTAAAGGAAATTTTTTTTTTTTTTAAACATTAAACTACTTTTACCAAACTATAGTCTAAAAGACATATTGAAAACTAAATTTTGCTTTTCACAGGAATACTTCTACAAATTATAGGATTTACAAAGTATGTGAAGTGAGGTTGTTGACAACTCTAACTTGTTTTATTATTACTGAAAAACTGCAAGACTTGTATAGCAGAATACAAAATAAAAGTATTTAATGTGATTTAAAGAATCAGCTGGACAAATCATGTACCTTGGAAGAACATTCTTTAACTGGTAGTGAATCAGTTCACAAATTATGCCCACTAAAGTCACAATGAAAAGTCTAATCTTAAATAGATGTGTACAGAGTGGATGCAGAAATGGAATTAATGACTTAGTTTCATTTGGTCTGTCTCTCCAGGAAGGGACATTGTGTTGCCCAATATCAGCTCCTTTCTGTGTAAAATTTCAAATAGAAGGAGAGAGAAGGAAGTGAAATACTGTGGTTCATTTGAAAATATGGTATTAAAGAAAAAAAATTAGAATGTTCTACAAGAAATGGAACCCTTGTACCAGGCTTAATATGCATTTGGAGATTAGTACAGTCTTTAAAGTATTTTATAAGGCATTTTTAATTTTGAAACCTAGATTCTAAATAAACTAAATAAATGAGCAGATAAAATATACTGTTATGATGGTTTCTCCACTGATTTTCCATCAATATGTCCACAAATTGTAGAAATATTTTATTCATTTTTCCAGTACTTAGTAGTGTAATGAGCTAGTCTTTTTAGAAGAAATAATCACAGACTGTTGCCATGAAAACCTCCTTTAGTAATGATGATCTTATTTAGTCAGAAATTAAATAGCCTTAATACTAGAACTTAGATTTAAATTACTTCTACTCTTGCCTATCAGTTGTCTTTCAAAATATCATTGTATATTAATTCCACAGCACTTTAACATCACCCTACATTCTAATAAAACAGTACTTCATGTTTTCTACCTCCATCTTAATTACATGAATGTGGAAAGCCTTAAAAGTACCTGGCATTTCCAGTGAAACTGTGAGACTACAGAGAGGAACTCAAGTTTTCCAGCTGCTATGCATCTAAAAGTAACTACTCACATAAACAATCCACTAGACATGGAACAACAAGAAAAGCCCAAAGAGTGTGACTGACCTAGCAGCCTATGTGGAAGTCTTCTTTAATGTAAAACAGGCTGGAGGGAGGGCAAAACTATATAATTATATTTCCAGATTTTACCATATATTGTGTTTACCAGACTGGGAATAAGGAAATGTTTACATAGTTCTCAACTAGATATTATTAATTTTGGTTCTGCCTGATGTGATAAACTTCTCTGGGAAACAGATTAAAAAATATTAAGAAGTGTTATGGTACTATGAAAAATATGGAAAAAAATAATTTTTACATTATAAGATCCCACTGATTTTATGCTGAAAATTGTTTTATTTTTTAAAAGTCTGTTTTGACAGGGAAAAGCATGCAGCAGGGATTTTAGTAATGCTGTGTGGAAAACCTGAGCATCTTTTCAATAATAAATAAGCATGTTTTGTATGTGCATTATTGACTTCAGATTGAGTTACAAATTTGAAACATCTAAATCTATTTTGGAGTCTGACTATGGGATAAATTTATGTTGTTAAGATAGATGTCATAATGAGTTTTGAAACATTAAATACTGACATTGTAGGAGGAAATTTGACTGAATTAGGAAATAGGACTGGTTAACCATGTTTATGTTAGGTTTAAGCCATTTCCAAATGGTGTAAGGAAAAAATGAACATTGTCATTACATTTAAATAATAGTCATTGTAGAGTGTAATGCTGTTTAACTCTCTCTTACCAGCTGAGAGTTAATTTTTCCAGTTACAGTAACTAAAATAATCAAATGTCTTATTTCTGCTGACAGCTTTCAGACTTCCCCTCTTCCATCTCTGCCGCAGTCTCTTAAGAAGACTTGCAAAGTCCTTGCCTTACAGATGACTTCATTGTCTCAAGCAATGGTATGCATGAGGCCATCTATGAAAGGAGAAACCACTCCTCTTTAATTGGATGGTGGAATTGGAATTCATCTTAAAATGACAGTTTTTCAGAGGAAAGAAAAAGTAATCAAACCAATGGCAAAGAAGACATAGAGAGAATGACAATAGATGAAATGACGAGTAATCCTTAAAAATGAAACAGTGTAACTTCCTCTAAGATTGCACAGTATGTTTTTTCCCTGTTTTACAGTCTCGATAGGGCACACCATATTTGACAGTCAGGAGCAAGAAACTCCTTGGAGGCCAAGTCTTTGGGTGCTGAAAATGACCTTACTGAGGGGCTAATGGAAAGAAAGCTAAAAAATCCTGTGGTGGATGAGTAATTTTGGAGATTTACTGCTTTTCAGTTCTGCTAGGTCAAAGCTGGAACCATCAGTTATACCATAAGTCTTGATTAATGGAAAGTTTTGATGATCTTGTACTTTAGCACAAACATAGTTTAGTATTTCTTCAAAAGTCTTTAATTCGTCTACTTCTCTCAGGCAGAAAACTGTCTGAGAACAAGGTGTTGTTGTTCACAAACGATAATGCCCTTCAGACTTTCGTTAATGTTCATTTGCAAAGGGTGTTTGTGCAGCTCAATCAATGAAGACTGCATTAGGTGAGACACTGAAGGGATTAGGGGGACCGAGAGAAGTATGTATAGCACAGCTTATCTGGGAGGAAAAAAGCAGCTTAGTAGGGCTGATGTACTTTTTCCACTCTCCAGAAGTTGTTTCAGTCCAATAGCTGTGGACAGAAGTTCAACAAGAGGCCAACATTTTGGAAATGTGCCTCAGTGGAAAAACCCAGGTCCACTCAACCTGATTGCACTACAAGTGGCTTTCTACAAGGTAAGCTGAGTCTGCTATGCACTGTTTCCTGTATTGTGTTCTGGGAAGATGGAGCTTCTTATTTAAGTGCTTAATACTGCATCCAGAATATGCAGAAGCTAAACTTAGCAATGTCAATTTGAACTCTTGGGTTTGGCTTGTTTGGTGTTTTTTACTGGCAAGAAAGAAAAACAGAGGTAAGAATGTGTGCCTTAAAAATATTTTTGCATTTGCAGAATCAGATTCTATTTTATAAACAATTTAATTGAATTTCTGAAAATGTTATATTCTTCACCAAAGGCAAAACTTAGAATATTTTATGCAGCAAAAATAAATTGCACACTTGTAGTATGTTTTGTGTTTTGTGATTGCTTTGAAGGAACATCTGTTCTGTGTGGATTATTCAAATTTTTTAGATGTCCTATGAAAATCTTAGAGGCTCTGAAGTGTGTTATTCTTGAGCCAAAGAACAGGGTGAGGGAGGAAGGACTTGTTGCCTCTTTTAGCCATGTTACTGTCCAATGGCACTTGGGAAAAGTGTGTCCTGATAATAAAGTCACTGAATAGGTGGAAGAGGCATTACTTCAATGTAAGGAAACTGATGGACAGGCAGATCCTTTCTGCCATTAAGATACACTTTCAAAAGTTGCATACTCTTCTGGCAGTGTGGAGGACAAAGTAAAGTGCTAATACAAGTAGAAAGGAAAGAAAGAGTTTTAGACTGCCATGTTACATTTAAGCAAAATTTGTTATACTAACTGCTTTTGTGATAAAAGTACATAGTTTAAAAAAAACCAAAAAAAACAAGTACGTGCACAGTACAACAGAACATAAGATCTATAAACTTCCTGTTACCTCTGTCATAACCTAGGCTCTTCAGCCAGGGAAAGACAAACAGGAATCCAGAAAGATCTCCAAGGTTCTAAAAAGTCTCCTGCAGTTACAGTCACATCTGAAATTCTGCCAGTAAACAGGTAACAACAGCAGGTGCTGAACTAGATCATATATTTGATTTATCTCCTTGTTAAAAATATCCTCCTGGAGAAAAATTCTGTGTCTGGAGATTTCTGTGTCTCCCATACCTTCAACTTGTTCACTGTCGGGTAAAAACACTTCACCTGAAGTTCAAATCCAAGGAGTCTTAGTTCCTTTTCCTGATACAGTCTTATCCCGTATCACCTAGGCCTTTCCTCCCATGGTGTCCTATGACTGCCCTTTGCCTTCACTGCTCTCTCAAAGGTAGATCCTGTGCAGCTCAAAGTGTTCCATCTCCATTTTAGAAACAAGATCTGTGGTTTCTACAGCATTTCCATTATGTATTAGCTTGGGAAGGAGAAACTTGAAGGCGGAGAAAATCTGCAACTGCATCAGGCTCTATCAGACACTTGGCTACTCATTCTGCACACTGTAAACTGGCTCTTCTAAATTTTTGAAAAACAGCTTGGCAGTATTAGGAAGTATTAACAATATAATTAACTGTGTATGTGCATATCTTTCAAGTATGGAGCTTGCCTCATCTGAGACTCTTAAGGATGGAAACATTAAAAGGTATAAGGGAAACAGGCAACTCTGTACTGGTATGTGTCAGTGCCTGAGTGGTTTCAACTGGGATGATAGCTGTGGAGATGGAGATACTGAGTCCTATAGAAAGGTGTTTCTAAATAATGCAGAAAATACTAGAAAACAAGAGCATCCCAAGGTACAGGACCTGTGTTTACAGATGCATTCAACATGTCAATCCCTAATGCTGTTTTTGTGTACAAAGTATTTTTGAGAGTACAAGTGAAGCACTGGGAGATCTGGCTGATAGTAATCCTGTCTTTATGGTTCCACTAGCTGTTCCACTGATGGGGAATATGACATTGTTATAATGAAAAAAAATTAAAATGTTAAGTGGAAAGATTAAATATAAAGTCGACAGCAAGCTGCTCCTTCAACAGCTAGACAGAAGTTACAGAAGCCTTTCATTTAGTGTGCTTGATTGAGAGTGACATAAAAGAATGCCTTAGAGTGCCAGGCATCCCTCATGTATTGTGATGCAGCTCTAGCAGAGTCAAAAATGAGTAATCATTGTAATAGTTTGCTGTACTTGGCTCAAGCATGCATAGTAAATGATTTGCAAAAGCCCATTTTAAATTAAAGTTCTGATGCAGTATATCATTAGACAAAAGCAATAATATTGCTCAGACACATTAAGAATAAGAGTCAAAGCTTATGAAAAGTAGTCTTACATAAATTTTGTATTTTAAAAAATTTGACTGTGAGCTTTTTGCTTAACCTTATACTATATTTGAACTCAGCTCTGCTTTCTAAGTGGCAGAGCTAGTGATCTGAATGTTGTCTTGGTTTGGGTGGATGGCTTTGCTGCTTTGAAATATATTTTCTAGGCAGCTCAAGTGTAAACATTTCCACAGATGTGGAGGTTTTGTGGGTGTCTTTGCAGAATTTTTCTTTGGCGCCTGAAAATGACAAACCATCCTGTTGCACTTCTCATTACATCTCTGGGCTGGGCTACTTTATCCAGGAATAATTTCTTTTGATTTTGCCTCCTTTTCCATGTTAGAGTTATGACCTGTACATAAATTTTCCTTTTGTATTCCTGAAAGTGGATTTATTATTAACAATGAATTTGCTTTCCTTAAGTCTTTCCCACAAAATATTATCTGTAGGAAATAGTATTAAAAAATGTTCAGTCATTTTCCATAAAACTGCCAACAACATTAACATAGCATCTGATTATATGACCTGTATATTTTCTTCTTGAGCAAGAGGCAGCCTTCCTCTTGCCATATAATCTGGTTTACTACACACACCTACATAGATCTATTAACTTGGGACAGGCTTACACTTTGAAAAATTGCTATATTTCTTTGGTGTGCATAGAGCAATTGCAGATGCTTTTCAAGAACTTTAAGAAGATAAGCTGCTATCACAGTGCTTTAATTCCAGCTTCTGTTGTCTTCTAAGGAAGCACAGATTTGCAGGGAAGACTATTGGACTTGGGTCTGTCATCATGTTACTGCAGGGTGAGCACTGCTAGCTGCACTGCTGTAGAAGGAAAATGTCATGCTGAGAGGAAACACAGCTGACTCTAAAGACAGATCTACACAGTGGACTTCTATGGATATCAAAATGCTGGTGATTACAAGAATCTGCTTCATGGCTCTTACTGATGCTCTTGCATTAGCTTTTCAAAGAACAGCAGTCCTGAAAACACGTCTGCAGTCACAGTGGGGTGCCAGAAAACCTTAGGATAATTGTAAAGGCACGGGTTCTGGTATCTGCAAGCAAGGCTTCCAGGATCAACAATTTTTTTAAGGCATAAGAGAGAAACAGAAACACCCAGAAACACAAATAATATCCGGTTTCTCTAAATAAATAATTAGGAATGAAATTAAATATTGTATTTTTAAAACGAGGAATGGAAAGAATTATTGCTAGGACGGCGAGCAAGTAGCGGAGTTGAAATTACTCAGCTTTTATCCCCATCTCGACTGAGGTTCAGTGGAATAAATGCGGTTCCCCGCCGCCACCGGGGGGCGATCCTCTCCCAAGTACTTCGGGAAAGAGGCACAAATTTCACATTCCGGACTATCCCGGTGGGATGTCAGCATGAGCATGGGTCTATTTAAAGAAGTTTCTAGAAGTAAATTTTAAAAGTTAAGAATATTTTGACAGTTAACTTTTAGTCACATTCCTAGAATTCTTGAATCTTTGACTAAATTCAACTTAAAAATTAATTTAGAAATGACTGTGTTTAAGGAACTGGAATGTTTAATGTATTCTCCTTGATTTCAGTTAATGAAGATTATTATTAAATATCTTATTCTTGCTTAGAGCTCAAAGATACTCTCAGAAGTCTGTCATGTTCTTAATCTTCATTGTCAGTTTGTAACCATTAACCCAACATTGGTTAATACTTCCCTATTTATTATCCATATACTTTTGAAGAAATTAGTAATTTACTACTTTTTGACTTAAAGGAACAAAAGATAAAAGCCTTCCAAATGTTCAGAGTATATATCTATTGTTAACCACTACTGTTCTTCAGACCTTTAACCCAAACGTGTATTTCATTCCCTGTGAGTGCACTGGCATCGTATACAGGACAAAACAACTTCATTTCCAGCTGCATAAATCAGTTGACTAGTGAGTATATCTGAATGGGATCAGAGAGATGGAGAAACGAAAAGGGAAATACCTGCCATTCAAAAAGTTAAAAAAAAATAAAAATAAAAAGGGAGTAGTAGCACTACAAAACACAAATTTGTTATAAATCAAAACTCCAAAGATTTTGCCATTTACCTTTCAGTTTAGTTTACTGTAACCTCTTAAAAACCTCACTCCAAAAACCTAATAAGGGATTAGAAAAATGGGCGTTTTTATCTATATATACACATACTTTTTCAGATTGGTAAAAACACTTTGAATAATTTATGGCAAGGATAATTATATTTCAAATACACACTTTATTATTAAGAGAAAAGCATTCATTACATGCTTTATAACTCTCTGTCTTTTTATATTATCTGTATACATGGCCTAGAATTGGGCATAATCAGGTTCAAACACAATTTCAAGTCTTCAGCAATTAGTTCAGACTTCTGGCATTTGTAATGTGACTCGGTGTATATTGATCAATGCAGCCAATTCAATTAATGTGAAAGATATATTTTGCTTCTGTTGTTCTATTTCTATGCACCATTTTCAGAACCATCTCTGAGAGGAGGTATCAAGATGATTTCCTAGGCACAAGTCTTATGACACTGTCTAAAAATGTCTGTGCCATATCTCAAAGTATTGCCTATCCCCATAGCTTCTGTTTTTGTCTGAGAGCTATGGTCTATCTTGGAGCTAATTTTCATAGTACTGAGAGAGTTACAGGTTGATGTCAAAAATCAGAAAGCTCTATGTCATTCACTCATTGCTGGTTTTTAAACTTTTCTTGGTGCATGATTCTCTTCCTCTTCCAGGGCTACTTTAGGTGAAAATGTAATTGATTACTGTGAGTGTCTCTCTAAGAGAAACCCCAGCGTTATGACTCTGACATGTGGTCACCAATACAAAAGTTACAGAGTGGGGACATTCCTCCACCTTGATTAAAAGGAAGTCTTCTATCATGTGGCTAAAACCATTCCTGTTCTGTAACTCTGAATCTGAGAGACACCCTGTTATTAGAATTAGATGATTCTTTGATATTGTTCTGATAAACATGAGGCTGGATGCTGTGCAGGATTTTGGAAAAACTCGGACATTGGTTTCCTACAATTAGTCTGGATTTGCATCCCTTAATGAATGCAATGCAACCCCTACTTCAAAGGTGTTAACAGTTTGGGATTTGGATTCTCTAAGATGCTGGCAAATTTCAATTCCTATGTCCTTCACTCTCCTTTTTGCTACTGAGTGTATCATTCAGAGTGATACATGAAAATTCAATTTCTGTATAGAATCCAGAACTCCACTTGTACAAATGAGTGAAAAAATCTTTAAAGGACTAGCCTTCTTTCTCTCTTACAATTTGAGTGATGACTTATATTTGGTATTTGGGGAGACTATGTCATCACTTATAGAATTAGGGGTTTCTCTGAAAACCCTGTACTTATAGGTATTAGGGGTTTCACTGAAACATAAGCAGCCTCCTTCAAATGAATCCTGGAGCAAGGAAGGGGCACTCTAGGTTATTATCTGTAATATAGGGGAATTATGTCACTTACACAATGTTTGAAGGTAAAAGGAAATTTGGAATCCTTTGTGTTTACCTTGATGATACAAAGGAGAGGAGAACTATGAAAAAATAAAAAAACAAATCCAACAAAGAAAATCCCAAAACAAATAACAGTGAAAGATCAGAATTGCTTGCTGTTGTACTCTCCTGTGTTGGTATAGTTAGGATGGGTGTGATATATGTTCATATAATAAAAGTATAAATCATAATAATTTATTATAGTGACATAGATATATTTTTTCTTTTAATGCACAGTATTATGTTATGTATTAACAAACCATTATTTTACTCTAATAAAGTGGGAAACTATTGGACACATAATGTTTTAAGCTAACAAAATATCCCAACAATTATTCTTTGAAGAGCTATTAATTGAAGGTCAACTTATGGTCTAGTATGCAGCCTAGCCACATGCAAAGTGAGAGAAAGGGAAGAAGTTTCATCAGCTGTGCCAATACATTTCTGCATTTCTGTTGAGCTCTATAGGAGTCTCTGGAGGAACTGAGGTCTAAGGGTGGGGTACTGCTGAATCTAGGGGGTAGCTCAGTGCGTTACCATCAGACTGACAGCATCTTCACTGCTGTCCAGAAAGGCACCATGGGAAGGATAACAAAATACACCGTAGAAAAGCATGTGATCCCTATTCAAGACCAGGGAACTTCAGTAGAAATCTTGAACCTGTAACCTGGCAAATCTATTCAAACCTAGCTGGATTAAATCCTGGGTAAAATACAGTCATTTAAAGCCCTATACTTGTCAAGGTAAGTAGAGGAGGTTAAGCAATGTCTTCTCCCCGCTTTCCTCTGTATGCAAAGCCATTTGGCATACTGTGTGTCTATGCTAGGGAGAAAATGTTTGCTATGGATGCAGAAAAACTGCCATCTCAGAGGGATTTAGATTTGATATTGGAATTATGGTAATTCTCCCCATGGTGTCTTGTGCCCTTAGAAACAGATCATCCTAATGGAAAATCATCTTAAAGTAAGGGACATGCACGTTTCCAATAGATTTATAAATTGCTTTCCAGACTCCTCATAATGTGTACAATATTTCATTCCTTTCACATTTTCCTCCATGTCAAATTGAGATGAAATGTCAATGTCCTAAAACTATTTGTAGAATCCTAACTTTTAAAAGGATTTTTTATTTAATTTCAGTGTTTTAATTGCCTTGAATTGAAAAATTAATTTAAATTGGATGTCAAATTGCATCTACTGGTATCTCTAAATTACTTCTTTATTGTCTAAACACTGTATTCTTATTCTCTCCTATGGCATACCTAAAAAGACAGATGGTTAGAAATTTCCAGGTCTTTGGCCAGGCTCTGTGACAAAGCTACATCGTGTGCAACTTGTTATGGTCTCCTTTGAGATTTAGACATATCTGGCCCACAGAGTCTAGGACTCAGAAATTTAGTCTTTGAAATACAGAAACTACAAAGTGCAGCCAATTAATTATGATGGAAACGACTTTTTAGTAGGTCACTTAAATTTTGACAAAATTAAATCTTTCAATGTGGTTGGATAAAGTGTTAAATTTTGCTGTGTGAAAATGCCCACAAAATAAGCAGAATTAGCTTTCTACAGGAAGAATTTATTTTGCACTAACACATTTTAACTGTTTACCTGGATTATTCATTAATTGGAATACCGTGGAACTGGAGTTCCTTTCCTGTGTTCCTTGGGTTATTTTCTGGTGGTGTGTGGTTTATTTTTTTGTGAGATTTTTGTTTGTTTGTTTGCTTTAGAACTTTTTTCCTAATTTTTAATGTATTAAAACTGACGAAAAAATAAAAATAGTTACAGGAATGATGATATGGGAAAATATTTAGTTCCTAGATATCCTGATTAAGCTGCCAATTGTGAAACTTTGCTGCCAATTCAAAATGTCCAGGTCCATATAGAGAGATTAGGCTGGAAACTGCCTAAATAATCTATAAATCAGTACCAATCTACTCCCAACAGCTTCATCAGTCCTGGTAATCTGGAAGGCCAACTCTACTCCAGAGCAGTGGTGTTTGTTGTTGTGGTCTTCTTGTTCTACATCAGTTTTCCACTTCTGAAATACGCCATATATGTAACTGAAGAAAGTGAGAGAATAAGGGAGAGATGAAAAAAGATGAAAATGAATAGGCAGAAAAGAAACTATGTATCTCTTTTCTGAAAACCACAGAAAAGAAAATTAATTGAAAAGAATTGATTTTGAAAGGCAGGAAGTGACAGAAAGATGAGAAAGGTATTGCTGGTTTTAATAAATGAAATTTATGTGAAGATGTAAATTGAAGAATTGTAATAAGTAATAAAAGAAATAAATAATATTAAATAAAATAAATGTTATTAAATAAAATGAAGAATTGTGTCATTTTGAGTATTTTTTTCCCTGCAGTAAATTTGATATTTTCATATTTAAATGTTGGGTAGAAATGTGCAGAGGCTCTTCTGAGTTATATCCTAGAAATTCTATCTTGTTTTTTTGCAAGATTTATGATCAATTTCACTTACTTTTAAATTATACAGAGGGTTTAATGATTACAGCACACTCATAAGAAAAAAAAATAAATGTCATTTCAGAGACCTCAACTTTATATGGAGGTTATTTGTAAAGAAATTGTACTTAATTGCATAGCCTCCTCTCACTTCTGAGTGAATTGGTAACAAGGTAAGACAAACATCATATGTTATAGTGCCTACAGGCCCAAAACAAATTAATGTAATGGGCACAAATGTGTACTCCTGTCAAATTATGTGTTTGATTAGGAATGGACTTGGTCTCTACTGTACATGTGGTTTTGCAGAAGAAAAATAAGCCGGTTAACCCATGTAATTCTGAAATGTCTTACACAGGTCTAGAAACAGGGCCAAAGAATAGATACAGTTTGTGATTGAACAGTAAAACTGACTATGATTCCTCTTCTGTTGTAATAAGGATTTCTTTAATGCTTACACTACTCCAAAATCTATCATATTAACTAAGCTAAGCTTGGCTTTCATAGAAAAATACTTTTGAATGTGTGCAGTACTCCAGGTTAACATCAAGTTGGGTGGGAGTGTTAATCTGCTGGAGGGTTGCAAGCTCTATAGAGGGATCTGGACTGGCTGGATCAATGAGCTGAGGCCAATTGTCTGAGGCTCAACAAGGCCAAGTACTGGGTCCTGCACTGCAGCCACAGCCCCAGGCAGCCCTGCAGGCTTGGGGAAGAGCAGCTGGAAAGCTGCCTGTTGGAAAAGGACCTGGGGTGCTGGTTGACCAGCAGTGTGCCCTGGTGGCCAAGAAGGCCATCCTGGCTTGTATCAGAAATAATGGCATCAGATTGTATCAACAGGACCATGGCAGTGATTGTCCCCCCGTACATGGCACTGGTGATGCCACACCTTGGATCCTGTGTCCAGTTCTGGGCCACTCACACAGAAAGGAGACTGGATGCTGGAGCAGGTCCAGAGAAAGGCAACAGTGCTGGTGAAGAGTCTTGAGCACAAATTTTACAAGGAACAGCAGAGGTTATTGAGCCTGGAGAAGAGGAGGCTCAGGAGAGACCTTATTGCTCTCCACAGCTGTCTGTAAGGAGGCTGTAGCCAGGTGTGGGTTGCTCACTTCTCACAAGTGACAAGAAGAAACAGCTTCAGGCTGCATCAGGGGAGGTTTAGACTGGATATTAGGAAAAATTTCTTCATGGAAGGGGTTGTCAAGCACTGGAACAGGCGGCCCAGGGAAGTGTTGAGTCGCCATCCCTGGAGGTAGTTAAGACATGTAGATGTGGCACTTACAGCCATGGTTTGGGATGAGCTTGGCAGTGCTGGTTAATGGCTGGACTTGATGATCTTTAATGTTTTTTCTATCCTAAATGATTCAATGATTCTGTAGTAAAGAGATGTTTCAGGTGGAGGTGGCACGGTGAGTTCAGCTAAACTCTAAGTAATATAACTGTCTCTAGCTAGTTCCACAGGTTAATTCATCAACCTACAGTTAGTCAATAAAATATTGCATGTCAACCTGTCATCACTATAAAATACAGGATACAAGTGGGGACTGCCTTTGCTCAATTACTGACAGAAGAAAGAGGCAAGATGGTTCTATTTGATCAGCTTAGCTTCTGCTTTTGTGCAGACTTTTGTGCAGACTTTTGTGAAGACGTTGGTCCCCTTTCAAGTTGAAAAGACTTACATCTTTCGGAGACATGACATTAGGCTGAATTTGTAGATACCCATCTTTAACGTCTGAAAACATGGACATTAGTTCTTCTATTTCTCACATGAAACATTTTGATAAAGGATAGCTTTCTTCATAAATGACCCCTTATTGTCAACATTTTCAGACATTATTAGAATTATTTAGATTTAATTAAATCTTCTGTAACAGTCTCAATGGCAATGAATACATTAGAATTGTCTCATAATATGTGCTCTATTAAGAATGTAAAGCTTGATAGGATAATTGATATGTAATAACCAATATAGATCCAATATATGTCCAGTATATTTTAACAAGATATACTATATCAAATTGCTTTGGACATCATGCATAAAACATTTTCAGGAAAACATTGGTTTCTTAATAAATAAGATTCAAAAAAGTCTGAAATAGGAACTAATATAAAGCAGAATGTTTCCGTATTGGACAAATTTGATTTAATTGGTTTAAGTATTTGAGCAGACCTTGCCATTTTGATCAGTGTTCTGGTAAAAACAAAAAAAATTAACCCCAGTTTTGCACAAAAAAAACCCAAAGATTTTTGTTTTGTGCAAACAAAGAAGAGCAAAGTCTTCTAACGTGTTAAAAAAAGCCCCATGAAACCAGTCTCAAGGTTAGAAATTTATCATTAAATAATTTTCCTGCTTGCTGCATTATGTATAGGCTAGAGCTATTGTTAAGAGAAGCATTCAAGAATTTCGAGGACCCTGTCTCTTCAAAATAAGATGTAAGAGCAGACAATGGCTTGTGGTCAGGGAGAGTAAATATTGGGAAGGAGATTAATTAGCATGCCAAAAGAACTCTACTAAGATGAGGAGGCTACAATGGGGCTGAAAATCTCCAGCTGTGCAGAACTCTCAGGAAGGAGGAGAAAGTGGTAAATGAGGAATCAAAGAGAGTCCCCTACCTGTTTAATCAACCGCAATGATTAGAATAATTAATGCTTTTTCAAATTGTGTTGCAGAGGCATTTCTTAAAAGATGCTGGTGATCTACATAGAAAAGAAAAAACAGGAGAGTGTGTTTCAGAGAGAAAATTTAAAAAAAAAGCTCAATTGCTTCTGCTATGTAATATGCATTTTTTTCATGTTATTTTCATTCTTCAAAAGAATGAAGAGCTGAAAGTTTAATTACATACTTCATCTTCTAGTTTTGTCTGCACTAGAATTACTTGCCCAGGTAAGTTATACAGGTGGATTAGCAAAATTTTTCCCATAATTTACTTCAAGCTTGAAAATCCATAGTGCCATAAGGTCACCCAAACCAAATATACCTTTCATATAATACTATCACCCACAGTACCTTTTGTTGAGCATAACTCAAATTGTACATCTATATTTATGACTAACATATTTGAGCAAATGGGAAAATTTCAGTGGGTAAAAATAGGAGCAGTATCACATACTCTTTGCTTATCTTTATTTCTCATTTTTGCCTGAGAACAAAAATCATGTGGAAGACCTTCTTCAGTCACATACTTTGGAAAATGTAAGCTATAGAGGGTATGAATTGGAAAACTGCTGACCTACTCCATAAACTTCTGGAATACTTAATTACAGAAAATGGCAAGAAAGGCAAGAAAGAAATATAGAGAAGTCTAAGCTCACAAAGGGTACCTATGTCCTATCCAACTGCTAAATTGCTTCTATTGAGATTTTATGGTGTGAGATGGTTAAAACACATCACCATCCAATGCAAAAATGTCAACTTGATGCCCAACATTTTTTGGTGCTTAAATAAAGCCAGATATGAAAATTCAGCCACAGCTCTTGAAGCTGTATAAAGAACATGTGAAACAGAGATGCTTAAACTAGGAAACCATCTTCTCAAGGAGATTGTGAATAACACAGGAAGGTCTTAACAGACATTGTTTTAGAAGCTCCATCAATCTTATGATTTTATGACTGTTTTGTTCACAGAAAATCTACTGCATATAGTGTTTGATTTTAAAGGGTGTGTCTGTGACTAAGACACAAGGAGAAATTTGCCTTTTTCTGGAAGCTGTGATGTGTGCCAGATAAAACTGTGGGACAGGAAAAGTTTCAGATTTTTTATGTCTACTGAGAACAGTCAGATGAGAAGAGTTACCAATTTATAATTAATAAACTGCATCTAAAAGAATTGATATGTAGAGATAGAAGATTGTCCTTGGAATCAAGACACTGCTTATTATTGTGTTGTAAATTTTACCATATAGTTTAAATTGTTCACTGGACAAAAAAAGAGTTTTGAATTTTTGAACATCAACAAATATAAACATTCATTTCATGCTTTCTAGAGACATAAACAATTTAAAAAATGTCAACTTAAAATATTCCATAGTCAAAGAGATAAATTAAGGTACTTTTCTTGAATATGCATGATGAAACCTGTGTTCCTGAGTTTGGTTGGGGAAGTTCTTCACTTTGTATTATATAATAAGCCAGCTCTTTCTGTGTTTAACAAATTTGGATGAAGAAGAAATTCTCTTATCTTTGAAGGCCTGGGTTCCAGGATTTATCTTTGTGAATTCCTGTTGCATCTGCTGTGGTTGTTGGGGCTATATAGAACATCAGAAAGGTTAGATGCAGTGTCAGGCAGAGATGTCACACATTAAGATGTTTTCTGTTTCAGTTGTAAGCTTGAGAGGACTTTGCTTAGACTTGTCTTGAGATGATCTTGGACAGGTCCACATAACAATGCCTTATTCTGAAGTGTATGTAAGCTGTCCATAAAAACAGATGGATGTGTCCTTAATGCTGACCATCTGAGCTACCATGCTCTCTGGATCTTTGTGGTTTCTACCTTTTTGACAGTACTTGTGTTAGCAGAGATCCACAGGTGTTTAGCAATCTAATCAAATTCATGAAGAACGAGAAATATGAGCACCTTGGAGCACCCTACAGGAAAAACATTAAGGATTAAATTGCGGTAATAGCAGAAGAATAGGGAAAGCCATAGAAGACAAATACATTAAATATTGAAGTCTGCAGTGGCCTAAAGTAGAAGATGAAAGTCAAATAAGAATGAAAGATGAATGCTTCAAAGCAGTTTGAGACACAAGTAGCAAAAGTCAAGGAGAAGGTGAGAGGCAGCTAGCAAAACACATCAACGTTAATAAGAAATAAGTGCAAACATAGCATTACTATAAAGAAGATGAAAGGAAAGGATGAGTCCCATTGTGGAGGAAGAATGCAGTAAGGAGAGAAATTTAAGAAAAAGTAATTTAAAAGCTATGCATCAATCATTAATGGCATATAGTTGGTTAACTTTGTCATCACAGCAATGACAAGGAAAAAAGGGCTTAGATAAGCTTTGTCTGTAATGAATCTATTGTGTAATTTTTGTAAAAATGAGATTGTTGTAATAATCTTATGAACTCTGCCCTGAATATTAACAGAATTGTTTAAAAGGGTCTCAGAATTGTTAGTCATTGCTTTTGAGAAACTGTAGAGAACAAGCAGGTACCAGATGACTGTAAAAAACCAAAGCAAATTCAAGCGTTTCTTTAAAAAAGGGACCTTCAAAAAAGTGGGTGAAAAAGGGTCAGAAAATGAAACACTTGTCATTCTACCTTCAATTTCTGGAAAATACCAGGACAGGTAATTCAGTACACTATGTCTAAATGTCTGGAAGATACTAAAGAAGATGCTAATCCTGTCAAACCAAAGTAATTTATATTCATGAAGGAAATCCTATGCTTTCTTCAATGGTGTTTTAGTGTTCTAGACATTGACAATGGAAAAAGCTCATAGCCCAATTCAGTGGGATAACAAAGTGATCAGAGATCTCAAAATCATGGTATAAGATTAAAAGAACAGGGTAAAAATACGGTAATAAACATATCACTGGGATGAAATAGAGAGTGGGGTTACAATAGTTTCCAATATGGAAAAGACTGCTGATCAGAGGAAAAGAGTTATTTGTTCATGCTATTCATGTTCTGCATGAATGGGATTCGCCATAATTTATAAGCCTTAATTGCAGCAAGATCAACTTGTTTCAGGTACTGGAAACCTCTTCTAAAATTAGTCTAGTAAAACCCACTGACACAGATCAGTGTGGAGTTTCTACCACTGAACGACTCCACCAGTGGTGATTCTAGAAGTAGATTTGGATCAACATCTGCCAGCAGTGACAAGGGATATCTGGCTTTGCCTGTGGGCAGCGGGATACCTTGATGTTCCCTTGGGATTCCCTTCAACACAAGTTTATTCAAATATAATAACACTGCTCTTGCAGTTAAAACAGTTTTTAAAAATGAACTTCATACTTAATTGCCTTAAGTGAACATATTCTTCATTTGCAGGAAGTGAGTTAAGCACTTTTCTGGCAGTGTTCAGGGCATAAATTTCCTTGCATTTCCTAATAATTTCTCAGCATGTCCCTTCTGTTCCATCAGTAACCTATGCATACAAACTTTTCTTCCAATATATATCTCCTTACATATGCTACATAATTCCAATGCTCCTTCATAAAACACACAGATGTGTACACAAAATACATATTTAAATGTATGCTCCCTCTTTTCTTCTCTTTCCATCTTATTCCTTGTGCAACAACCATATTATTCATGCCAGTATTGTAACTTGTAAGTACATTACCAGCTACACGGTCTTCATTGCTACCTCTCTGTAGGATGCATCAGCTACTCAGAGGAGAAGATGCCTGTACAGTTGTTATTCTAAATTAGGAAGTCTTAATATTGAAATATTTGTTAACAAAAATTTGCAAAATAGATCATATTATGGAATCAAGAAGAATTTTTTTGTTAACAACAACGATGCTTCTTGACTGGACAGTGATAAAGGGCTATGAGGCAGAGTTTCTAAACTCAGTAAAAAATTATGTTCCTGTTACATTGGTATTATTCTCTTACCTCTGCTGCAGTAACAGATTCCCTGCCACATCTTAAGGATGCTATTGTTAAACACATCAGTATGTAACAATGCAGTTACATTTTCTGAAAGAAATGTATGTACATTTAAAATAAATAGTATTTCTCAAAGTACAAAAGTTAAATCTTTGAAGAGAAGTGAAATTATTGAGAAAAAAAAAGAGAAAACTTCTTAGTTTTATATCTTCAAAATGCCATTTCAATCAAGTATCATTGTGTGCTTGAATAAATGGAATTACCAACTTGTGTAAAGTCCTTCATCAGAATGAGGCTCTTAAACCAATTATGTGGAGATCAGAGTGCTTAAAATTATAAGGAATACATTTAGAATTATTAAAGGATTCAAATAGCTTGGTTCAGGCAAAATTACATATAATTGATCATTAGTATGTGTTGTCAGTAGAAACTGCAGTCATAGGTGTTGAAGATCACTTTTTAGACAAATTGCAGTGAAACTTTTGTAAAACTCAAACCATAAGAGATTTCCCCTTTCTAAGGATTTTTACGGAATGCAAATCTTAGCCACTTCTATTGCTCTTCTTTAAGTATGGAAAGATGAACAATAACTTAAAAGTACTAACTAATATTATGTGGATGAAATTGTCAAACACAGCTGAAGCAAACCAAAACTAAAATAGATCACCTTCGATGCTGGAAAGTAAAAACACAAATACAGGAATTGGGATGCTGTTAAAAGAAGTTCATGTAAGTAATTCTTAAAAAAAAACAAAACAAAACAAAACCCCAATACATTAACTCTATAGAGAAATTTCTTCTTTGCCAAAGGGCAAAGCAATTTGTAGGAAATTAACATTAAGACTGACAAATACAAACTGGATTGTCAGAGAAAGATTCTATAAAGCACTGACTCTACAACCCACCCTGAGAATAACATGACTGTTTTATTGATTCTTATTTAGCCTCTGTGCAGTCCCTCTATCCCTTTGCTTTGAATTTTATGATTCATTTATTACAGAATATAGTATCATTCTGGATAGGTAGCATTTTTAGAGTCAGGCACATAAATCCTAATCTGGCAATCATCCTCTCTGTCATACAGGTGACAGGATTTTCATTGATTTTAGTGATATGAGTTTAGGAACAAAATGGCATGTATTATGTACTGTATGATGTAGGTTATTTGATTTAATTAATACTTTTCTGTCTGTTTGTAGTTACAGTTTATGACCAAAATCAAAACTTGCTAAAATCAGTGGCAATCTCATAATCACTTCTCTTTTTGCATAAAGTGGCATTTTTCTGCCATCAGAGAATCTCTTGATGGACTTGACCCTGGTTCCAAGTCTGAAAGTAACTCATATTTTACCACAGAAAATACTTTCAGTGACTACACTGAGAGTGTTGTGTACTTGACATACTTGGCTACCTCGTGGTGGGTTAGTCTTGGCTGACAACCAAACATTCACCCAGCTCTCAGCCCGTCTCCCCAGCAGGACACGTATAGGAAGAACTGGAGTGAGAGAGCATGATCATGGGTTAAGATAAAATCAGGAATGCTGTTTACCGATTACTGTTGCAGACAAAACAAACTTGACTGGGAGAAGATTTATTGTCAATTAAAATAAAAATGCAGTAACTAGCTTGAGTAGTTGTAGAGAAGACACGTGTTAAAACATCTGTTCTCCCTTCCTTTGTCAGGCTCAGCTTCATTCTAGACTCGTGTCTCCCTGACCAGCATAGGGAGAATTGAGGGCACAGTCACCATGTAACAATTTCTCTTCACTGTTCATTGCTTCTCACACTTTTCCTGTGCTCTGGCATGGCTTTCCCATTGGCTGGAGTTCTTCAGGAAAATGAGCCCTGGTCTGGGGCTACCACGGTTTCTCTGGGTACATCCCTTTGCTCTGGCATGGGTGTTCCAGGGTCTGCAGTCTCTCCCATGGAGACCACCTTCTCATCTCTCTCGCCCCGGGGTTCCCTGTTGTTTCTCACCGTTTCTGTTCCCGTTTCCTCTCTCACACAGCGCTTTCTGCCCTTCCTTAGCTGTGCTTTCACAGAGGCACCGCGGGCTTTGCCGGAGGCTTAGCTGTGGCCGCGGTGTCTCCGCGGTGGAGCTGGTAGGAGCCAGCTGTTCCCAGAACGGGAGAGTCCCACATCTCTTCCCAGAGAGGGCACCCCGCAGTCCCTGCCCCGCTCCCTCAACCGAAACCTCGCAACACGCAGCTAACACGAACCAAACAAGCGGAGTGTTGCTCTAGGGAATAAAGCTAACGTTAAAAATTAAATTAATTAGGTCAACAGGATGGCACATAGAACTTAAACATGGAGGCAGCTATGCTGGAAAGGTAATTGAACTATTTCTGCACCTTGCTCAATTCTAAATTAAATTTAACTAATTCGGGAAAGCAACCAAATGTCATTGGAGACTTTGAGTTAACACACTGTTACTGTTTAAAAGACAAAAGCCAGAAAGAGAGGGAAGAGTGCCTGGTCCTTACAAAAGGGATAACGCGGGCAGGCGGCATCACAAGGTGCCTCCATCAGCACTCAGGGGCGATCCGCGAGCTGGCGTCTCTCCTTGTCCCGAAGGCGCGGGAAGTTCTTGGCATGACTGCGGGTTCTGAAGGACCGTGTCCGCCTAGGGCTTTCCGCCCATCTAACCCGGGGTGCGACGCGCCAACGCAGCTGTGGCGAAGTTCCAGCGGCATCCGCGCCCGCCTGGAGGAGGCGGCGGCTCGGCGGGCCCGTGCCGGGGCCGTACCGGGGCCGTGCCGGGGCCGTGCCGGGGCCGTGCCGGTGCTCCCGGGGTGCCGGGCTCCGGGCGGGAGCAGCGGGCGCGCGCCTCTCCCG
>JAOTQP010001652.1:30471266-30599527 GCA_026413545.1 Cichladusa arquata | reverse complement strand
GCCCCCGGCCGGGGCTCGGCTCCGCTGTGGGTAACCCCCCTGCCCGAGACTCCTCTCGCCCAGATGCTCGCGGCAGCGGCAGCCTTGGTGAGCGTGTGTGCGGCAGCCTGGTGCAGCCCGGCGGCGGCGGCGGCCGGGGGCAGACCGGACAGCGGCAATTTTCTGGACGATAAACAATGGCTCACGACCGTCTCCCAGTACGACAAGGAGGTCGGGCAGTGGAACAAATTCCGAGACGTAAGTTCAGCCCTTCGACCCTGCCAGCCGGCAGCCGCGCCCAGCCCGCTCCCGCTGGGTCTGTTCCTGCAGGGTATAGGGCATCCCTTGGCGAGCGGGGGGACTGGGGTACAGCCTCAACTTTCCCCCTTCTGCCCGAATTTTAATAATTACTTAATTGCCTGCTGCGCCTCGGCCAGGAGGATGGGGTCCCGCCGGGTAGCTCCCGGTGCGCTGCCGCCGCGAGCGGCCAGGACCGCCCGGTGTGAGGGGCCCGGCCCGCACCTTCGGGGCCCGGCCCGCACCTTCCGAGCCCGGCGGGCCGGGCAGCGGGAGCCGCTTCCCGCCCTGCGGGGCGCCCGGCGCGGGAGGGGGAGCGCCGCGTTTGTCCTCCCTCCTCCCGTTTCCCGCCCCGCTGCGTGAGGGATGCTGTGCGGGCGCGAGGCCGGGCCGGGCGGGGGCTCGCCCCGCCGCCGCTCCGCCCGTGCCGCCCGGGGCAGAGCCCCCTCCCTCCCTCCCTCGCTCTCTCCGTGCCCGGGCACCTGGCCGCGGCGCCGGGCGGCACCGCCGCGTCTCGCCGTGCCCTGTCAGGAGTGCGGGCAGGGAGAGCGGGGGAGAAGGGCAGCGCTCACGGCCGGCGCTGCGCTGCGCTGCGGTGCGGTGCGGGGCTCCAGCGCGGCGGTGCGCGGTGTCCGGAGCGCCGTGCTCGCAGCCCGGGAGCAGCAGCCCCAGCCTGACCCGAATCTCATCAGTTACGAAACCTGCCGCTGTAAGGTGGCTCTGTCCTCAGTGTGCTTCGCCTGTGCGCCTAGTTCGGGCTGTGTTTGCTGCAAGCTGGGTGAAACACAACCTATTTTCAAAAGCCTTTCACATTTCTCTCAGTGGAAAAGATTTTCTTTGATCATCCAGTATCCTGCATCCCTTGGCGTCACTTTTAAAAATCCGAATTCCAAACACGCAAAATAATTTTCTGTTTTCTTTACTGTTTAATCTACTGGATTTCTTTGATTTGTTGTAAAGCATTGATTTGGTTTGCAACTTCAGAGGCAACAGGTTTCTTCTTGTTCTACAGCCTGCTGGTGACTGCAGTTAGCTGTAGCAAACTGAAGTAAATGTCTCCAAGAAGTCTCTTATTTTTCTGAGACCTGCAGTGTGTTGCGATGCACGTATTTTCTAGCTTTATGTCTGTGTTGCATGTGGGATTCAAACTTGGCTATTTATCTTAAGTAACTAGGAAAGAACTACTGGAGTTGTGGGAGATCTTATTTTCCCAATAGTTTTTATTAAACAGAGTAATTCTGGTGTTCAGGAGCGCTTCCAATCAGTAGTCAGATGTTTTTGTTTGCCTTGAGTATCTTAAAAGAAGGAGCTTAGGTTCGTGTGAAAAATACCTGTTCAGTATGCTGTGCATTTGGACCTGTGAGTTTGGAAAGAAAAACAAGTGAAAATATGGTGCTATAAAAATGTTCTAGGATTAAAGGCTGCTGCTAGAAAACTCCAAAATACGTTCATCAGTTATGCTTTGTAATTGGGCAAAGTCATTTATGTAAGGACTAACCTGCAAGGCTGAGGAAGCTAAGTGCTCTCTAATGCCTGTCTCCTGGGTGCCCACTGACATGTACTGTAATATTGGATATTAGCCAGATAATTTATTCTGTGACAAGTAGGTGTCCCCAGGGCTTTTAAGAGTGACTGCTTTGAGGAAGTACTGCATACTGATTCTTCTGAGGCAATTTGCAAATATGCTGGCTTATTTTTACGCTGTGTAAGTTTTATAAGGCTGGTGCTTCAGTGAAGAGTATGCTTTTATTTTTTGTGCATAATGCTTATGTGCTATTGATTGGTACCTGATCTGGAATATTTATTTAATTTTACAAGGCTCTCCTTTTAAAGCATAGGTAGTTTAACTGTAAGAACCCCCTAAAATTGTGTTAATCTAGCTCTACAAGAGTGCATTAGAAAAATACCTTGTAAGAAAACTTATCAATTATCATACTTAAATATAGCATGGTGGAGAAGTTTTACCATTGTACATTTTTTATATGATTAGTAAATTTACTTGTGTGACTGTAATTTCTTGGTTTTGAAATTGTGATTAGTAATGTGATCAGTAATTCAGATATGGCCTCCTTTTAATAACAGGACAGCAGCATCTGAAACATATGTAGGGGTAGCTGTCTTGCAGAGTTAAAATCAAGGTATGCAAGGCCTGTGTTTGTAATTTAATTCTCTGGTCAGAGTAGGATATTTTTTGCAGGCTTAAATACCCTACAGATGTAGGGGTGAGATGGAATTCTGGTGTGAAAAGAAGTATTTAAAGGCTTAGCTTAAGACTTCACTGACAGGACTGATTAATGTGAAAGATAATGACCCTGACTTCTGGCTCATTGGCTCAGTTTCTTAAGAGTTTTAGATCACAGTGAGAAAGAACACAGTCATTCAGAAAGGGAACCCTTACAGAACCTGATAAACCAGGATATGATAATTTATTAAAAAAAAAACCCAAAAACTGAGCCAACCCCCAAAACTGCCTCTCTTAAGATCCTCTAAAATGTCAGTTTTGTCAGTAATTGTTATTAATATGAGATGATTGGCTAAGATCTTTTCAGTGCTTTGTACAGGCAGAACTGTAACTGACTCTTCAATTCTTTTGAAAGGTCTTGATCATTTTGAAAAATCTGTTGAAAATAATGCAGTAGGTCGAGGCAAGAACTGTGCCTTAACATGCAACAGTGGGAAACTAGATGAGTGTTTGAGGCTACCTACCTTCCCACTTATTTTCTTGTGCAGAAGTTGAGAATGGTCCTCTTTTTAAATAGGAGACTTTCCATCTTAAAGATGGGGGCGATGGGATATGTCAAATATTAAGTCCCTGAAGTTGAATGTGCAAGTCAAACATATTGCGTTCTATATCAGGGGTATGTTTATTTTTTGCCTGAAGATGTATGGCAGGAAGAGTTTTCAGCCCCGTCTTAGTGCTGCTGCAGTCCAGTTGCTGAGTAGCTGCAACTATTCACATATGTCACTAAAATAAGTCTCGGGGTTGAAGTGTTTGTTAAGGTTTTCTAAGTTATCTGGTTAGGCTGCTTCAGCAGCCAGTGGTGCCACAATGCTGGGAGGTTCTAGCCCATGGGAATGTATCCTGTGTTTATTTCAGGCGTGGGAGCTGAGGCTTTTCAGTAGATGCTGTTAGGGGTATTTTCTTCATTCATATTTTGTTGTATTGGTAATGCTTTGTGGTAATGGTTTTGTCTATGATGATAGCACTAGACATTTGATAAATATATATACATATACTGCAATTTGTCTGAAATAAAGATTATTTTTGAAAAATGTGATTGAGAAATAGCATTACGTTTATACTCTCCTGCTTTGAACATCCTAAATCTTATCTAGCAAATCTTCATTACTCATAATGCTGTAAATCTGTGGAGAAAAAGAGAGTATCAGAATATAAGAATGATTTTTCTCTTTCTGATTACTTTCCAAATAGTGGTGGTCTTTTTAATCCTAGAGCAAAACACAGTGGCTTTGTAATTTAGAATAATTTTGTCTTTTTATATCATCTTTACAGTCAGTTGGACAAAATTGTGTACAACCGTGGTTGTCGGATGTATCACTATCTGAAAATCTTTCAGACTTTCTTTTCCAAAATTTAAATTTTAATTTCTTTAAAATACAATGAGGCAAGATTCTATAGAGTAACTAATTTTAGTAATCGATATTTTTAAAGTATATTGTACATTTGTGTTCATTAAAAAGACTGTATTTGATATGGTAAATTTTACTTACTGCTGGAAGAGAGATTTTTGGGTTCTAACTTGCTTGTCAGTGATATGTACTTTTTCTTTTCAGAGGTCCTAATTTAAGTGATTGCTGTATTTTCAAATTTAAGTTGATAAATGAACTCCACAACTCATCTGTGTCATCGTATTGCTATGAAATAATGGAGTTGGTTGATCATTGTAACCAGCTGCATCATACTACAGTGTTAACTATCATCCCACCATGTTAATACAGTTATCAAGGGTAAAGAAAGTAGAAGGAAATTGAACAGACCATAAAACCAATCAACTATGAAGAGGAAGTTTGCATTGGTAGTGCACTCCTTTTTACTCTGCTTTCCTGTGAGGTGTTCTCACACTGACCATCAAATGCATGGCCTTCTACCAGATGTGGCAAGTTTGAGCAGCTTGTGTTGGCTTCCCAGAGGAGTCTTTTGGCAGTATTTAGAGTATGTCTTTTCAATGTTAGTGAAAACTAAACCTCTGTGTTTGGGAAGGAGATAAATTGAACATTAGGTCTTCATACTGATTCAGTAATAGTCAGCATTAATTATTCCCTTGTCTGTTTTGGAGTTTTAAGGCTTCTCAAAAACAGATACTGCCCCTCAGTTAAGCTCCATGCCAACTGTGCATTACTGTTGTGAGTAGAACATCTCTGTGTGGATCACAACTACATCTTTGTACAACTGAGCAAGCCAAAGACTCTTTTAAAATGGATTCATTACAAGTTATTTGCAGTTCATTGTGGGATTACCATGTAAATATTTGGAAGGTTTTCATGCTTCCAGAGTGGAGTGCCAGTAACTTTACTGGAGGAGGAGGAGGACTTCTGTTCAACAAGATTTTTGCAATGAGCAAGGAGCCCTCCTTGTTATGGAGGATCCTAAATGTGCTTTAGAGGAAGTCAGTGTTTAGGGTTGGATAGTGCAGCACTCAGGTTTCCCTGGATCAGCTTGTGGTTCAGGGAAAGGAACCTTCTTATTGGGTATGGCAGCTCTTCTCCAACATCATATGTCATGATCATGACATCAGGAGAAAATGGAATAGCAAAACATGAAAGATGAGCTGCTTCTTTATGTTGTCTTAAGCCTAAATTAAACCAAGGTCTTGTAATAACTTAAAGTTGCTTTTGCAAATAGAGCTTTGAATCTTCTCAACATGCCAGGCTGTTAGCTGAAACTTATAGGTGCTTCTAGAGTAGTATCAGCCACTTTTTTCCATGACTTACTTTGTATGATCTGAGTTTTATTAATATAGAGAAGGAAGAAAAATTTTGAAGCCTTGGATGTCAGAGAGAAAGAATAAGTATTTTGTACCTTCACCTGTAATTACTGCCTTTGAAATGAAACTAATGAGGACTTGACTGCTCTTTTTTAAACTGTAGAATATGGGAAAGTGTTAGAAATTTGTATTAATTTTAATTAATTAAGGAAATTTAAGAAGCTGTTGAATTGTTCATAACTTCTAGATTGAATGTAACAAATTATAATGGGAAAGAGTAATGTAAATCTTAATTTTTCTTGTCTTCTGTATTATAGACAAAGGCTTCTAATTTTTATATTTGCTTTTAATTCATTCTCAAGTGTGGATTCCTTTTTTATTTCACATGATTATTTTTCCTATGCTCTGTTTTTGCTGCCTGTTTCTAATGCCAAATACTTTTTTCTCTGAAAAGGCAGAGTCTACTAATCTCAAAGTATTGTTAACACTGAACTCTTGAATGTCTCTTGGAAGGCATTAACTTGGAAGCTCTTTAAATAGCTAATGTTTAGAAGTTAAGTAAATGGTAATGTGCTTTTCCTTAGATTGCCCTCATAATCTAAAGTAAAGCTGATAACATTGTTTCATCTTATCTTTATCTCCTTTCTCTGAAGCATAATCTTTATTTTATATGGTATAGGTTATTTAGTGGCTATGGATACCCAGTCTTCTCTTGTCTTTCCATTAAATCTTATTGGGATTGACTCTAGCCATCTGTGCTTATTATAGTGTAGTATAAATAGCTTTGTAATACACAAATAGATGGTAACAGTAACAGAAACTGCATAGGCTATCTTGGCTTTACAATCAGAAGGGAATGATGCCTAAGAGGTTTTGTAAGGGGTGGCAGAATGTAGAAAGCAGTGGATCGAGCAGAATTAGAATCCTTTTAGACTGACGCCATTAATCCTTTCTTCCTATCTCCTCTGCTTCTATTAATTCGTGATAATTGAAGTATTTGATGTAACTATCTGCTGAAAAGAGAAATAATAGCTTGGATTAGTATGCTTGCAAGTGTTGGTCAGTTTCTGAGTGTGACTCCTTTGACTGAGTTGAAGCAGTCGTGTGTTTCTGTCATATCCATGTTGTCATGAGTCCTGATGTGTCTGAGTTGTCCCTGCACCCCCTCCCTTCCCTGCAAGATATGCTGAAGGAATTAAGAAAGTCTTTCAGTAGCTGGTTGCTTTTTTTGGAACCAAACTTTAGAGCAACTCCCATGCATTCAAGCATAAGGAAGCTTTTATTCTAACCAAAGTATTTGTATCACTTTTCTATCAGTATTGAAAAAGTACTTCAGTAAAATAGCTGTAGTTTCGTGTTTCATGTTGATGTTTCTAATGTAGACCTTTTAAAAATTTTTGATATTGATTTTGGAATGGTATTTCTTCTATTGCTTGTTTTTCTATTATCCTATTTGTCTTAACTTGACATATTTTAATGTCTTAGTAACCATAGAGCATTTCTCTTTCTGCATCTGTAAGTCCCACTATGATTAGTGCTAAAAATCTTCCCTGTTTGCTTTAGAAACAAATACTATGGAGGCAATGCTAGTAAATGCCAGCATAGGAGATTGTATTAAAAGTTTTTGTAATTTTCATATTTCTGGAAATTTGATTTCTGAAAGAGAAAAGTTAGTGGCTAGTTATATCAGTGATCACTTCACTGGGCATTCTTACCTAATTTGAACAATCTTTAATTATGTTAGATTTTTTTTTAATGGTTTTTCACTTCTACTTTCCTATTTCACACTGATGGATGACAGTAGGGAAAATTATGTAGGAATTAATGATGTACCTAAAAAAGGTGATGAAGTTTAAGGTAGCAGTCTTGGACACAAGGAGAGATAGAATGAAATTATAACCCATGACAAAACTTTCACATTATGATGAAGATGTGATTTCACTGTTCTGTTACTATCTTTGCAAGTGGCTGCTTTAACAGAACAGGACAAAAGAATGGGTTTAATGGATTGAAATAATTCAAACTTTTTGGTATTTTACCACTTCCAGAAAGTATTATCTTAATATCATAGTTGTCAATGTAATTGTTATTATGGACTATCCAGTGCTTGACATTTTGCTGCAGAAAATTCTTATGAACTAATTTTTTATTTTCTCATGTGATACATAATCATTGATTCAGAAGAGACTGTCAGTTTGCATCTTGTCCAGTATGTCTCTAAAAAAGTCTGCAAGTCATCAAACAGTTTTATGTAGTGCACTTACACGGGGGCCTACATGCAACTGAAAACAAACTCCTTTGGCATTTTTGAGCTTGATCTTGGTGATGAAGTTCATTCCAATTGTTAAATCTTTGTAGCATAGCAGCGAGAAGTACAGAACTTACTCCTTATTGCATATGAAAAATGATCTATGTTTCACCAGCCATTCATTAAAGCAAAGGGAGGCTATTAATGTGAAGAGTGTGGGGATCTATATTTAATGATGCATATATGTTTGAGGATTTGGCAGGGCTTGTGTTGGTGACTGGAACATCACTTTAGGAGAAAATCCAAGCAATGATTCTTGGAAGTGAAAACGATTGGTTGGTATGTAAAGGAGCAGTGACAAGAATCCATTGTAGAAAGTGGCCTTCCAGCCTTTTGCAACAAAGTTAACCACTTTGGTCCGATTTAAAAAGTCCATGTCAAGCTCTTTGTATTCATAAAGTTTAGGGCCAGTAGTTGGATTTGACAACATGCTTGCCTATGTATAGTGGCTTATTTGTTTATATCCTGACAGATTATATTACACCCAAAAATCCTATTTTGGCAGAAGCATTTCAGGTTTCAGGAATCTTTGTGTGCTACTGGCACAGATTAAGGTTTGCTCTCTAAGGCCTGCATTGTGAGGGAATTAATTAGCTGCAATATTCCCAGATGATCTAGATTTATGCTATTTTGCAGATGAATAAGGAAGAATACGATTTAAATTGATATTGGTCTGATCTGGAGGTATTTCCTTCTTTGGCCCAAATATGAAGTGACTGGAATGAGTGCTTGATTTTTCTTATTCTAATTTGCTGTTTAAAAAGATTTCTGTTCTGCTATCTTCATAGAATTTTATTGTGTACATTGTCAATAAAAGCCAATTTGTTTTATATGAAAAATATAGGTGATGTTAGAATGCAAGCCAATTCAAATTCTTAAGGAAGATAGAGATTGGTTTCAGAATTTTCATTAAGATAATCACCAGGATACATACTTGTTGTCTTAGTCTGGTATTCAAATCTTTAAGCATATTAAGAAATAGGTAAGCAGTCTTGTTTCCAGCATCCAGGAAAAAAAATGTGCATATGAAGAGCTCCTACTTTACAAAGCCAGCAAAGGGCTGTCAGATTGCTCACTGTATTAGTGCACAATATTTCATCTGTGAACTGTATTAAAGCCCACTAGGTGCATAACTCTTTTTCTAAATCTTACTTAGTCTACTATTTCTCTCCTAAACTGCTAAACTATTAAATTTTTCATACATGTGCTTATTTTTACACGTGTATATATTTAACTTTTGTCAGGACTTCTTGGTAGGCAGTTACAAGGTCCTGTTTTGATGAACTCTGGTACTTGGGGCATGAGTGGACAGAATTTCTTTACACTGTTAAGAAAAAAACTCATGTTAGAAAAAGAGACAATTGGCTCCACCTGTGATATCCACTGTTATTCATTGGCTCCTCAAAAGTAAATATCCTCTCAAAGCATGCAGGGATATATGCCCAAAACTGCCTTGTAGTTACTGTTAGTAAAGTGTTAGCCAAGTTAAGTGTAACATGATTATGAATCATGAGATTTCTCTCTGAGATCTGCGGGTGTAGTCTCATTAAGATGGAGAGGGAGGGATATGCAGAAGTAGAATTAACTGTGTAGGTTTGTACTGAGTGAATAATATAGACATATAAAACCTCAAAACATTTCAGTGTTCTTCTCTAGGACTGATTGTAGGTTTATAAACTGGGTTCCACACAGTGGTAGAACTTGGTTTTGACAAAAGCTACCATACCCTTCTGTCTTTGCATGCTTTTTACATATTTGGATTGTTTACAATTCTTCTCTTTCCTTTTTTCATTCCTATGTAAAAATTATAGCTTCTTAGGGTGTATGAAACTATCTCTTTTTTCCCTCCAAGTTTTCTAGATTTGCATTGTAGAACAGCTTCTGTAAATAGAAGACATTTTTGAGTAACATAACTCATTGTAAGACAGTAACATTTTTCCCCCAGAAGGTTTGAAAGTACTATTATTATAGAGTATTTGTTTTCCAGCACATGGAAAAGTTGGGTGTTTTTTTTTTTACTTTTTGTTGTTGTTTTTTATTTTTTTTTGAATAATAAGTGAATGAGGCCACGTGTGGGAGGGCATACACATGCTTATGCTAACTGGTACCTCAGATCAATAAAAATGTAAAGTGATTTTATGTTATCTATCCCTCATTCTGAGGAGCAAAATGCCTCACAGAATATTAGAAGTATTTTATAGGTCCAACCTCACCATATCTGCAGTTTTATCTTGCCATTTGATATCCCATTGATTGCAGATCATTTTTGGATATATACTGAAGGTGACATGGGTTTAACAATGTTTGTGATCTGCAGAGTGAAATAATAATTCTGAATTCATGTCTCAGATTTGTGAGGCAGTTATATGTGATGGTTTCAGCTCATTGACTACGTATTTTTTTACATATTGAAGAACTACGTATTTTTTTACATTCCTATAAATACCACATGAGAACAAGGCAACTATTGCTACAAACATGTAGAGATTGTCAAGAAAATGTTTGTTTGAACTCCAGCTTCTCCAAGAAATGGGAGAAGTTACAAAAATAATACTTAAAGAAAATATGAGAAGTTATTCTGTGAAGAAAAGCTGGTGTTTGATTCTAACAGTGCTTATCTTACATGGTTGTAAAATTTGATGGCATCTAACCTAGTTAAGGTTTTACAAAGATCTTTCTTGTCAAACAGGTACTCCTTTAGCTGGAAAGTAAGGGGATCTTCAATTTTTTTACACCTGGATTGTGGCTTTCCAGCCAAGTTTGAGTGTCGTTGGACTATTCAACACCATAAACACTAGGAAACGTCTTCCCTAAAATATTGTAAATTACTATTATTATTTTACTATTATTAATAGTAAAAAATTCATCTGGTTAGTAATATCTGTTTAGTGCTGCTGCTTCTACAGATATCTATGCTTTTTATTCTAATGCAGATAAAGGTTAGTAATTTGTACATGCTTAATTCCCACATACACAGATCCTATTCTTAGTTATATCAGAAAGATGGTTTCTTTAATTACTGGGAAAAGTACTAGTTGAAGCTAAAATTTCTAGAGCTGTAAAATTTTTCACAGTATTTATACAACTGAGTTAAAATATGTCAATGTGCATCATTCATTTATACTGCAATAAAGCAAATTTAAGCTTGAAAATGAAGTAGACGTATTTTCAGATTTGACAAATTAGTTTTTCTGTTGTTTTAGCTTAGGTGGCTGTAGCCAAACAGCTTGCTCATTAGACCAAAAAATCTGCTAAGAGTAATCAAACATAGGGATGAAACAAAAGATGTGGTAATGTATTATTTTATGTCCCTTGTTGATCAGGAGAAGTGGTTGATTGAAGGGAAAAGAAAAAAATAATCTTCATAATGCTGAATTAATTATAATTTCAAAGTGATGTGTAGTCAGTCAACCCTATAATGTCTGAATTGTTAAAGGAAGTTGTTCAAATAGTGTATTTTTAAGGAGTTTTTCAGGAAGTGAAACATTTCTGCTTGAAGATTTAGAATTTTTTTTCCATTTTATCAAATCTTCATTGTGGGTTTCTCTGGGATGATGCTGTGATAGACTGGATCTGAAGCTGCTTTGCAGGGAGTCTTGTCTAATTGAGGTCACTGAGGATATGTTCACTGATGTTTGTGAGAGGTGGAATTATGCCAGTGTGCTTATTTTAAATCATTATTTGACAGTTAAGTCTCCAAAACAGACTTCTGGATATACTTTATATATTTGAAAGGTGGAAAGAAAGCAAACTTGAACTGGAGAACAAGCTAAGTCATCCATCCAGTAACTTCTTTTAGTTAGAAAAACTTCTCTAGTGGTCTAAAGTAGTGTAAATATCAAGATTATTGTGTGTTTTTTTTTCCTTTTATTTTTCTTTTTGCTTTATTAGGTGTAGAAGAATTGCAAGTTTGTTGCAACTTATGGAGTACAATGAAAACATTGTTTCTTTATTTTGTTCAGTTACTGTATTTGACTGGGGATTTTATTTCTGTTTTCAAGACATTATTTTCCTGAATAAGTTGTTATTCTGCAGGTCTTCCCCCCTTCCTCCCCTCTTCAGCTATTTGTGAGGTGTGAGTCCGAAACAATCTTTCAGTTTCACTGACCTGAATCAAAGTATTTAATTTTGGCTAATTCCTCTTCAAGGATTTTTATTTGTGTATGTAAGGTCTGTGTCTGATTCATTTGCTCTGTTGCTTCATGGAGTTGTAGGCAGGTGCCTCTGTGCTGCCTTGACATGCCCAGCTCCTACGGTGAATTGCAGTATGAGCACTCTGCTTTCCCCTCTTGCTGAATCACGTTGCACTGTGCAAAACAATACAGAAAGTCAAGTACATTGGAGGGTGGAAACTATGAAGTAGAAATAAATAAAGTCAGACAAGCATTAAAAAAGCTGCACAGTGTGTAGGAAGGCAGTATTTCTGAGGCAAGACTTTCCTCCTGTATCAGAAAGGCCATTTCTATAGACAATAATATTGTTAAAAACTGAAGCTGAGTAACCTATTTTGTCAGAGGTATTAAAGCATCTGTTGCATGGCTTAATTCTGTGGGAAATCACAGGACTGGTGGCAAAATAAAGTACTGGGATGGATTTATACAGTAGTTGTTTCTTTCATCTGGTGCTAGAGTAGATTGATCATCTGGCATTGTTAATTCTTAGATGTCCCAAGTAAGGTACAGATCTGTAGGCAGAACAAGTCAAAACCAGGTTTGGGTAAGATACACCATTGTATAATTATAACTAAATTTTTTGAAGTCCGTATTTAATCCCTGTTTATATTATGGTATATCCTGCTTATTTCACTCATCTTAAGTGAAATTCTGTTATACCTGTCTCACATTTATTTTCTTAAGAAGTTGCTCAATAATTTGATGTTTATAACATTTGCATTTTTTCCTCGTCTTTATTCAGAAATATTTCCCTTGACTAAGCAACACAATGGGTTGTTCATGTTTAAATATTTTCACTAAAATCAAAATATTTTATGTTGCTTT
This sequence comes from Cichladusa arquata, assembly GCA_026413545.1. NCBI lineage: Eukaryota > Metazoa > Chordata > Aves > Passeriformes > Muscicapidae > Cichladusa > Cichladusa arquata. Next base: position 30,587,000 of record JAOTQP010001652.1, on the reverse strand, counting down.
CCTTTTATGACATTGGCCAGAATATTAGAAATGAAGATTCATTTCAAAAGTCAAAAATTTATTGCTGTTATGTCAGCTGTAGGGATTTGCAGCAAGTGCTTTATCCATGTGGATATTTCTGTGACACTGGTCACAGTGATAAATATCCCTTTCTATTCAACCTTTACAGCAGGTTCAAGTCCCTGGTCAATCCCATAAACATCTCAAGTGTTAGTGTTGCTTGGACTCTCCAGGCAAGAACCAGTGATTTTATGCCTTTTCTATACCAGTTTATTTTTATATATTTGGTATTACAGAACTGGAAAAATGGGTGAAGAAAGAACTTCCTCCTTTTTCAACCTGGATTTAAATCAAGATCACTCCTGTTTTAAACAGTTAGATGCATGAGACTATAAACTCTGAAGCTGAAGGTCAGCAGTACCAGCCATCCTTGGGGGGTAGTTAGTGAGCATGTAAACTCCCTGCCCTGCCTGAACCTAGAGTAGTGGAAAGCTGGGCAGTACAGTTGCATTGTATCATAAATAGAACATCTTACCTAAAAAACTTGAGTATCAATTCCGATCAGAATTCCAGATCTTACCACTTAGGTCATGAATTTAGAAGAACTTTTCTAATTTTGTTCTTTCTGACAAGTAGGCTGTGTAAGTCTGGAAGTTTTCCTGCTTTCCTCCTGCAACTTTAACTTTCTTAAAGAAGGATATGAGTGTATACTTGCTGAAGTTAAATATCTATAACAAGAATCTGCTACACCTGTGTGTGTATTCTGTGAAATTTGTCTGTGACTCTAAGATAATGCCTTCATGCTTTTCAAAATACAGGTACTTTCATATTTTTGTCATTTGGTGGGGTTTTTTGGTTTTATTTTTAATATAGAAGGAATTATGTACCTAATTTTTGTTAAAAACCAGGGTAGTTTGGCACAAAAAATGTCCTGTAAAAAGAGTAGATTGTTCACAGGGAAAAAGGTTTAAGAAGTAATCGAGTTAAAGGGGATTAAAAGGAGGTTAAGGGCTTCACTTCAAGAACATAAAATTATTTATGGACTTGATACTGTTATTTAGCTGTGTATTGCAGTTCTGAGCCATTTTTGACTTCAGGTGTTAAAAACAGGTATTTTTAATGACTGGCTGCCAAGTAGATTTGTAGGACAGGGAAGAATCCTGAAATCTTCAAACACTATGTATTAGCTTTCTGAGAAGTTTCAGGAAGGTATGTGAAGTCTTATGAATCATCAGAATATTTAAGCCTTTTGCTAAATATGGAGTAGAATTGCAACACCCCAATAACTTTTGCTTTAAAGTTAAAAAAACCCACAAACATGAAATAATTATTCAATATTGTCCTTTGATTTACTGTTTCTCACCTAGCTCATTGCCACTGCTCAATTTATATTGTTTTCTCTCTATTTATAAATAGTTTCTTGCACAGAGCAATTAAATCAGCAGTCTTGGGAGAAAGCTTAAGAGCAATTTAGAGGGTTTCTAAAGAAAAATCGCTGGTTTATAAATCACATGAGTATTGTTTCATGATTTCTTCTGAAAATAGAGCAGCACAATTTGTGAGCAAATATTCGTCCAAGGCATTTAAGTACCCAGAGTTCTTACCTCATAGATGTCTAGTTACCCTCTGTAGGCGGCCTACTTTATGTGTTTGTTTGGAGAAGTGGAATTTATCTGATTCTTTTACTAGATCAGATTCCTAGTTAATTTCTAGGAGTCTGTATTTTACTACACTAAAAGTAGCTTGCTTATTTCCTTCAATCATTTAGTAACATGATGAAAAGACTGACCACCAAGTCTTAATTTTCACAACAACCGTTAATGTTTGAACATGTTAAGTGCATCCTGAAATATCAATGATGAAATGGTCAGGTATAATGATTTGTTAATATAGCATTTAACTGTGAAGATTCAATTTTAGTCCAGTACCTTTGTCCAGTACTTGGATAGGTTGATACTAGTCTTAGAGGGGATCTGACACTGGATTTCTCAGTTGAACCAAACTGACAGTGTAGTCATCCTAGTTAATCACTACTGGGACTGATTTCTGCATACTGAATTTGAATTTCTCACATCTTGAGTGCTCTATGTTCTACCCAGCAAAGAGTTTAGGCCTCTGGCTAGTGTAAGCCTCTGAAATCACTTGTTGTGATTCCATTAAGTAAGATTATTAATTTGTGCTAAGGTCATTACTACCTGGCCAGTTTAATTTTTTTCTGTTCATTCCAATAGTGGGGTGGTTTTTTAATAGATGAAATGGTTGAATTGTTTGCTTCTGGCATAGGTGATGCCTTGCTGGTGGGTTTGATATGACAGTATTACTTGGACATTTCAGAAAGTTAAGCTCTGCCACTTTGGAAGGATTAATTGCAGCACCAGTTACTTTGACAGCCTAATTCACATTTCATACACACACAAAAAAAGGAAATATGATAAACTGTCAAACTACTGTACTGTCTGAAATGATTTGGTTCTTTTTTAAGAAAATGTTGAAACCACTGGGTTTTTTGACCACTGAGACTTGCAACCTTCTTTTAAATTAAGTTTCTCATTACTAATGTAGTATAAGTATCCAAAGTAAAGAATTTGTGGAGGGATCTGCTGTGCAGGAGCAAATAATATTAGTGCCAGTACATATCAGATCAGGTGTGTAAAAACTAATTAATTCCTAGATTGTTATTTGCAGATATAACTATCCTGAAAAAGCACTATCTTTTTCAATATTTTAAAGTTTGTGTTTGAATTAAAGATGTTACTCTATTCTGCAGTTTCAGCTATGTATCCCGTCTTTTTAGTGTACTCTTCTGTGCCCAAAAATTCTACATTTCCTTTATATCTGGACACAAGCCACTTACCCCTTCCTGTGATGTAGCTCTTTTAAAGTTAAGCATTTCTGTAACACACAAATCAACAGTTTATTTTGGATGCTGGCTTTCAGTACTTGAATTGTAGAAACTTGCCTTGTTTGTAAACTTGTTCTTCTGCAGATGTGTTTTTGTTGTAGATCTTTCACAATAACTTCCTGAAGAATAAGCAATAACTAATCAAGAACAGCAGAAATCAAGAGCATGACCTCAATTTTTTTATGTCCTAGGGGACCAGTTACTATATGAAATGTAACTTGAATATCATGAACTATGGGCCAGGTGTCTTTTAGCAGCCAACTCCTGTAGTTTATGTCCTTGCATTCAGCTAGAGCTGCTACTCTGAAAACACTGCCCTGAAATAGATTTGTATGTTTATTGAGTATCTTTGGAAGATTTTGTGTTGATAGGAAATTGTTTCAGGTTCTTTAGGGCTATTGATGAATTCAGCAGGAGATGAAAGTAGCTTTTAAATTGAACACGTGGAAAAAGCTCTTTTTGATGTAAAATTATTTTCAGCAGATCTGATGATTTTCTCTGAAATGTTTGAAACTGTAAGCAGTCAATTTGTTTTCATTCAGTCTTTCTTCTGTAGGAAGTGAAGTTAGAGAAACGTGGTCTGGAAAGTTAGTTACGTGCTCTTAGACTTGTAGTATTAGTGGTTACACAGCAGTATCTGGGGGAAAAAATTCACCAGAAGTACTGCTTATATGAGAAAGGTTCTCATGGGTGTTGGTGAATTCAAGATAGAGCTCTGACCTGAGAACAAAAATGGTGTACTCTCTCAGACTGTAGGAAAAAACCCCCTCTAAATGTGTGGTATATTGCTATGTATGACTGCTGTTAGGCACTTTGAATTTGTACAGTTGTTTCAGAGTACTACAATTTATTTGTGGTCAGTGTGTTTCTTGGTAGTTTCTGTCAGTTCCTTGCTGCCCCATGTTGCTGATTTGGAACCAAAGTATGATACTGCAGTGTGGTTTCACAGTAGGCATTGTATTTTTTGATGGATTTTGGCAACTGATTATATGCAGAGATATATGTGATTCTTAGCTTGTATTTTAAAAATGCCCAAATGAACTCAAATGACTAAGCAACCAAAGAAGCAGCAACTTGCTTCATGTAATTAAGTTTTCTTGTTTTTAAGTTACCATTTAGATTTGGTTGCTTGGTGAATAATTCTTTATCTTTAGCATACATAGTCTATTTAAAAGGACAAAGTAAATATGCTTAATATTTTCTTTCTGGTTTTAAGGAGTAATTTCATACACTTTACATCTTCATGTATTTTCCTGTTTGTTTTTATTGGTCTACAACAGTGTTTTTCATATCTTTTTGTCTTGTATTTACTTTCCTGTTGCTTTATTAGATAACTAATGGAACAAAAGAAGCTGAATGCTTCTCTAGGGAAAGCAGGAAAATAAAATGTTGATATATGTGCAACAAGCACTAGAAGGATATTCTCACTGATGTAAAAAAATATAGCAACAGTATGGTAATCTCTTCATAGCTGGATTTTTAAAGCCAATGTTAGGTGTTCTAGATTTATTTAGGCACAAAACAGCAGGGCAAATATGTTGCTGTTTGCAGGAGGAGCAGGATTTTTTTTTTGGCGTGTGCATACATATTCACATGGTGGAATTTTTTGGTATACAATTCCTTTGACTGTTAACTATAGGACTGAGATGTTAATATTCATCTCATTTTTTAGAGTGCAGGAAAAAGGCTGGATGCTCATTTTACATCTTCAGTAATTCTAATTGCAGAGCTAAGCTTAAGGAAAGAGTGGTATAGGTTCTTTGTGTTGTGTACCTTGCCATATATGATGTGACATAAATTAAGTTAGTAGGAAAATTAAAAGCTTTTTTTATTTGGTTTTGGTTTTGTTGGGTTTTTTCTTTCTCTTGCAGTCAAAAATTATAAGTTTGCATTATTTTGCTTTAAAAGGACTCTTGCAAAAATACTGACTTATAAGTTTGTCATGTGTAGAGTTAAATCTTTTGTCTCATATTGAAATACTTCATTTAAGTTGGGAATGTTAGGAAGACCTAAATCAGTTTGTGATAAATCAACGGCATATTATCCTTAGTGTATCGATTATAGCAAGTAAAGAGAGAATCTTGGAATAACTCTTCTCTCCAAATGAAGATGGAAGATCTTCCTTTTTTAACCAAATAATAAAGAGTTTTAATATTTGGCATCAGGGCATCTGTTGCTCCTCTGGGTATTCATTTCTACTGAGCACTTTTTCTATCAGTGATGGAAATACATCTTTGAGTTTCTTGTTGAAGAGTTAGAGAAACAGGTAGTATTTTTCTGAAGCAGGAGCAATCTTGTGAATTGAGTCCTGATTACAAAATTGCTATCAACAACTGATACATGTATATAATGACTAATGTGAAATAAGTAGGTATAGAGAGCAAATGCTTTAGCTGTTCCTTCTGGTATCTCCCTGTGGAGAGACTAAAGGTGCATCTATGTGACAAAATGCTCTCAAGAGGTATGTGTAACTAGTGAGGCTCTGGAAGTAATAATAGTATAGAAATAGCATAGCTCTTGTAATGCAGGGCATTAGGCAAGCAAGTTTATCCTGTTTCTGAGCAATGCCTAAAAAAGCAATATATGCTCATACTTTCAATGATTTTGGCACTTGAATTTGATGTGCAGAGGTGATTTGAATGAATCTATGTGGTAGTTTTACACATTTTGTATAAAAGTGCTTAAGTGCCTTTGTATGAAGTAACTTAATATAAACCTCATTTTTACCACCTCCAAGTGAAAACTTAGTGCAGAACAGTTAGCCAGCTTGCTTGTAGGCAGCAGTTGGTCCATTGAGCTTATTTTTGAGCAACAGCCACTAAACAATTGTATATATTGTGGCTAGCAGGATGTGTATTACTGCTGCTTTCCAAAACCAAAAAATGTTCAGTGGCAATGTTGTAAAAGTAAGTTGTAAAAAGACTGAAAATCACTGCTATTATCAAAACAGTTGCAAATACATTTAGCTTATTCATTTTTAAACTTGAAACTTGAAAAAATATTTCGATTGTTGTTGTCTTAATTTTCTTGACTTGGTAACTAAATTTTAATTGAATTGAAAAAGAAAAGGAAATATTTTTTAAAGAATGTATTTGACACATTTCAGATTTTTTTTTTCTTTCAGTGATGCTGCAGAGCACTCCAAATGCTTATGAGTAGCAAAGAGCCCATGCAGATCAGGGGCTCTGTTTACTAATGCTATTTATAAATCAGCTATACTGCTACAGAGATTTTGATATTTCAGCTGGGGCTTAATTCAAAATCCCCTGAAAGTTAGAAGTGACTGTTTTGTGATTTTCAGAGTACACGTTTTCTTTGACTCATTTTATTCTAGCAACTGAAGTAGGCATGAAAGGAGAAGAGTCCTTAATCTGTGGAGGAAAATATAGTTAGGTATTTTTTTGGCTATGGTTAACCTCACTTCTGAGGTAAAAAATGAAGAGCAAAGAGAAGGATTAAACTGAGAGAGGAAAATAAGTGTACATAACCCAAGAACTTTAAAATAGAAGGGAGAGATGGGTTTTCCCTTTCTGTTTCTGACAGTGATTGGAGAGAGTGAAAACTTCAAACTGGGTGAAAGCATTGTTTGAGATGTTCATATCCTCTGCTATGTATGCTCATAATATTCAAGTAATTTTCCTGTTGAGTATCAAAATGGGAGCAACCTCTTCCTATTGATGTGTTTCTTCAAGGTTCTCAAAGATAAAGCAGCCTAAGGGAAAAGAGACGTGTTCAAATGCTATTAGAGGTGTAATTTAATTTGCTTAAGGCTATTGCATCTCCCCTTTTCCTGTAAGGATAGATGAGGAGCTCGACCCCAAAGTACCAAAATAAAAGATCACAGTTGGGAAAAGGTATGTGATTGAGATTGAGTATTGTTATCTCTGTTCCATGACACTTTATGATTATAAGAGCATTTAAGACAAGCTTAAGACTCCTCAAGTGTGTATATAATAGTCTTGATATAATTTATGTTAAAATAGGAGGTATAAGTTAATATTACATTAACCTTTCTACTTTGTTAACTGTGTTCCTGTACATTAGACTCTGTTTTCTGTTTTTCATTGTGAACAATCTGGAAATGGAAGAATTAGTGAGACATTTTTAAGGCTTTTAAGCCTTTCGGCATTGATTAGTGTGACAGTTGGAGAGGGAGAAATTTTGCTAAAGCTTTATCTCCTGAAAAGTCATCCCTTTTCCACATAATTTGATCTGTAATTAAAAGGAAGGGTTGTTTGAAAGGGGAATGAGCTTAATGGTTACTACACTTGTTTGAAAGGGCAAATCTCCTATGGGTAAAAATTCCACTTCCCAAGTGCCTGAGTTTCTTTCTCAAGAGATGTTTCTTCACTTTTCCTCCTTGTGTGAGCCTTTTAAAACTATACCTGAGTTTCTTTATGCCTCCATCTGAATCACTAAGAATACAGTCCAGGCAGGAGTCAATTGCTAACATTATCATCAGAGGAATGAAAAGACTTCAAGCTCTAGATGACCATGTTAATTTTACTGGCTGGCTGTTACCACCTGTGCCTTAAATCAGATCATGTGGTATGTGCAAGGTCTGTGCTCTGTACCTGCATATCTCTAACCCCGGTATCTTGGCCTCAAAGTGAGCACATCATACAGCTGCAAATAGTAAATACTTGACTTACTTTTGCTATGCCAATATATGAAGATTTGACCAAAGCTTCTGTCTTTCTTGCTCTTGTATTTCTTTCCTGTTTCTCTCCCCATCTCTTGCACATTGATTTTTTTTTTTGGTCATTTACATGATCACATATGGCAATGGCCAGTTGGCAGAAGTATGTTGTAACAAATTTTCCAATGAGGAATAATTTTTGCTAGGATTGCTCTAGATAATTTCCACTGTAGATTATTATTACTCTACATAATTTGTTGTCTTTCTTCATAGGTATGAATGTAGTCATGGAGGAGTTTTGCTTTAATGTGAATGTCAGTTGCCTGAAAGCTTCATGCATTTCTTTGTGCTAGGGTGGAAGAAAGAGTCCTGTGATAAGGCAAGAGGAGAGATTTTAATTTTTATTCCAGAAAAGTTTTGGCAGAAGAAATAAAAGTGAAGGAAAAAAGCTATTCTTTTCTATTACCCATCATGACTTTGTATTTTGGCCATTGGGATACAAATCCTTGGAAGCTGAGAAAATGAAAAGAACCAGTTCAAGAAAAGTTTTGGTAACAGAAATGCTACATCTCAAGGATGTCAGGATATTGTGCAGCTCTTCATGGATAGCTACATATATCACCCTAATACTCGAAAGATTTTGATAATCTTCTTTGTATAATTGACATATCTTTATGTATTCATTTTTCTGTTAAAATTATTACTAGAGAAGACATAAAGTTAGGCTATAACTTCCATGGCTTTTGTTGAACAAAGAAGACTACTCAGTGCCAGGACACTTACCTTGGTTCCTTAAACAACCAGGAACTTCTTCCCCCTTATTTTCCTTACCTGATTTCTATCCTTGCATTTCAACTATTTCTCTTTTTCAAGTCTTGTAAATTATGAATATTATTTTCACCAGCACCTGAGGTTAGACATTAATTTGTCTTTCCTTAGGAATGTAATACAAATTAGGTATTACAAGTGGGAATAATGAATTGTTTTGCCTAGAAAAATACCAACATTAAAGATTTTTCAACCTTTTTTTCAGAGAAAAAAACCCCAGATGTAAATGAACTATTTTTGCTAGCTTGCAGAAATCCAATTCTGATGGAGGTTGAGTCAACTGTGATAGTAATTTTTTGTTTCTTGGAGTTGCTTAATTTTCCAGCCTATAACTGCTACCTAGATTTCAAATGCCACGGTACTGCAATTGTAAAGGAAAAAGAAAAAAAGGTGCTAACAAAAAGCATTTTCCCTTTTCCATTTCTTCTGAAATAGCCACTTTTGGAAAAGTAATCTTGTTTTTTTTTCGTAAATTGTGCAAAACAAGGAAAACTTTTTTCTTGTACGTTGTCCAGGTGAAGCACTGCTGGGTTTGTGTGTCGGGTGATAATCAGGGTTTCCGTGCTTGGCCAAATAACTACTGAGAAGTGAAATGGTTATTCAGAAGGTGAAGCTGGGACTCCTCTTGCCTAAGTGCACTAGTGTAGAAGCTTAGCAGAAGCATGTTCTCTGCAGACTTACTTTATATGGTAAGTGGAGACAGATGTCTGCTTTAAACAGTTTTTTTGTTGTGATTTTATGTGTGGCATATCATCCTTTCAAAGTGGTCACCTTTTTCTGTCAGGAAGGCTAATTGTCCTAGATGCTTTGTTCAGATGGAAAAGCTGATTTTGAATTGCTAAAATTAGGTACAACTAGTTTCCAATTTTAGGTGTTTTGTACAAGTTGATGGAAAGACAGTTCTTTGTTATTCTGTAAATTCTGCATGTGAAGAATAAGTATTGAATCTGCGTGTAAAAGAGGTGTTTTATGTGTAGATTATTTTATTTTTACAATGTGGCATTATAGTGCTAAAAGAAGTTGAAAACCTTTAACCCTGTTATGTATAGCTGTTATGTAGTTAATAAAAATTTAAGTATTTTGTTTCAACATTCTTCTACTTAAAATCAGGTTTGAGGTTATTCCTGAAGAATAAAATAGAGTTATCACCTATAGGAATTTTTCTAGATTTTTTTTTTTCCTATTCTTTGATGTTCAGTGAAGTTGTTGATGAATTGATATACTTTATAAACATTTAATACCTTTTAATGACCACACTTATGTTAGAGAAGATACATTATATCCTTTTAATCAATTGTTTCTAATTTTTTTTCCACAGAAATGTCTGATCTTCAGATTAGCTTGTTTAAACATGAGATATTGCAGTATGTTTTATGTATGGTGGAGGACTGATAAAGAGCATGGCCTGAAATTCCTGGAAATATTTAGAGTACTTAAATGTGCTCTGAGTTGGTCCTTGAAGACCATGCTGATTAATGCACTCTGGATATGAATGTCTCAGAACACGCTTTCCCTTGGCCCACGTGAGCTGTGTTACAGTACCTTCTCTGAAGGAGGCATAGGCGTATATATTTTGTCAAAAATTCTGTTTTTGCAGTAGTGCTGCAGTCTGCAGAGTGGGTGTTGGTTTCTCCAGGGAGCTACAACAAGAACATTCTTAGGTGTGCTGTAGTTTGTTAAGGAAGTGTAGCTTTGTAGCTTGAATTGCTCTCCTGTCACTCAACTAACCACATCCATTTATATTCTGTAGTTTCAGGGAGAACCTTCAAAAGCTACTGATCAGAGTAATGAATTGAAGGATTGGTAGTAAATTTTAAAGAGGAAATGAGAACAGATAAAGCCAGAATTTAAATAAAACCTTTGAGTTCATAGATTATGTGAAGAGAACACAAATACAAGGTAAAATATACAGATATATCCATGCATAGGAAAGCCAGAAATGAGAAAAGGAGAAAAAACTAAAAACAAGAAACGAAGTAAACAGCTTTGTGTATACTTGCTGCCATACTTCAGTTATCTAGGGATGCATTGTATAGTATTTATGAAGTTCCTACTGTACCTACAAAAAAATTGTGAAGCCTGTAGGCTTTGCACTACAACTGTTTAAGTAAAAGAAAATAAGAATTGCACAGTGCATTAGTCTACCTATGCAAAGATAAAAGCTTGAGATTTTTAGCCCAAATTGCCCCAAACATTGAAAAAAAATAGATGTTGTGACAATTTTGCCATATTTTCTGATACAAAGCAGCTTTCACTGCAGATATTTTCTTTCTTGTCCTACATAGCTTTAGCCTGAGAGGCAAGGAGGGTTCAAAGTATGAGTTTTCTGAGTGTAGAGTGTTAAGTAAGGGACTTTGTTTTAGAAAGGGGGATGGGAGTGGAGGCAGAGGCATCAGGCTAAAGATGGATTTTGGTGGCTTATTAACACCTGAAACATCTTGATTAAAAACATTCTTTCTCCTTCAGCCAAAATAGAAGAGGGGTGTGTGAGTAGTTCTTTTGGCAAACATTCAGTGATTTGAATTTATTTTTCTAGCTAGTCAAAAGGTCTTTTAGTATGGACCATAAGAATGCTTTAGCTTATAAAATTAAAGTGATCTTGGGCAACCAGATACACTCAGGAAGATATTCTGGAAAGAAGAATCCAGAGTAGACTGCATTATATGTAAAATGTAAAATAATTTTAAAAAGTAATTTGAGTGTATTAAATGGAAGCTTTGCTTAATGGAGTAAAGTGAGCAAAGAAATTTTGAACAGCTGGGAGTAAGTGCTGTTTTAAATAAAAAGTAATACTTTTATGCATTCATGTGAATTAAAATTGGTCCTCTATATTGTTCACAGGAATTAAGATGTTGATATGATCCTCAATGATTTTGTGTTTAAAAGCAAAGAATAATTGGTACTGTACACTGCAGGAAAATCTAAGAGTTTACTTTTTATTTCTTTAGTGTTTCTTTCAGATGAACTTAGATTTGGAAGGGTACCTTTGTTCACAGGCTTGCCAAGCTGGTGAAGAGAGCTTTTGAGCTAAAGTTGCTGGGAAAGGGGAACTGCAATCTATCCCCATCTTAACACTTTGATACCAGAACTAGAGGAGAAGCCAGAGGCTTGGAGAGGGTATGCAGAACAACAGGAGAGGACCTTAAGGGCAGCACAAAAGAATTCCTGTCAGTAAGTCAACTTCATAGGGGCCCAGCTTAAATGCCTCTATGCTAGTGCATGCAGCATAGAATTAAACAAAGAGTTAAATGTGTGCACACCTGCAGGGTTGTGATCTTCTTGGCTTCACAGAGATATTTTTGGTGGATCCTGTGACTGGAGTGTTGGAATGGAAAGATACAGGCTTTAGGAAGATAGGGAGGGGAGATGGGGAAGGGGTGTCTCTTTCTGTGTCCATGAACATCTGGAGTGCATGGAGCTCCACTTGGGAACAGATGAGGAGTTGAATGAGAGTTTATGGGTCAGGATTAAAGGGAGGGCAGGGACAGATAATATTGTAGTGAGGGTCTGCTACAGGGCTCCTGACCTGAGTCAGAGTGGACAGAGTGGCCTCATTTTAACAAACCCTGGTTCCCACACAGGACTTCAACCAACCCAATACCTCTTGGAAGGACAGCACAGCAGGGCATAAGCATACCAGGAGGTTTCTGGGATGTATTGATGACAATTTCCTTCTCCAAGTGATAGAGGAGCCAATGAGGAGAGGTTCTCTGCTAAACCTTGTTCTCAACTACAAGGAGGATCTGATGAGGAATGTGAATCTGAAGGGAGGTGTTGGCTGCAGTGACCATAAAGTGGTCAAGATCCTTAGGGCAGTGAGGAAGATCCCCACAGCAAGCTTGCTGCCCTGGAATTCAGGAGAGCAGAGCTGGCCCTTTTCAGGGATGTGGTTGGCAGAGTACCTTGGGATAAAGCCCTGGAGGGAAGAGGAGCCCAAAAAAAGCTGGTTGATATTCAAAGATGACATCGTGAAGCTCTGGAGTGATTCATCTCAACAAAGAAGAATTTGGGCAAAATCACTGAGAGGCCTGCATGGATAAACAGATTGTGTCTTGGTAAACTCAAACACAAAAAGGAAGCCTGCAGAGGATCAATGCAGGGGTAAGCAGCCTGGGAGGAAAGCAGAAATTGTCTGAAGAGTCAGAGATCAGGTGAGGAAAGTTGAAGTCTTGATAAATTTAAATCTGGCTAGGGACATCAGGGACAACAGGAAAATCTGTCACTGATAAAAGACTAGAGAAAGTGTGGATTCTTTCAGGAAGGAAGCAGGGCACCAGGTCACACGGGATATGAAGAAGGCTGACATACTCCACTACTTTCATGCCTCAGTCTTCACCGGCAAGTGTGGCAGTCACACTGGCCTGAGTTGCAGGATGCAGAGGCAGAGAATGGAAGAATTAAGAGCCACCCACTGTAGAAGATCAGATGGGATACCATCTAAGGAAGCTGAGGGTCCATGAGACCTGATGAGATACAACAGTGGGTCCTATGGGAACCATCCAAGGAAGTGGCAAAGCCACTGCCCATTATATTTGGAGAAGTTATGGCAGTTTGGTGAAGTTCCTTCTGGAAAAGGGGAAACATAACCCTCATTTTAAAAAAGGGAGATAAGGAAGACCTTGGAAACCAGAGGTCAGTCAGTCTTACCTAAGTGTCCAGCAAGATCGTGGAGAAGTTCCTCCTGGAAACTCTAAGTGATTGGTGACAGCCCAAATGGCCTTCTGTGATGGGATTACAATGTTGGTGGATACAGTAAGAGCAACTGATATCATCGTCTGGGAACTGTGAAGAGCATATGGCACTGTCCTGCACAACATCGTAGTCTCTAAACTGGAGAGAAGGGTATTTGTGGGTGGATCACTCAGGGGATCAGGAATTAGCTGGATGGCTGCACTGAAAGGGTTGTGGTCAACATCTTGATGTCCAAATGGAGATGACTGGCATTCCTCAGGGGTTGGTGTCGGCACTGGTGCTGTTTAACATCGTTGTTGTTGACATGGACAGTTGGATCGAGGGCACCCTCAGTAAGTTTGCCAGCAACACCGAGCTGTGTGGTGTGGTTGTAATGCTGGAGAGAAAGGATGGCATCCAGAGGGACCAGGCTTGAGAGACAGGCTTGTGTGAACCTCATGAAATTCAGCAAGGCTGAGTGCAAGGTCCTGCACCTGTGTTGGGGCAGCCCCAAGCACAAATACAGGCTGGGTGGAGAATGGACTGAGGGCACCCTCAGGAAGACTTGGTGTGTTGGATGAGAAGCTGAACATGACCCATCAATGTGCACTTTCTGCCCAGAAAGCCAACCATATCCTAGACTGCATCACAAGAAGCATGGCCAGCAGATTGAGGAAGGTGATTCTCCTACTCTATTCTATTGTATTCTCATGATGCTCCACCTGGAATGTTGCATCCATGTCTGGGCCCCTGGCATAAGAAGGACATGGACGAGGGAGCAGTTCTGGAGAAGAGTTGTGAAAATGGTCAGGGGTCAGAAGTGCCTCTCCTGTGAAGACAGGCTGAGAGAGTTGGGGTTGTTTAGTTTGGAGAACAGAAGGCTCTGTAGAGAGCTTAGAGAAACATTCTAGTACCTAAAGGAGGATGGAAAAGAGCTGGAGAGGGACTTATTACAAGGGCCATATAGTGATAGGAGAACTTGGTTTTCAAAGTGAAAGGGAGATTTAGATGAGATGTTAAGAATAAATCCTTTACTGTGAGGGTCGTGAGACACTGGAAAATGCTGCTCACAGCAGCTGTGGATGCCTCATCCCTGGAAGTGTTGAATGCTATGCTGGGCAGGGCTTTGAGTAACCTGGTCTACATAAAGGTTCCCCATCCATGGCAGGAGAGTTAGACCCAGATGATCTTTAAGATGTCTTGTATCCCAAAACATTCTGTGCTTCTATGATACCTTCTATTTTTTGAGTGTTTCAGCAAACTTTTCAAAAATCTGACTGGGATAGGAAGTGTTAACTGTAGATCCTGATGCCTCAGTCTGTATGAGGTTCATTTAACTTTTATAGTCTTGCCAATTTGCTTTTTGACACTCTTGAATTGTCACTTTTTTGAATAAGTGTGGAGGAGGTTACAAGTAGGTTTAGTCCCGTGTTCCTATTTTTTCCAGTGAAACTAGAAAAAACCATGGTATTTGTATGGAGTCAGAAATTGCATTTTGTTTAAAACCTCCAGTGCCATTTAATTGCAGTAATTTTATATTAATAGATTATAGTTGTTCCTACGAAGAATAGTTTATCCACTAATGCCACATGGCAAAGTAGTTTTACAGCGAAGTAGTCTTTTATTGTGAAGTCTGACTGCTTTTTTATTCAAATTGAATGTACCCTCAGGCTTTAGATTTGTGACTTCTCCTATATTAGGGTAGCCTGAAGATGAGCTTTCTAGTTCTTGGCAAGTCCTAAGCTCTTTTTTCAGAGGTTTTTGTCATACAGAGCTGTGACCATCTGGTGGTAGTTGTCTTATTTTTCCTTCTGGAAGTGTACTTTCCCCTAGTGAGCATAAATATTCTCTAATCCCATTGAGAGTAAATAACTCTGTTCTGAAGAGCCTGGCAATACTTTTTATCTGGGTAGAATGCTCCTATTGTCTAACAGTATCCTGGAGAGAAAGCTTACTTAATCAGTATTACTAAGATGAACTCCAGTTCTCCAGTTTTACTTTTGTATCTTCTGTCAGTGGCCAATTTCTTATTCTAGGTTATTATAGATCTAGATTCTAATCTGAGTTCTAAACAAAGGATTGCTTTTGACTGTGTGTGGGAGTATGTTTTTCTTGTAAAGTGTGTATACATTCAAAAAGAAAATGGTATTTTTTTTCTACTTTATGTTTGAAGAACATCACAAAGTCCTATAGCATGGATAGGAAACAATGCCACATTTCTTCTGAAAGGAAAGAAATGGACAGTTTCAAAAGTTACATATTAAAAAGAGAGATATTTTGATGCTACAATTAATGTGACTGGTGAAGAAACCTTTGATGAGGACTCTAAAATGACTCTTCCCTGGATACTGGTTAGATCGTTGTATTGCAGAATTGTGTGAAGAAAAGCCAGGCAGATATTCTGGGGCATTCCCCACTCCTCCCTCCCCTGAATTTTTTACAGCAGCTTATATTGCTGGGAAGTGTCTAGCTTGTAATCCTTTTTGCATTTTCCCTTCCGCCTGGAAAGGGAAGGCTTTGTGTAACTTGTGCATTCCCAAATGTATTCTTTTATAACAAAAAATCTGTCCATTTACTCCACCATGTACATAAGTATCAAAACTACTTCACATATAAAAGCAAAAGCCACAAAGGCATAATGCTGTCATTTCAAAATGATGCAGAGGCACTTCAGAGCAGCCAATAATATTACAGGATTTATCAGCATTGCATCAGTTCTTTCCTCCATAAGTCTTTCACTACACAAATCAAATAGTCAGATGTTTAACAAAAGTGGTGTAAGGGAAAAGATGTTACGAATCTCCAGTACAGTTAAAATGAGTGCGACTAAGGAAAGTAATTATTTAATCGTTCCATCCACAGTTACCCAGTTCATCTAGAAAAGCAATTATTGAGAAAGACTTTGTAATGTTGAGGCCATGCTCATTGTAGGCTATTTTAAACTATGTAGTTGGCTCAGGTGCAATAATACATCTTACTACCCAAGTCACTGGAATTTTTGGGGGAATTTATCAGGGTTTTTTTCCCCACTACTTAGTTGCACATAGAAGTTCCCCTTTCACTTGGCTGTATTACACAGAATACACAAGCAATTTTTGCTTTGTCTGGTAGGCAGTCACTAGGGGGTAATATATTCTCATCTCCCTTTTGGTGTTTCCAAATCCTCAGGCAGCTGTCTCTGCACATTTATTTATCGTGTAAGGCAGAATTGGCAGCTTCTTGAATGTTTGCAATCAGAATACTTTTGTTGGATGTTGCATTAATGGGGCTGCAGGAATTGCCTGAAATATTCATTGGAATAAACTGGTAATGTCAAAGCTGTTGGCAAATAAAGCCTGTATTTTCAGCAAACTCTTGAATTCTTGAACTCTTTTAAATTTTTATATACTTGAAACTCTTTGTGCAAAAGGAAGCCCCTTTGAGAATCTACCAGGCTAATTGCTTGCGAAGAAGGATGATATTCGTCTTGGATTTGATGAGAAGTGTGGGATTGAGTCACATGATTGTTTCAGACCATTGCAATTTGAGGAGAAGTAAATTGAAAGGAATCTTTTTATAAGTAGCTTGGTTTCATGTTGTATACTGGTCAACTTGATGTGTTGCTGCTCAGAATCACAGAGAATTGCATATTCTCCAATAATGCATATCAGACTAAGTGTCTGTCTAGAACTGAAAATTGTGAAACATTTAATGCAATATTTCTTTTCAGTAGTCAGCCCTGATCTTCTACAGAATATGAAACAGCTTCTTATCTCATTTGACAACTTAGTAGCTAGAGGTTATTTCAGGTTTTTCTGTTCTTCTATGAGATTTTTCATCAATCTCTTGCAAGAAATGTTCTCAAAGATTCTACTGAATCAAATTCTCTGCACTTACAAGTGCATAGTGGTAACAACTTGCTTTTGAGTGGTAGTTATCACTTACCTATACAGACAAATTCACAAGTGCTTTTGAGAAACTCCAGTAATTTTCTCTGGAGTTCTGTTTTATCCTCTAGTCTAGTCACTGAATTCTAGTGGCATAAATCAGTTTGTTATTCTGTCTTTCAAAAGTCTATCTGCACCTTTTTATCTTTGCAGGAGATTAAAAAATTACATTCTGTTAGTTTTTAGAATATCTTAAACCTGGCCAATGACTGGATATGTACTGGATCTGGTTTGGTAGACACTCAAAGGTATGTAGCTCGAAACTGTAGAAGGAATACCAAGTTAACAGCTGCAGTTGTGTGCTAAAAATATGAGGGGTTAGATGAAGAATTGTAAAAGTAATCGTAGCGTACCTACAGCCTTCCAACAACACTGATCCCAAAGTGCATCCTTGTCTAAACGTAGCCAGAGTTGGAGTTGGCCACCAGAGGGCAAACTAAATGTGCGTGCTCCCCATTTCTATATGTTCTTGAAAATCAGCTGCAATTCTTCATGTCAATGTAATTAGATTTGTTTGTCTCTTTACATTAATGGTAAATTTTTTTTTTAAAGAAAATACTCTTTTTCACGGAAGAGATCATCTTGTCTTGGCTCATTGTGTAGCAACAATATCCTGAAAGACCAACTTTGAAACAGTATGTTTCATAGGAATGATGTAAAACATCACCAGTCTAGTTTTACATCTTACTGCTGGATGGGTTTTGATGGCATGTGCAAGCAGAAGGTTGTCTGTGGGTATTTTGCTTCTTTTCATGATCTGAAAGAGCATTAATCAGAATTAGACTATCAAAGAAACTCTTTTGTTTACAGTAGGAAGTCTTTAGTAATGTAAGTTTGGGAATAACTAAAGTTTATTTCCCTGACACTGCAAATACTGACATTCTTCCTGTATGTTTGAAACGAGATAAAATTTTGTTCTGTAATTCATAGTAGTTCCAGGAGTTTCCTTTTGCACCTGCGTAGAGTTTAGTTATTTACATTCCCTTTAAAGCAAACCACTTTACTAGACAAAATTGCACAAAAGTTTTGCTGAGGCAGGTGCTGAATTTGGTCTCAGCTTAGGTATGAAAGATGACAGATCTCAATGTTAATATGTTTTTAAGTAAGTAGAAATAGAAACAAGGTAGATTTCTTCAGAGAATTATATACAAAATAAAAATATAGTAAGAATAAATAAAACCATCTACTCTAAATCTCTCAACTGCTTAACAAGCAGGAAATTGATTATAGTCATCAAATTTAGTAGCTTAAATGGATATTATCTTGTGTCATTGTGTACTGATAGATACATCTTAATTTTAATTTGTCTTTCCATTAAAGAATATCTTTCCTATTTGACATAAAATAATGGCTGTCAGATGAAACAGTATCTATAATGAAAAGTATATCTCTTTGGAAGGGAATGGTAAAATGACTTAATTTGGTGTTAGTTTTCATGCTGGTTTTAGAATGTAGGTGAGTGCATTTTCTTCCTGGTATTTGTCAATACCAAGCTATGATGTGATGTGTTCCTGTTTAAATTTGGGCCAAAATCTCAAAATTTTATTTTGTAAAAGTTGCAGTATGGCCTGGGTCAAACCACTGTGAAACTAGATGAGATATTACAGGATAGAAAGAAATGCTCTGACAGGTTCTATATTGAGTAACTTTGATTTATAGAAATAGTGGATTTAATACCCCTCATGTGCAAGACAATAGTTAACATGGACTGTAAGTTTATCATAAAATTTTTCTGTCATTCTTTCTAAACATTTATGTTTGTTGAGCTTTTTCTTTGGGATTCATGTGACTGTAGAAATTTTGGATTTGATTCATATAGAATTGGTAATTTTATAATTAGAGAACATCATAGGTAGAAAATGATCCTGACAGAGTAAATTAAGTATTTGACAAGTTTTCAATGGGTCTGCTTTGAAGATGATATGTTGTAATATAATTGTAAATATATTATATTTATAATATAATATTTCTGTAATGTCTGGCAGAGGAAGATTTTGAACCTCTACATCTGTATTCATCTACCTACTAACATGAGTTGTAGTAAAAGACCATTTTCATTAGCGGCAGTTTGATATATTTTGATATATATTTGATATATTTTCTACAACATCTTGAACATAACCATTGTGTTTCACAAAGGTTTTCTCTTGAAAGATGAACATGTCCCTGAGCCATTAAAAAATCCAAGAAAACACAAAAAAAATTAGAAACACTCTTAAAGCAGGAAAGTCACAAACATCAAATACTTGCTTGTGGTCTGTGGTGGATTAAACAGCTTAAGGAGACTCATTTGATACATTTAATGTTTTTCTTTTCAATTAAAACATGGCATATAAAGAGTCAAAATCCTCTCTGTTATTTTGGTAAATCTGGGTGTGTAATAATGTATATTTTGTTTCTTTTTTCAAAATACTCTGTATTCAGTATATGCTTTTTATTAAAATAAGGTGTTTGAAGTTTAAAAAAATAATTTCTGGGAATGTTCTTTTAGAATATCTTAAGGCTTTGAAGTTCCCCTGCAGCAGGCAACCTTTCATTATAGAAAAGAATTGATGACATTACAACTGGAACAATAGTCTGCATTGATTTTCATAACATCATAATAATAATGTGGGGGGATAATTTTATAATACCTTAATACAAATTTGGTTATTTCAAGCAAAAAAAAAAAAAAATCAAGTCCTATTGTAGTACAATTTCATATTTAAAACTCCAATGGTACTTCTGGCATATACAACAGAAGGAGGCATGCCTGTGGTCTTACACAAGATTGTTTCCTGACTGAATATTGAAACATGTTTTTTGAATTAATTTAGAAATTGTTTTTATGGCATTTCTACCATCTCCTGTCCAGTTTGGACTCTTATCTGTATTATTAATAAACATTTCTTTTCCCTCTCTTCTCCATCAGACTTCACCTACCTGCTCATGGTCTTGAATAAATGCAGGGATGTCTACTCCAAATGACTCCTGGAGAGGAAAAGTTTTTTTTAAAGTGACTGTAAAAATAGGAACTTGATTAGTGTATTACTTACGTTTCTCAAACAGGGTATACTGAACAACTCTAAAGGAGGTCATTCATGACTCATCAACTGAATTATTGAACAACTGAATTCCCTGGAAACGTTGTGTTCGCAGAGGATTTTCCAGATACATCAGAGATGTCTGATGTATAGATGGCTTTTCTTGCTCTGCCTTTTCTGTTCCAAATAGAAGTTATTGCTGCCTCTGCATGAGATTGGTGGCAGTTCAAGGAAAGAAAAAACATCTTTTCAATAATTGTATTCCTTATGACTGTTTCAAAACTGGCTCAGATAAGTTTTTGACAACTTGAATCTTAATAACGTAGAATGCATGGTTGCTTTGTTTCCTTTTAAAAACCTGGTATTTTCAACTAATCTTGTTCTTCTATCATTATGGAAATGTGTTGTATATTTAACTATGTGATCCTGCCTTTTTGAAGGCAATTTTGCTTGTTTGTTTAACAAACTGTCTTACTTTCAAGGTTCTTTTTATTATTATTGTTTTAGTAATGTGCACTTAGTGAATTATAGAGTGCACCTTAATGAAGTAATTATTGAGGGAAGAACAGTCTGCATCCACTGTATAATTGTCTTTTGCTGGGTAATGCAATCAGATTTGTAGTCATCCTCATTCAGCTTTTTGTGTCTCTTCTCTAGGGCCTTTTAAGCGGATTGTTCTAAAAATAAACCAGTTGGTCTATCTGATATTGTACATCCTGTGGGGATTTAAAGTTCAAGGTATTTTAGAGGAAACAAACCCCAATGCTTTCATCGACAAACAGGTCCACAGATACCTGTTGCTTTTTGTGATGCTGGCTATTAGCAGTCTGCTTTGTAGTTCTTCCACATTTGAATTGAATCTGGAGTTTTTCAGGAGTAATTTATGATCTTGGCTTCTAATAAAACTTATTTGGACTTTATCTTCCTGAAAAATAGTAAGTAATTCAAGTAACTGTATCAATGTCTCTGGAATATTTTCTGTAAATGTACCAGAGATGACAGAAGAAATAAGATCAATTTTTCTTTAAATTATGGAAGATTAAGGCTATTTGGGACCAGTATGTTCAGGCATATATCAAACATTAGATATATCTGTAATGTTTAGATTCTGATAGGACTGCGTGCAAATTTCTATATTTTAGTTCTCTCTTTTAGTATTTCTCTCATAATGAGGTAAGTTCTAAGGAAGAGCTAAAGTGTATGGCATATATGACATTGATTTGAAGACAGCTATCCTGTTGGATTTGAACTGTATGTCTTGCTCATATATTTATAGCTTTGTATGAAAGGTGTTTGAAACATACACTGTTTGCTTGCAGAAGGGAAGCCAGTGATGCACAGCTGAAGAGATGTTAAGCTAGCCATTGGCTTGCCCTTTGTGTTCTTTCTTGCTCTTTTTTTTGTCTACAGTCTTCTTTTGTTTCTTTGGCATAAAAATATGGAGAAAATGAAAAATTGTACATGATCAGCAACCTAATGATCCTAAAAAGAAAGTCTCATACATCTGTAGTAATGATTTCTTTATATGAAATCTGTGAGGGAAAAGAAAACAATTTGAGTTCAGTGTTTCTAGTCCAGCAGCTTATGTCTGATAGTTGGCAAGAACAGGCAACCAAAGTAGCAGATAAAAGCATCAAGGTAGTTATAGAGGCTTCCTCTTTAAAAAAAAAAAAAATAATTCTGAAAATCTGTAGTGCTACAGCATCTGAATGTATTTGTGTAGTGTGCTATAGCTCCTCCCCTTTTTTGTATTCTGTTTTGCCATTCACAGCTGTAGTTGCAGCTTTGAATGCAAATTACTGTCCTTCTGGTGGGGTAATGGTTTTATTTTCAGACCTTGTCCTATGTGCATATTTAAAAATTAGGAGCAACATTCTGTTTAACTGAATTACATAAACCATATATAATCTGTATTTCCATAGAATTTAACCAGGAGCTGACTTGGCCTGGTTAAAATAGATCTTAAGATACTTCTGAGTTCTAAGGATTTCACCAGCTATGACTGCATCATTTGGCTTCTACTTTAATGAGGAACAAAAATCATCTTGGATATTTTTGACTTTGATTTTCAACAGTTAACCAGCCAATATTTGCATCCAATAATGAAGGAAAAACATATTTAGATAAACATATTTAGGTTTGTATTTTGGTCTTAATATAAAGCTACTCCTGCTTTCCTTTTTTTTTTTTTTTTTCCTTCTTAGTCAGTTATTTTGGATTTCCTAGCACTGGATTTGTACCTGTGTCTGCCAGTGATCCCTTTTCCTACTTCTGAAAACTTAAGAAAAGATTAGTCTTCTTTTCCTCTAACATTAAAGGGTTTTTTAGCTATTATAAGTAGCTGTGGAATCGCTGCTATTTGGAAAACAGTGATATTCTTAAGAAATCTCAGTTGTCACTTTCTGCTTGTTTGGATTTTGTTGTGTACCAATAAAATAATTCTAACATTTCTGATCAAGCTACAATAAATTCTGCAGTTCTTTCAGTTTTTTGGTTTTTTTGGTTTTTTTTCCCCATTTTTCCCTCAGGTTAACCGCTGCTTTAGTTTGTTAGATGCAGTGCTTACAAATTAGGAGATACTGCAGTACTTACAATCTCTGAAGGTATTTGAATTTTATCACTGCTGTTTCCTCATCAGATTAACAGATAAGAAAAAGGATAAAACAGCAATTTACCAGGGAGCTTGTTAACTGAATACTTAGCTCTTCATATTCTACCTTCATATAATTCTTATGGTATTCTGTCCTCTAATCTTTGGCCTTCACTAAAGAATAATGTTATGGTACATATTTTCAGAGTGAACTTGATAGTCACGATGAATTTAGCAGACATTAGGCACAATCATGGTACTTTACTTGCCACCTTGTTTTGTGTGGAAAGCTATCTTAAGCAAAAAAACTGGATTGTGATAGTCATGACTTAATTTAGAGTTTGTGGGCTATATTTAGCCATTTTTTGTAAGGTAGGCTCTTCTGTACTAGGCATCAGATTTAACTAGAATGAACTGATGTATCCTTGCTGCAAAAAACAGGAGAGACATAGAGCAATTCAGGTTAGAAAGACAAATGAGTATCTCCAGAAACACGTTCTGACATGGGCTGGTCCACCTTATTCAAAGGCAAATTGTACACTTTCATCACAAGTATTTGAGATAGAATCATTTTATACAGCGAGCTACATTTTTAAGTAGCTAAGTATTACTTGTTTTCTTCACAAGTCACTGATCTTCAAAAAATTGACATTAACGAAGATGCAGTTTTCTGAAAATTTAGGCAACAGTCAATATAGAGGGGAAGGAGAAAAAAAAAGCTACAAAAGTGATTGTTAAAGGACTTACTAAATTCATTTTAAAGGAATCTACAATACTGAGGCCATTGAAAACACCTTAGTAGATATTATAGGCCCTCAGTGATCACAGAGTACAATAGTGAGTTTATGAAATGTGGAAAAACTGTGGGTAGAAATCTTAATGGTGCCTTGTGTTTTGGAATACACAGGCTTCCAATAGGAGACAAGAAAATTTTAAGATTGTGGAGATCACCTGAAGGGTTGGAAAATTAATATTCTACACTTTTTAGTTCTTTTATCTCTTTAGGAGGATTTATATAAAGGAAACATATGACACACAGTTTTCAGTAACTCACATGTTATTCAGAGTATGAGCATGTGAAATATATTTGTGGAATATGATCAATAATTCTGGATTTATATCTTGTTTAGGTTTAATGTGGACATAACTGAAGCTGGTGTTATGGAGCTGTCTTATAGACTGATCTAAAGTGCAGATACAATTTGGCAGATGGTGATGGCAAAATGGAATGTGTAGGCACGTGCTTCAATGAGCATATGGATGTTTTCAGGTTAATCATATTCTGATATATTTCTATCATCTATTGAAAAAGTGTTTGCATTGTCAGTATATATTTAAATCCAGAATGCTACGTTTAGAAATGTGTGGGGTAATCTCAAAGTTTAGTCATTGAAGTAAACTGCTACTTGTTTACTTTGATAGCAGAGTGGGGCAATTGTGTCATCTCTAATATTATGGAGTTTCATTGACCCCATTACGTGGGTCTCTTGCCAGTATGTGATCTTTAAAGGAAGCATCAAGGTTCTTTATTTGAACCTTACACTGCTAGAAGTTCAGGAAGAGCCAGTTTCTCTCTGACTGTTTGAATATTGCAAATAGCTATGTGCAAATTCAATCTTTCAATTTTGAAGTTTCGTGTGGTTATAGACTGGAGATCATCGGATTTTCTCTCAATTCTAAGTGCCACTATTCTTTACCTTCAAAAAATCTGTTTGATTGTGGTGTCTTTAAAAAAAAAAAGTTCCCCTCCCTACTTTTATCCATCCTTGTATAGGAGGCAAATGATTGTAGGACAAATTTTTCATACATGAATCATCTTTTTCTTCATCCCAGGTAACTGAGCTTGTGTACCATACAGATTATAGATAAAAACTGGTGCGTGATATCATAGCATCAAAAAATACTTAAAACAGGAAAAAGTTAGTTTGTCATCTGATCAGTTTTTTTTATTTAAGATGTATTCTAGATTTGGGATTACAGATACTTTTGTTTAGATGCAGTCCATACGATAAAGAAACCTATGGTTTAGGTTTGAACAAAATAAATCATCTTCATAAGAATTGTTAGGGAGAAAAGGCATATTGTGCTTACCCATGAAATAATTACTTGTGTTTTAATGGGCAGGCTGATGAAGTGCACTGATAGCAGTACCTGGATACTTTAGACTTGCAGCTTCCAAGCATGGACTTGGAGAATGGAGCAGTACATGCTGCTATATGAGAATGAACTCCATCCCAGCCAGACTCAGTACAGCTGCCAGTTCCTATTTGCATGGCTTCTATCTTTGAGTACTTCTGTTCTGTCTCGCTGCAGTTCTGCCTCCTCCTTGCTTTTCCCATGGTTGCTTTCACTGTTATCCTGCTATGTAGGCTATCTCTCACAAGAGACAAGACATTCATAAAATTTGTCATTATTCTGTCTATAAGAGCACTTTTCAAACTTTGATTTGCTACTGTAATCATACACTGCTCATGAATTGTGGAAGTCAGAGATAGCTGCTTCTCCCAGACTCCCATTTTACTTCTAATTTAGAAGCATTACATGATGAATTAGTGCTCAAGTACTCTCCCACATGTATGCCTCTCTTCAGGACAATTACACACTTCATCAGTGTAGACTGAGTTGAGTACTTACTCTTCTTTCCCACTCAGTTTGCATTACTTTTTTTTTCCTTTTTTCTTCTTTTAGTCTGTTTTACATCTTTTTAACCGCAACAGCTGTAGTCAAGGCAGATTAATTCTATATGTATTTAATACATGTGTAAATATATGTGTAAAATTTGTTTTTTGATGGACTTATTATGGTTTAATTTTTAAAAATTATTATTGTCCTTTCCCTGATTCAAAATCAGTACTTGACTGACAAACAGACAAAACAAAGGATGACTCATGTTAGAATCCTAATGAGACCAACTGTCAAAGAAATGCTAGGAGCTATGGCATTTCTTAATGGAAAGGTGCTGAATACTTGAAATTGTTCACTTGATAATGCTTAGCTTAAGTCTTCATGGGATTTTAAAATTATGGTCTTGGATAAGGTATGCATGAAGACTTTAAGTTGTAACGAGTTTGTTTTTTTTTCAAGTGAGATATATATATCCGCGTGCAGCATGGATGCCATCAGATGTTCACACTCATTATTGCACATCAGGAGTATTGGAGGGGACTTTTGTTTTTTGGTGCACTTGGCAGATTTTTGCTTTACATAAACTTTGATGTTACAGAAATTGTATTTTAAAACTTCTGCTGTGATTAATAACATGTTGCAGAGTTCAGGTGAACAGCTTCAAGAATTGATACTTTCCAGGTATTTATGTACAAAGGCTGCTATGTACCCTGGTTCTTTGCCAAGGATCCTGTTAAAATTGCAGTATTGAAGGCTTTATCCTTTTTCATTGTTAGCTGTGTTTCTTGTGTCACTATTGATTAATTTGGATTTTAGTTGCTGTTTGTCAGTGAACTGAAAACACTGGAGACCTAAGACTTTTGTTATAATATTCATTACAATACAATGCTGTTGAAATTATATTTAAGCATTCTTTTAAATTTTCTCTCTCTTTTCACTGGCTTGTAACCTTGTGGGATAATTCCATGGAATAAAGGACAAAGCATAAAAGAGTGGAAACTTCTAATTAGTTTTGAGTAGTGTTTCTTCTGCAAGTAGTCTAGTTAGTATACATTCAGAATTCAGATGATGAGTTACAGGACATTAACATTACTAATAGGAACCAGCTGACCAAAAAGCAAGTCAAATCATATGTTACCAAGTATTAGAAAATAGTGAAAAACAAATTGGAAGAAGTGGTTAAGTTTCTGTATAATTCTGTGGGGCACATTGTCATTCTCCCTCTTCTTACCCCTCAAGATATAGTATAGAATTAGAATAAACATTAAAAAGAGCAAAATAAGTGATCAAGGGTATGAAAAAGTGGATTTTTATTTAAAAATTTCTTAATATTTGAGGACTCTGATAGGGAGAAGGGATGGTATGAAAGGATGTTGCTTTGCTTTCTTTCTCTAAGGACTTCTGTCTTTGTTTATGGATCAGTCAGTATCTCTTCAATGACAGACTACTACTACTGCTATGGCTGTCTGTTCTTGGCTCCAGCTGGAGATGGAAATTGGGGTAGATGGTTCCATGTGGCAGGGTTAGTTGCCTACAGTCAGTGGCATACATTCTAAAAACAGAAACAGTAATGTCAATGGAAGTATTAAATGCACAGGAACTCTAGTGGAATGAATACAAGATGGATTCACTTGAAATTTAAAGCCAAAGACAGTAGAAGAGTTTTAATAAAGAAAATTGAAGTCTGTGAACCATAAGTAATGGAAATGTTGGAGGGTTCTCAGTCTTGTGGGTGATCATGAATTTTGAGAGCAGAAAAGAGGTACTTCTTGTTGAATTTCAGTTTCACAGGAGGAGCAGTTAGGGTCACAAGGAAATGGAAAGATTTATTTTCCACAGCTTATGCCAGTCCTAGCAAACATACAAGCTGGGTGAATCTTTTATTTAATCTACCTCCAAAACCAACACTAGTGACTGAAAAGAACTCTGAAAAACAGGTGGTGAGATCACATTTTCAAAATACATGGCTAAAACTATTATTTTATAATAACAGTCATAGTCTGTGGACACATGATTTGCTTCCAGTGCATTAAAGACACAATTCATGTATAGTTCATTATGTCCTTGCTACTGGATGGAAATCAAGATGGCCATTAAAAACCAAACTTCACCTCAGCAAAAAAAAATAGAAACAAAACTAAGGAATAAACCAAACCTCTCATGGCTTTTTCTTTACCTTTTATTGTCTTCACTTCCACTCATTCTGATTTTCCTTCTTTTGTCTGAGTTTTAAAAAAAAAAGATCTGCAGATCAGTGAGCACAATCAGCACCTCTGTTAATGAACTGGGATTTATCAGCCTGTAGTTCCAGTCTCCCATATTTATTACTGTACATTCTATGAATAGAATTATTGTGGTATGTTTTATTAATTGAGGTAGACTGGAGCCATAAGTATGGAATATCACTGCTGCAACACTTTTCTTTGAGGAACTGATGACAAAACTGCCAGCTGGTGACTGGTATAGATAAGGGTGATTTGTTCTATGATTGCAGATTGTTTTGTCCTTATCATAAAGATCTCAGTGTCATTCAGGAATTTCATAATATGGCATAAGTAGAGCTTGACATGTGATTATTTTTTGATTTCACTAAGTGTGGTTTTAAACTTTTTTTTTGCAGTGCTTATTTTTCCTAGTTTCTGATTATTATCTTCTTCTTTTCTGGTAAGGTATGGCCAGACAGTGGATAGTGCATTTTAGAAAGGCAAGCAGCAGTGCCTTTAAAATTCTGTTGCTGTTACTGATTTTACAAGATAAAGAAAGACTAAAACAGAAATAACCTGGAGTAATAGTCTACAGGATACATTGTATACCATCAAAAACTCAGCCTGAGCAATGAGCATTGAAGCTCCTTGCAGAGGGATGGAAGGACTGGACTTGGCATAAATTGTATAAGTTGCCTAGAGAATTAATTTCTTCTTGGTATACTTATTGGAAATAGATACAGTTACAGAATGAGTATTGGCTTTGTCAGTCAAATCATGCACGTTTGGTACCAAATATTCAAAGGAAATCTCACCCAAGCCCTAAGATGCTTGAAACTTTCAGATTTACAGTGAGCTGAATTGGCAGAAGAGCACGTGAAGTGTAAAATTGCTTTGTTTTGGAGTCATTTTAGTGATACCATTTTTTAAATTAATTTTTTTTCACTTTTGACTGTTCCTTGTAGTTAGAATGAGCTTGGGCCATGTATGGCCATAATTTCTTCTTTCTTTCTCAAATCCTCTTGGAGCATTTTGTGGAAAAAATAGGCTGCAAATCTTGTATTATTTTGTCATGTTTATTCATATCTGCATGGTGGTGTATGTGAGAGAGCCGATGCTTAAAGTTGCCTCCTTATAATGGAGATGATGTGGGTGTGGAGTATTTAAGACTGGTGAATGACTTATTTAGAATCAGGGATAGGAAAAGATTGGAAAAAATCCTTAAGATCATCAAGTCTAACTGTAAATGTATTATTATTGAATTATTCTGATCCTTTCTGGTAAAGCAGGTCTGAGTCAGATCAGTGGAGTTTTCAGTATGCATTTTTATGGCATGAGCAAAGATAATGCCCCTAAAACGCTGTGTAAATAAGCAGCATTATGTTTATAAGGTTATATTTCTTCTAAAATTGCGTAGTGCCGTCCATGTTGTTTATAAAGTGCCTTAAGTTAGGGGGGGGAAAAAGAAGAGAAAATTATGAAAATATAAGGTAGCAGTAACATGTTGAAGATACCATTGATGTGCCTAGGGTTAAGAAAAAGCTGATTAATAAAAAAAACAAACTATCTACCAGGAGTAAGGAGATTTTAGGTAGTAAAATGTCTTCTTCCATGTAGCGAATTATATATTGGCATAAAAGAAATACAGCAAATCAGCCTTTCCTGTTGAAACTGAACAAAAAATTGCATGTATTTAGCAAGGATATGACTGGCTAGTATGGCAGGAACTTGGTATGATATATAAAGGGATTTTACAGTGAGCTCTGTATTAGTAGCACCCTTAGCAATGTTAGTTTGACTACTCGGAGTACAAGGATTGATACTGCTGGTTTTTAAAAATCTAGTTAAATGTAACTGACTGTTTTCACCCAGAAATATGCCTAACTCTGCTAGTACTTATTGTCTTAATTGTTCTTTGCAGTGAATATAGGCAACCAGTGACTGTGGAACATCTGTCCAAATTTTCTTTTGTCAGGTATTTCTAATAATGACAACTTTTTTTTTTTTTTAACTTTACAGTGTCTAGTTTTCCACAAACTGTGCTTGCAACATGGTAAGTAGACTCACATAAGCAAAGATCCTTGATTGATAAATTTAAGGCCAGAAAAAAAGCAACGTTTACTTACCCTAATGTCCTGTGTGTTACATAGGCATAGTAATTTCACCACCAAGCTCTGGAAAAAACCCAGATTCTTTAATACTCTCAATCTGATGTACAGATATTGGGCTGGTCCCTAAAATACGATAGTTATGAAATCAAGTTACTGGTCCTGCTGTTGCTACACAGTATGATACAGCCTTGTATCTGCATGTTTGTATCTTGCACCTATTAAGTGGAAGAGATTTTCTATGAACCGTGCATGACTTCAAGGACAAAGGACTTATGAATCATTATACTTTTGTATCAGTCATGTTTCAAAGAATAGATAGTGGGGGCACAGAACTGCAGGAAGAAAAAGGAAGGTAAAGTTAGTTTATACTTCAAGTATTGTGTAACAAAATGGAATCTCTTATTTCTATGTTTATTTTAAATATTCAAGCTTTCTAACTTGAAGAAAGTAATAGTATTCTGAGTGTTACATAAAAAAAAGTTTTTAAAATTAAATTTTTTGCACAGAATCAGCTATTAAATATTTAATGAAATAGAAGTGATGAATCAATACTCTAGTACTTGTTGTCATGTCTAATGGAACATACACAGAAGAGAATACGTGAAGAGAATGTTACACTTAGAAGCCTGACTACTCTTATTCAAAGACTTCTTCAAGTGAGGTCCCACTTAGGTTTGCTGTCTGTGAAGCTCAGAGAAAGGTTGTGTATTCCCCAGAGTGAGCAATACTGTAAATTAGTTTAAGTTCTTAAACTTGATTCGGCTTCAAAATATAAGTCAGCTGCTTAATCTGTAATGTTTTGTTGCAGATATTACATGTAAAGTTTCAATGAAGTTTCTTTCATGCAATCTGTCATAGTAAATTAAAGAATTAAAATCCAAAGTGGCCATGGCCCTGAGTAACCTGCTCTGGTTGACCCTGCTTTGAAGCATGGGTGAAATTAAAAGTACTCAGTTGTTTATGCCAATTTGGACTTTTCTTTTTCTGATCCTGCAAAATGCAGATGCTGATAGTTTCTGAATTAACTGATGATGCTGTTAGTCATTGTTTTCATGTCTTAAAGTAGGTTATTGGTAAACTCTGGAATGTCTTCTGTGTTTCCTGTGTTTCAGGGTTTGGTAGTTTTTGAGTGTGTTATTTTTTGTTTGTTTGTTTTGTTTCATTTTTGCTCTGTTATGCTTTTTAAGGCATTTTGATTTGTCCCAGTTATGAGTCTAGCACAGCTTTTTGGTAAATTCTGTTGCAACTCAAGTGACAGAAGTGGAAGTATGTGCTACATGTACGCACACAAATATTAAAAAATAAATTATCCAACTCCTAAAGTTGTTTTGTATTGTCTTAAATGGTTTTTGTTTGTAAAGAGTAAGAAAAGAGGCCTTTGGATTCTGTCCAGTGTTTCCTTCTTGCAGACCTGAATATTGTTTTTCTTTGTCTGTGCCTTTCTTACAGCAATTCTGTTTCTGTATTTATAGTTTAACGGGAACAGTTGCTTAAGTGGGCACCTTAACTTGTTTATTCTGCTTTGTTTTCATATTCCTCAATTTTTAAGGAAAAAATATTTCCTAGTTAAATATAACATTTACAAGCTAAAATGCTGATTATTACAAAAAAAAAATATATAACATGATCTATTTAGAGACACATATTCCTGTTAGTAATGTTGCTTATACGTGTATGTGTGTATCTATGTACCTTATAACAAAACTGTATAATTTGTCTTATTTTACTGTGGAATTAAGTAAACAGTTTGAAAGAAAAGTTTATTTAAGTGTAATGGATGTGTATATGGACTTTGCTACATAGTTCTGAAACAGGATTTATGTGGTTTCTCTAGATTTCTGGAAAATAACTGGCTTGATATCTTGTAAGCAGCTTTATAAGAGCACTTTCTTAGATTTGTGTGCATGTACATGGTAAGCCATCAAACTGTTTAGTAAATCAGTAGTTTTCACTGGCCACTTTAGACACAGTCTTTACTTTCTAGTGAAAACCAAAACAAAGCATAGTATTTTAAGATTGATATTTTTTTCCTAAAATGTCTTGCTTATTTATAATGTAAGTACTTTAGTGTTTTAGTGAAGATTTCTTTCTTGATGATGAGAGTGGAGTTCTTTGTATTTGACTTTTATGTGTGAAAACTCTTTGAAACGTGCTTGTCCACAATCAGATGTCTGTAAATATTCCAGGATTAGTCTTAATATTTCTGTATAAGTAGGAAAGCTGCAGTGAGGCTAATGGTACGTGTAGTAGGAGGACAGGTATTGAAAAGCACTTTGCCCCAGTACCTGCTTTAAAATCTGGAACTGAGCTCTGGCTCTGAGATAATAAATTCCTTAATATCAGCCAAAACTATTCAGATAGTAAATCTGCATGCAGGTATGCATCCAAATTGAAAGGTCAGTATTGTTTCTTCCTCCTCCTTCTTCACTGTAATGCAAAGCAGATAAGTTCCAGTATCTCATTCTCTGTGTAGAAAACCAAAAGATGACTTAGGATAAAGGGATTTGGGGTAAAAAGCCCCAGTATGGGGCTTTAACAATATGGGAGTCTCTTCAACAGGATATTATGATTAAGTTAAAATACATTTGGGATCTGGAAGGTGACAAGAGAGCTCAGGTTTGCAAACGGGCTTGCAGCCGTTGGTCCTGATGTAGCAGCAAGCAGTACTGTCAAGCCAGAAAGAATATGGGAATACATGCTTTTCTTCACTGAACAGATTTCAGCATAAAAGACATGTATTAATTAGAGATTTGAAATAAAGATAGTTAGCATCATAGAACAGTTCTTCTCATAGCTTTGGTCTTTTGATTAAGGATTATCATACTTAAGTGTAGTATATTGTATAGTAGTATATAGTTCTTAAAATAAGAAAAGGTTTCTGTGTATTTCATAAACTCATAGAATAGTTTAGGTTTAAAGAGACCTTTTAAAGGTCCAAACCTCCTGCCATAAGTAGGGATGTCTTCAACTAGAACAGGTTGCTCAGAGTCCCATCCAATCTGGCTTTGAATGTTTTCAGACTGGGCATCTGCCACCTCTCTGTGCCACATGTTCCAGGGTTTCACTACCCTCATTGAAAAAATATATATACTTTATATCTAGTCTGTGTTTGTGTTCTTATCAGTTTAAAACCATTAACCCTTGTCTTTTCACTACAAATGTATTTGTTGGGCTTCTGTTCTTTTATATGTAATTTTTTTTGTTATTATCTAAGCATGTCAGCTATCATACATTATACCACACATGAAATACTTTATTAGAAGAAATTGTTGGGCTGTAATCTTCGTGGAAATGCTGTGTGTGGCTGAAAATAAAGGTTGTCGAAGCTAATATACTGTAACAACTTGGAAATTGGCAGGATATTCATAGGCTAGGCTCCAATATTCAATCTGTGCTATAGAAGAGCTGACTTGACTATATTCTAGGGCCTAACAGGCAGAAGATAGATCTGTGGGGGTTTTTTGCAGTGTTTTTGGTTTTGTTTTGTTTTGGTTTTTTTAGCTATATGTAGAGGCTAAATGGTGAATTTTTTTAGATTGTGATCCTCGTTTATGTGCTACAGATATTTTTTTTAATCCCAGACTTGGAAATCTGTTGTAATACTGAATATCTATGTCATTAGAATAAGAAAGCATGGACTTACTTGATTTTCCCTATTGTCTCTCAAGAAATGTTTAGAACATCCTTGAAAAGTGTTTGCATGAGAGGAGGATGTGAAAATGATCTTAAATAGTGAAGACTAAGACAAATTTTGTTGCTGTTTTCAACTGCCCTTTGTGGTAGTTTAGAGAAGGTAGAGACAGGCTGTTCTCCGTGCTGATAAGCAGGGATGGGATCAGAGGTAAAGGACATGTTACAATATGAAATCCCTAATTAAGTGAAATAAAAACAATTTATTATGAGAGTAGACAAACAGTGGAATGGGTTGCCCAGACAAAGAGTTGGAATCTGTTCCTAGAGATACTCAAAGTTTGACTGGGCATGACTGTGCAAACTTTTGTAATTGGACATGCTTTAAACGGTGGTTAAGGCTGGATATGGCTGCCAGAGGTTGTTTACAACCTAGATTTATTTTATGATTATATGGAAAAATAATATTAAATAAGAGATTTTCCTATTCTTAAGAACTACAAGGGAGTTATTAAAACCTTGTTCACTAAACAATTTGTGATAATATTTTGTGTAATTTGTGAATGTAAATGGCAAGCTTTAAGTATTAGATCTGGTACTGTTCTGCTGAGGAATTTTACAAGATGTTCACTTCTTTCATAGGTCAGAATGTGCAACTATCCATTATTTGCAGCTTATTTAATCAGCAGGATACAGGAAATACCTGAGGGAGAATGATACAATAAATAAATAATTTTCTTTTTAGATGTAACACAAATAATACATTGTTACAGGAGTTAAATTGCAGAATATGTTTGGGAGAAATTATGTGTATTTATGTGTATTTTACCACAAACACATAGATCTGTGCATTGGTTTACAAATTTAGAAATTGTTGCTAAGTACCACTACCAGACTAGGAAGCTTGCTTTCTAGTCTAGTTAAAAAGAATATAGAATGGAGGATGGACATTTTTTTTTTTTATATCTTACAAAGGTAGTCTCGTTTTCTGTTGTGGTTGTCTTACTGTCTCCCTCTATCTGTGTGCACAGTGATTTTGGTGTAGTAATTTCCCTACCTCATAAGAGTAAATGCATCTGTTTCTACGTTGATCATAATAGCAAAGAGTAGACTAATTCTACTTCCTTTCTTTTATCAGTAGGTTTTTGTTAGAATTGCTCAGCAGGACAGCTTAGAGACATATTTCTCCTCTGTGCCTTTTAAATGTTTTAGCACTGATGCTACTGAGGCAACGCTTTATTTTTTTAATTGTTTTAAGTTTCATTCTGTTTACAGTGATAAGAGGAGGGGATGGAGGAAAGCACAATCTCAGGCCAGTGAGGCTGGTGCAGTGTTATCCACTTTTGGATCTAACAGCATTGTTGTAGCATTTCTCCTAAAATCTGAGAGAGATGCTTTAGCAGAGGATTTACGACAAAAATGTAAGGCACCATGATTTTCCTAAACTGTTTCAAGGTCCATAGAAAACTGGAGTCAGGATGCAGAGGCTTGGCATAAGGATTCAGATCCCAACTGACCTCACAATCCAAAGCAGACAGCTTCTCTCAGGTATTTAAGAGGGAAGATTGTTGTTTCAGTGCGGTAGGTCATAGCTGTTGACCTGGAAAACATTTTGCTTTTTTTGCTTCTATCACCAAAGTGAACTACGTCTGATCCTGACAAAATATAACTAGTTGAGGATGGGAACTCAATCTGTCTTTAAAGTATCACTGAGAAGAAATGAACTGAAATGTTAATGTACTCAAGTGCCCTTTCAGGCTGTTATTTTTCTTTTCAGCAGAAGGAAGGTGGCACATGTAGGCCATTAGAAATAATGAAAGATGGTCTTCAGCTGTGATTGTGATTTATATATAAAGTGTGTTATTACTGAACATTTCCATAGACTGAGGAAGAGAGTTGGCATCTAGTCTTAAATGTTAGCTGTAGTTCTTGTTATTGTTGAATTCACTGCAAAGATTAGGTATGTTGCTTTATTTTTTTGTAGCTAGCACATTGACAGCCGTGGCATTCTGCTGCTGCTTGTTTGTCACCGTAACTAAGATAACTTGACATACAGATTTTGTAGGTAAACACGCAGTAAGGGCACTAAGGGTTTGATCCTTTCTTGATTTGTAACTATTTTATTGCAAAACTTACATGACAGAGAAAGGCAGTGATAGGTGCAGTATATTAGAGATTCGTTTTATGGTGGATCAGGATTTTCTACATTGTCATTAGGAGTGTATCAGCTGCAATGAGCTGTCATTCTCTGTAAGTATAGCTGGTTTTGCTTCCAAAGTGCTTCTGGTTTTAGTTGCTGTACTCTTCTGTTTACTTGATAGCTGCAAAACCTGTGCTCTTGACACAACAAATTGGAATCAAATATTAATGTCAACATTTCAAGGAAATGTCAGGCAAAGAGGACATGCAGACAGAAAGTCTGATTCTCCTTCCAGTTATATAGTGTACTTCTTTCAGAATCAGCATGGAATTAAATTAACAGAATAGTTATCCATGATGTTTTCTTTGTAATCTCGTTTCCCTGTTTGGAAATGGGAGGTCTCTGTTTTTTACTAGATCAGTCTCCTCTGTGCCAAGCTTTAGTTGGGCAAGGGTCTACTGACAGACACATGTAGTGTCTTGCTGAATTTGACATGCCATATTCAATAAACTGTGTTTAGAAAAATACTTCATTTCTATAGCAACGTTCCTGTCATATGGAAAGAAGAGAATGTGTTTAATTAGTGATAGAAATATTATTTAATGTTGGTCTTTTAATAAGGCAGGTCATGCTGTTGGGTATTTCCTGCTGAAGTAAGCTCTGAATACAGATCCTCTGTGTTACAAAAAAAGTAGTGGTAAGTAATTCCATCCTCTTCCAGCTACAAAAAGATCAGTAATTATTTTTTGTGTTGGAGTTTAGGATATTATGAAAAATTCAACAACAGGCAGGCTGGATATGCTCAACAGATCATTATAATTTGTTGAATATCAAAGTCCCTTTTTCTGCGTACTCTAGGTGTGCCTTTTTTTTTTTTTTCTTTTTTTTTCTTCATATAACGATTAAAATAATGTTGAAGCCTGGTCCCAAGGTGAGAAAAATATTTGGAAAAGCCTTAATGGGCTTATGTGGAATTTGGGTCAAGTCTGTGGGGAAATATTCCCGAAATCTAGGCTTAGAAACTTGATATAGTAAAATAAAAAATGAGGTGAGGTGATTTGCAACGGATTTTTTTTTTTTTGGCAGTATAAGGCTATGGAGGTTCTTACAGGGATGTGGACTGGGGTTTAAAGGTACTGTAAAAAGAACATTTAATTTGATCTTCTATAATTTTGGCTCAGTTTAGGCTTTTAACAAAGATAAGTCTCATTAAAGTACTACAGAAAAAATAATGGTTTTTTGTGAGAAGGAGTAGAGAGTTCTGTGTTTTGTCATCCTTAGTAGAGAGCACTGCATCAGGGCTTAACTCAGAAACAAAAAGAGAAAGGAAGATTAGAAAGAGGCTGAAGTTCACAAATTGTCTTCTATTTGGAAAAAGCCCGAAATAAATTGCACTGTATTTTGTACAAATGATTAACATTTGGCAGCATTTAAATTAATCTCATTCTGGGGCAGGATACAGCAGATTTTTAGTGCTCAGCAATAAAATTCTATTTTAAGGCAAATTGAAGACACTCACTGTTCTTGAAGCACAGGGAAAACCTCAAGAATGCAGAATTCAGTTTCCTAATTGGATACCAAAAAGGCTAATCTTCCCTTTTGTGGGGTGTGTGTGTGCGTGCCCTCGCATGTGTGAAGAGTTGAGTCAGTTGTAATTGCAGCTGCTAAGAATTCAGCCCAAGTAAAATAGTCAAGTCTCCGGTGCTATGTCCCTCAGAAATAAAAAGGTTTCAAACAGCACAGTCCTTTCTAATACACTGCTCCTCTGTGAGTTCAGCATGGACTTGGTGTGTCACATACTGAAGCATCAGCAGGGTTTCTTGCAGCCAGTGGGATTATCCTTTGTCACTCATCCTGGCAAGTTCTGAATCTGCTGGGTTTGAGATTAAAGTCCATAATAACCTGACATGAGACCTGAGGGACTGAGATAACAGAATGCTCTTGTAGATGGGAAAGGAGGATGATTCTAGGGGTGCAGTAAGGTTGTGAAAGTAGCATGATGAAACTTATTTGACTGTTAAATGTTAATGATTTGTCTTGCTCATGTTTTTTTTACTGTAATAGTTCACAGATATTTGGTATTGGCAGTTTGCAGTTAAGATCCAAACATTGTGATAAACATAGCTTTTTAATTTTGTTGTGTGTAAACTGGTCCTTTAGTTGGACTGGTCAATGGGAGTTAGCATTCAAACATTTGCCTTGTCTGAAAATATTTCTGCTGATGTGTTTGAGATCTGGAGAAGCCCTAAAGAGTGAAATAAGCAAAAGTAACTTTTTAAGAAAAAAAGTGAAAAATCTTAAGAAAAAAATTCAAAAGATAAAGACTAAGATTAAAGAGTAGGTGATTAGTTAATGAAATTTGGAGACTATGGTAGAGTCATTAGTGCAAATTGTAAGATGCTGCTGCAGCAGTTATACCAGCCAATAGACTTTTTTCTTTCAAAAGTTTCTAGTCTTAAATTTAGGGAGTTTTTCCTTCTTCGGTTCCCAACACAGGTAATGAGACTTTCTTTACTTTTCTTTTTCTTGGTCTTGGCTGATATTTCTTACCACAGAACTTTGTTCTGTCCTGTTTCACGTTCAGGATGTCTGCTATCAGAGGATCTATACAAATGTTCTAGGAACTGTTTATGAATGGACAGCTTCTTGATCCATGTTCTGCTCTTCTATAAGGGATGCATTGCAGGGCATGTGCTGAAAATTGGTTGGAGGTTTTCGTATAAAGCAGGAACTTCATAGTATAGTGCATATGAAAATATATTTCAGAATAATGCGTCACTAAGGTCTACAAGAAATGGGTCAATTACTCTGAGTTAAATTTAGGTGGTATGTAAGAATAATTCCTTCGAGAAATTCAGCACGTGGTGATATACTTGTTCATTATCCTGTGTGAATTTATTAAAATAATAATGCCAGTATTTCTAAACTTCCATTTGTGCTTAAAATCCTGTAGATTTCTTTACGGATCTTTTGAATGCTTTTATTTATTCTTGAGGGTTCATCAGTAAAAGTTACTGCTTTAGGGTCTGAGAAATAGTATTGTCTTATGGAGGCCTGCATATTGAATTGTTCTTTTTCTGAATAGCTGCTGTTATTCAAATGAGAATGAAGCCAGTCTTTGCTATTAACAAAAATGACTAATGGCTTTATTTTCTTTAGAACCAATGGAAGATGGCCATTTTGGGGAAGAACTGTTCTTCAGTAATTTCCCTGAGGAAGACTATTCTGATGCAGCAGATTTGACAGATAACTTTTAGTGATTAAAAACCATCATAGAAAACACAGGTACCAAAGTGTGGTTTTGTACATATTTTCACTTC
This sequence comes from Cichladusa arquata, assembly GCA_026413545.1. Classification (NCBI taxonomy): domain Eukaryota; kingdom Metazoa; phylum Chordata; class Aves; order Passeriformes; family Muscicapidae; genus Cichladusa; species Cichladusa arquata. The sequence continues at coordinate 30,548,391 of JAOTQP010001652.1, read as the reverse complement.
TGCTCAATAAAGATGTGGGTAAATAAACAGATGGTGACTGGTACATTTACATCCCTAAGAGAAGACCAGTGTAGGAGCTGAATTAGAGAAACTTCCTTAGAACTATTCCCAAACATTTGGACTAAAACTAGGGCTGGATCAGCTTCTGTGAAAAGTGAAGGATCAGGAGGACAAAGCAAATGCGTCACATGCACAGATTTCTTGCTATACCTGGGAGTATTAATAGAGGAAGCTGAACCAGTCTGAACCCTTTTTGCTGCTGCTGCCCCTGCAGTTGGTAAGCCTAGAGCTGCAGTTTGAAAGACAGAGGAAGGCCACTGTTTCTCAGCTATTTTATGGTTTCTGTAGATGTACAGTAACTAGGGTGTTTTGACTCATGTTTCTCTGTAGTATATCCTGAATTTCTTGGTATTTTAGGAAAGTTAATATATGACAGAATAGTTTTAATACATGTTAATGAATTAGGATATAGAGTATCCTTGGTAGTATTTACTTCGTGTGGGAGTTTTTTACATATTTTTCACTACACATGGTTAAGATATTGAATCAACCTTAACTCTCCATAACATAGGCATAGTGGCTGGAGTTAGGAAACAAAAAAATCCATGAATTCTATAATTTACTTTTATTTGGGATTGTTAAACTTCACTCTCAGTAGGATTCAGCCTAAACTTCTTGCCTTGCTTATCCACCTGGTATCACCATCATGCATTTTATTTGAAACTGTTACAACTTTCTTACCTTAACATAGCTTTTATCAAGGGAAGAAATAATTGGAATGTGCAGTGTTGTCAACATTTTTGCTATTATTGTTTGCAGATACAGTAATAAAAATGTCACAGGACAGGTGTTTCTTTTTTTATAGACCCAAACCATAGTGTCACAATCATATTGTCATTCTCTTTTAACATACCAAGGTAAATTCCCTCCAGCCCCACATATGTCGTCTGAGCTCCTTGTATAGTTTGTTGCTGTTTTGCCACTCTTGGCTGTCTGTGGAGCTGTGTGCAGAGGATTTTGCTCTTGTTGCCTTGGGCTCGTGCATTAGTGAAGTTGTACCTGTGAATTGGAGCAGCAACAGGTCTATGAAATGCCTGGGCAGGCATATGAAAGTCCCATAGATAGTCTTTTACCTCACTTAGGTCATCTATTTAAAATTTTTTTCCTCCTGTTGTATAGCAAATGTATTTTAAGGCTTTCTTCACAAGTTGAATCTTGAAAGCATAATAGGATGAGCATGACCAGAGCTTTTTGTATTTGTAGTGAAAAGATGGTTCATTATTTCTTTCATTCATTATAAGAAATATGAGATGCTTTTTTAAAGAAACAATGTTTTAAATTTTACTGGGATTTGGAAGGTTATTGTGTTTATACTTTGATATTAATTCCTTCCTTTTCTAAGTGTTTTTCTGTATTTTCTCTGTATTTCTGAATATATATACTTTAGTGAGCATTTGGTATTTCTTGGCAAGTGATTTCAAATACTGGGCTATTCAAACTTGCTGTTAGTAACGCTTCTGGTACCAAATAGACAGCATCCACAGAAATCTTACTGAATGGGAGCTGTGCAACAGAGAGGGCTGAGAAGTGGTGGCTCCTAGCCCAGTGTCATCAATGGTGCTAGAAACATGAGGCAAAGGAAGGGAGCAGGACAAACATTAATGTGGGGAGCTGAGTGCCAGAGGCACTGGAAGCAGCTATTGATTCTGATTGTGCTTTGCCAGTCCCATGAATACAGTCCCCAGGGGTGGCACAGCCCAGGAGCTGGAGCCCTGGAGGAAGCTGACATCAGCTTCCCTGGAGGCTGGCACCGAACAGCAAACCAGGAGGTGTCCTTTCACCTGTCAGTCGTGCACCCCACTTGTGGAGGCTGACTGCCAGACAAGCAGGAAAGGAGTTTTGCAGCAAGCCTCTATCTTGCCTACAGGTGTTTAGGTCTTTGCCAGAGGAACAATGCTTTTTTACCTCTGGGGTGGTTCATTATTTTTGAGTTTTTCTCATCTTGGTTCTTTGAGTTACTAAACTGATTATTACGTTGACTTCTTGATTCTCAGAAGCATTGATGTAAAGGGCCACTACCTTTATCTGTATCTGAGTACTTTGTGCACTGAACTCCTGGTGGTTTTGGCTAAACTAATTATGTTTCTAACTGGAGACTTAATCTGGAGTGAAAGCTGGCAGAAGTCACCATTTTGCTAGCCTGTAAATATCTTCTGAACTTTTTTTCTAATTTCCTACCTGTAATAAATGTGATTTTTATTTTATTTTTTTTAACTGATTCACTGAAGAAGGGTTCCTGCTCTGTGCAGTTCTTAAATGTGGCTTTATGGGAAGCATCGCAGGTATTTCAGCTGATGAGAAAACGGAGATCTGTTGAGTAGAGAGTATTAAGCCAAAAAATGTGCTAGATTCAACAGTCCCTGCCTTCCTGAGACTATTTCTGTTCCTAGTTCTACTGCAGACCTGTAGCTATATGGCATCACATAAGGTCTAACAGATCAATCAACCTATCAAACGTGTCTGGGACAATTAGTAAAAAATGTGCTACGGAGCACATGGTCCATCCTGGCTTCTTGCCTTCACAGATGTTCTGAGATACGTGAGATGCTGTGATAGTAAATAGGGTTCTGGGGAGTGTGGTATCTGCCTTATTCTCATGTGTACACGATCCTGCATTTAATGGGCTGAGCCAACACTCCTCATTTGTACAGCAGAGTTCTCATGTGGCTTATGATAGATCAGATGCCTGTGCATGTCAGCAGAGATGAAAACTAGCATCTGATAGGCAAGTGAGTATCCACATGCTGCTGAACAGCTTGTCTGCATCCTGGATGAGAATTCCAGACTGGCTCAGGTTTCAGGTTGAGGAATTTTCCAGTACATAACCATAATGTGTTTTCCTGGTGCAACTTATAGTTCCTCAGTTATGGTTTATGTTTTGGGGTAGTCCTCTCATTAAATACGTGTTTCTTAGTTATTCTGTGTATGCTGTCTGTGGCCCTCATTTATTCAAGGAAACGACAGTATTTAAGACTGGTGGATTTCCCATATGATGGCAGCTTTGTTGTTGTCTCATCCTTTTATTCCTGTAACAGTTCTCCGTGTGACTGGCAATTTAATGCTTCGTAGGATAATGACAATCTCACTGACATTAGACTGAAGGTCCTGGAGCAAAATACAAGCAGAAAAAGATTCCTGCACACATTTCGTGCTTTCTTTTTCCAGCAGTGGAAAGAGGGTGCTGCAGAGATATCAGATAACAACCCTACCCCAGCTCTTTCAGTGAGACTTAGGATGCAAATATCTGTTACAGAGTCACTGGGGAGGTTTGGGGCAGATGAGTCAAATCCTCTGCTTGCTGTTGGACTGGTGCAAAGATGTGAAGAGGAGATACTTGGTGAGCTTGTTTGCTGCAGAAGTGAGCTTGAGGCAAAGGGAGAGCTGTGATGTGGGACAGTTGGCTGAGCTGAGTTGACTTATTGAAGTCTGAAAATAGCATAGCTACCAAATAGCAAAGACCTAGCCTAAAAGAGGTAAAGAGCTTTCGTGTTGGATGAGAAGCAAATGTGTGTACTTGAGATGCAAATAGAAGAATTGGAATGGAAAGCCCGTTAAGAATTCCTTGAAATTACAGAGTGTGAAATACTCAATAGGAAAATAGTTAATGGCAGTGAGTAAAAAAATCTGAGTCTAAGACTGTAGGTTTTAAGTTTTTAGGGAGTATGTGCAGCCAGAAAAACTTTTGTTTCTAAATTGTCAAATGCAATTCCATGTCCCTCTACATATTGAAGTATGTAACTCTTTGTTAAGAATAAACCAACCCCTCTATAGGAATAGGGAGGGATTTTGTATGTATACAAATACATGCAAATGTATTTTTTGCATTATGATAAGTCATATAAAGTCTGAGTGGAATTTTATATAGGCAGAATTAAGTTTGCTGTTAAACAGTGTTCAGGAAATCTTGTATTTCCTGCTTTGGTAACTGTTAGAAGTATTGTTTATTGAAAAGTTATTATAAATGAAGCCTGACATTGTGCAGTTGCCTAATAGACTTCTTCTAACATAGGTAGTTTGTAAGTCACATAAATAACAATAACCCTGTGCTGCAGCAGTGAAATTGTACTTCGGTAAAATATAAAGATAATTATAAGTTCAGAAAACAGCTTCAATTTTAGTGTATTTTCTGTTACAAATCAGCTTTTATTTTAATATATCAGCTTTTATTTTATAGGCCATACTAGAGCTAAAATGTTGAATACAAAACAGGGGCTGAGTTTTCTTTATCCAGTTTTTCAGGTCAGCTTTGGTCTGAAAATATTTGAGAAAACTTCCTTCCTTTCCCATGGACACTTTCTGTTCTCTGAGTCATTCATCAAGCGATGAATGGAATATAGATTTCTGTTCAAGCGATGGCAGCATCTACAGAAAATGTTGTAGAAGAGAGATCAGTTAAATAATGTAACCAAGGTGCTACAGAGGAAAGAAAAGGAATAGGATTGTAGGTTCTGTGTCTATTGAAAGATGAAAACCTCTGCTGCATAACTACATTGCCATGTATGGGTAAAGTTTTTTTCATTGAGTTTATTTGTCTTATCATACTTAAATGCAATTTTTAAAAACTTATAACTCCTTTTTAAGAATGAAAGAATACATATAGAAGAATATTGAAGTCCAAAAAAAGCAATAAAAACGTTCAAGGCAGAGGTTTTTTTCCCCTTATTTTTTAATATCTTTTCTGATTTAGCTGCTGTTTTGGTTCTTTTCATGGGGTTGTCAGATTTTCAGATGACATAGATCTTTTTTATAGCAAGACCTTTTCAGGAAAAAAAATTAGTCTTAAAGCGTGTTTATAATTGTAGCATGAGCTTAAGTTCTTAGAACCACTTCATCACTATGACCCCGAATGAGCATATCGCTTAAACATGCATAATTTTAAGGGATGGATATTAAGCTCATTGAAATCCATCATCTGTGGCTATTAGAAGTGCTTTGTGTCATTCAAAGAGACACTTGAAAGAAATCCTGACATTTCATATAGTTTCAAGTAGAGCAGTAAGGATGGATTTTCTGTTTAAAATGTATGAATACATTTAGCTGGAAAACATTGAAAAAGTGAGATTGTTGCTGTTACAAATCTGTGACTTTTTTACTGTATACTTTTAGAACTTGTCCTTTAGCATGCTCAGGACAAAGGCAAGGAAACCCCTAAAGAAATTCAGAAGACTTAGGCTCTGTCCTGAGATCCTGAGACATTGACTTTTGCATTTATAGATTGTTAAAGGATACTTTACCTAGAGATGGTGTGATGCTACCCAGCCTTCACTGTAAGCTGTGTATTCCTTTAATCTGTTTTTATATTAAATTATGAAAATGAAGCTCTGTACATTATGTAATGGTCTTGATTACATTCTGCAGAGGATATTGAACATTATTATAATCAGACTTACTGACTGTAGATCAGGAAAGATCTGAAAGAGGAAGCTGGGTTCTTATGCAGAAGATTAAAGAGCTTCAGGAATATTTGTAAAGTTGTGAAGCTACAATTTATTGAAGCAATTTCTTTACTTAATCTGACAATTGATTAAGAACTTTATTTGTTTGTAGAGGCACTTAGGGATTTTGGTTAACATATCCAATAGTGAATTTTATTCAAGTAGAAAAAAAAATAATTTTTAGGAAAATCAGCATAGATATATATGGTTTATGGGTATTTATATTTTGGATTTAAGATAGAAAATTCCACACAAACTATTCAAATCATACAATTAAAAAGAATCAAACCACAGACACAACCTACAAAGACAATAGAGGGGTAGGCATGTTGGGGAGAAGAGTACAGAACAAAATAGTGTTGTGTTGTGTATAGATCCATAATGCTGCTTCATCTTGAATGCTCTGCACAATTCTCGTTGCAAAGAAAACAGACTTGGAAGAGATTCACAGAAGGGTAACAAGAAAGGTATGGAGTTGCTTTGTAGACAGAAGTAAGTCAGCAAGACTTCTAGCAATGCCTGAGGGATATTATAATTTGGATCTGTGAAGTTGTCTGCAGTATAGAGATGAACAAGAATTGATTTATCTTCTGGATGGTTTGAGGCCAACTTGAGAACACGTAATTTATACAAGCCCCACTTGTACATTCTTCCTTAAGCAAAATGCAGGATGCTTTGCCTTTGAGGGCATATTTGTCACATTCAGGATGACTTCTCTTTTATTTGAATAGCTTTATGTTCTAGATATTCTGTTTTTTCACAATTTTAATAATAGCAACCCAATTTTCTGCATGGGCTTATTGTGGATGAACATTGTTGATTTAGTAGACATGGAAAAAGAATCTACCAATTCGATTTTTTTTCTTCAAGAATGATAAGTTTTGCCACTGTGGTGTGACTCCTGGAACAGCATTGCCTTACAACTGGTTCAAACTTGTTCAGAACACCACTGTAGGAATAACATCATAGTGACTATTAGGATGAGTATTTGAAAAATATTATCATAATTGTAATTTCTGCTTACTTCTTGTATGATTAAAAAAAATGACATGCCTATATGTATTTTATTACTTTAAAAATATAGTAATGGAAAAGGCAAATCACATATACTAATTTGTAGATTGTTGATCTGTGCAGCACCAGAGTAAAGGTAAGTATTTGTGCAGAAATACAGTTCTATTTTCCACTTCCAGATTCTGCTAATTTCTTTCTTTGTCTTTCAAAGTGTGAGTTTTTGTAACAACATTTTTACTAATAGAACATGATCAGTCAAATACATTTTAGGCTGCAAAGACTTTTTTTTTTCTTTTCTTTTGGGGTAAAAATCCAATGAATGTCCTGTACTTGCAAAGAGGTATTTGATGCTTGATCATTTTTAACTTCTGACTGTGTGGCTTTGACAACTGTATGAGATTTACATATTCTCAGTGGTTAAAATTTGTATAAATGGATGGTTTTTTATGGTGATCTTTTAGCAAGTGGGATGGAACTGCTGGATTTGACAGTACACCCACTGCGTTTTGTTAAATTTAATTTATGCAGACTTTAAAATGTTTGGTAGTCTTTTAAATATTTTGTTCTGGAGAATAGTTGGATTAAGACATAATAAAAAAATAATTCCAGCCATTTTTCTGTGACACCTGTTATTAGAGATGTGCAGATCAATCTATTGTATTGGCTATGAATTTGTAATTTATTATCAAATTTCTCATTTTTTGAGCATGCATTGAAAATATAATTAAGTTTTTTAATATCTTTGAAGTTAAAGTGCAGAAAAACTATTGTAACATTTAAAAACAATGTTAGAAACATATGTGAGTACTGTAAGATATTTTCTATTTTAAATGCTAGTAAGTAATATTTTTGAGTAGCATTTTTACTTTATGAGTGATGCAAATGGCCTCTGAATTACACTGTTTTATTCTGTATAAGTAATTTGTCCCATTATGATAACTGTAATCTTTTTCTCTCCTTTTTTTATTTTGCTGCTTGCCTTTTCTAGGAAGTAGAGGTTGGTATGCTTCTTCTGTCTTTTATGATACTGTGAGCTTTTCATGAATTCCTTATGTTTTACTAAATTTAGGTTTTTTTCTCCCCCTCTAGGATGATTATTTTCGTACGTGGAGTCCGGGTAAACCATTTGATCAAGGTAAGAGTCCACTCCTAGGTACTTGTGTGGGATAAAATTTAAGTAATTACATTTGTGCTCCTGTTCTAGAATACTAATGGAAATACTAATGGATACTAATTTGTTAATTTGTGTGATTTTCTCTGTCTTCAAATAATTAATTTAAAGAGGACCAGAAATTCGCCAATCATCGTTTTATGTCTGTGGTATTTTCAAACATTTATTGATCATGCAAAGAGATGCGAGCATTAGAAACCTACAAAGTAGCTTAATGTTTCCCTTAGAAAAACATGAGGTTTGGAAGATTTTGTTTTATTTGTGTATTTAAGTTAGGAACTCATGCCTCTTCAGTAGGACATCTGATGAAAAACAGGCACACAGTCCAATACTTGTCTTTTGCGGTCAAGAAAAAAGATAATTAAGACATTTTGAATGTCTCTTTATATCCATTGGTTAAAAGATGATCTAGAAAACCAATTTTGGGAGTCTGTCATGTTCAAGTGACCTATCTTGAGGCAAAATGCAGCTGGAGCTTTGGGAATGCTGTAGTACAACAGTTTTAGGCTGAGAATACTATGAGCAAATGCAGCAAATATTCCCATTACACATTTCCTCTCCAGGCTTGAAGCATAATATTTACTGTCAATATAATTCCCCTCACATATGTTGTTTCAAAGTGTATTGCTGCCATTTTAAAACTGCTGAGAATCTTAATACTTTTTTTAATTGCTCTGAGAAATGCTTCAGGGACTTTGCCTTTTCTAATGGTACCAGTACCATAAATGCAATGAATAAATGGTGCAGGGGATTGTAAACAAGAGACCAAGATAAAAATATGTTGTGAATATACTGTTTATTCAATTTCAGGAACTTTCTCCATAATGGATACTGACTTGTGAGGGATATTATTTTGTGTTAATATTAGAAAAATCTGTGGTTCAAGGAATTGGTAGTTGTGCATAGTATAAAAACAAGTGTCTTAAATTTAAGCCTTCCAGTCCCTGAAGGGGTCTGCATGAAAGCTGGTGGGAAGGGACTTCTTACAAGAACATGGGGTAGGAAAAGAGGCAATAGCCTTAAGCGGAGGAAGCTAAGTTTAAATTAGATACTAGGAATAAAGTCCTTACTGTAAGATGGGATGAGGCACTGGAACAAGTTGCCCAGAGAGACTGGGAACTTCCCATTCCTGGAGGTGTTAAAGACTAGGCTGGATGGGGCTCTGAATAACTAGTGGAAGGTTCACTGCCAGCATGAATAGGGGCATTGGAGTTAGATGATATTTAAGATTCCTTCCAACCTTAATTATTTCATGATTCTGTCAATAGTGTTTAAATTAATACTTCCATACTTCCACATTGTGACAGGCCTTTTTATCTTAATTTGTTAAAGTATGTCAGAATTGCTCACATAGACATATCTGTGGAATTCTATTTGTATTACTAAGAGTTTCTATATGGAAATATATATGTCCAAGCATACTAGGAGGGTAGCCCTTACTGTGAAAATGTGTAATGGTATTTATTCCTGGGCTGCAAAATCTATTTTAAAAGATGGAAAAATACTATGATTTACATTGAAATCTACCAACACCATTTCTTAAAGCAGCATCTGACATTTGTTTGAAAGAGAGGAACTGGTTCCCATTGAACTCTTGTTTGCTTATATTCTTATAAGATAGAAAAAACATATTTAAATTTTTGATGGTATATTTAATATGCATATATATGTGTATACACCCCTAAATGTTTTTCTATTTCTATAAATACCACAATGTAACTCCTTAATAAACAATTGTGTGGGGCAGGTATTACTGTTGGAACAAATCTGAGTGTTCTATTAGCATATTTAGTTACTGCTAAAAGGCAGATTTTGCTCTTTCATTGGTTTTACAAATAAGCAAGTAGAATGTTTTGTGTCTAGGATTATTCAACGTTGACTACTTTAGTAGTTTTATCAACATTTTATCAATACTTATTCAAATTAACCTTCCCATACACACACAATATTTTCTGACACATTTGCTTCATACACCAGTTTTACATCAGGTGAAAATATACAGAATACTTCTGGTACGTTTTATTTTTAGACTACAGATGGTAGCAGAGCTTGGGGGGTGTAAGTATTGAATGAAATTGCCTACACAAAGACACTGGCGTAATTTTGTGAAGTGGAAAGGATGTTTTCCTTTGCTCAGTAGAAATACCTTGGAGGAAAAGTGGAGTATATTCATGTAATTGAAAAAATGCAGCATGACATTTCTGCGGAGGTTGAACATCCTGAAGGTATAGTTACTTTGTAGATGTTTTTATAACATTTCTTGTAGGCCATTCTACTGAATTATTTTTGGCTTTTGTATTATCAGGTTATATTAGATGTCTGTTTACAGCAGGAATTTTGTAGATAGTGTTGTACAACAAAACCAGGTTTTGAAACTATTTCACTTATTAGTTTAATGTTTGCCTTTTAGCTCTGTGTGTTTCATCTACCTAGTTCTGTAATAGTTTGGGTAACTAAGGATATTCAAATATATGCAAACACATATCTATAATTTGCAAATGCATTTCTGTACTGTGAACTGAAATAATTTAGTCATATTCGATAAAATAATTTGATTCACTCATTTACAAGCCCTGGGAAGTCATAACGGAATTTAATGAAGATCCATTAGTTGAAGACCGAAAACAGTCATGTAGAATTAACTTTGCTGCATTTGGTATGTGCTCTCATGATCTAGTTTTTATAGTAGAACTGTTGATGTTTTTAAACTAGAAATATATATCCATCACTTTCAAGATAAGTTGCAGTGATTTGCAATTAAAATGTATCACATAGCACTTTAAAATGTTGTCTCTGATAAAGAAATAATGGTGTCTTTGTAGGAGAACACTATGAGTTTCAGAAAGACCAGAACCGAAAAGCTTTTTGAAATATTTCATGCTTATTTACTATTAAGACTAAGCTATATTTAATCTGGTCAACAGTTTCCAGTTTCAGGTATTTAGGTATGTTTAGGAATCTTGCTCACTAATGAACTATGCTATATCCTATGTTAAACAGATTCCCACTACTTTTCAGCTAGCCCATGCCTAGGAAGATCTCTTGCAGATTTTCTGATGGAATATTTTTATGGCTTTTTCTTAATTATCTGATGCTGTGTTTAAATTATTCTTTTTTTATTTCTCTTTTATAAGTCTGTCTATTGTGGTAACATCACGAAAGTGCCTTGTCCTGTACAATTCAGACTTCGCTCCTAACTCAGGTTCACTGGATAATACACATCTGCTTCTCTAGTTACAGCTTGCAAATTGTTTCAGTATTTATTTCTGTGAGATCATCAAATGGATTCTAAATTTTATAGCTATTTTTAAAAGAGGCTGTAGAAAGGATTTTTATTGAAGGCTACACTGAGCCCATAATAGGAGATTTTGCTTGCCTTCAGTAGCAGTCTAAGCCCTTATTCCCACTGTTGTGACATCTTTGCATGATGCCCTGATGTTAGGTCTAGAGTCACTATATCGAGGATTATTGTAAGATGAAGTAAGAAGTGGTTTTTTTTGTTTGAAATTTGAATTTCTCCTTGTCTTAGTGGGTTTGGATATCTTTGCTAAATATTTGAGAGTTCCTTATATATAGAAGAAAGTCAATATAATTGTCTTAATTTTGTCTTCCATCAGTCTGAGCCCAAAATAACTATGTTTTTCAGCAATTTAAATAAACAGGATCATTTCTGAATTGTCACAGATAGTGATAAGGGGCAACGTCTATGTGGAATTACTCATTTACATCTGTTTTTGAGCTATGTGGAATCTATTCTCTTGTAAACTTTCAAGAAGTACCCAAAAGAGAAAACTCAAAATAACAGGAATGTTTTTGAAGCAGAGATCATAGGTATTTGTGAGGGGAATAATTTCTTATAATTTAGTCACTGCACAAATGGCTTAAAAAGTGTGACTCAGTGAAGATGATTGTTTTAAAGGGAATGGAGAAAGAATGAGTGAAGTATTTGAAATTTTGAAAGAGATCAAGCTTTAGTAGGTTTGTTCCAGAGGAACAACAGAGACTGGCAGATTAAATTTTATTTTTTTTATCACTTATTTTAACTTATCAGTACCTAGAATATCAGGTACTATGTTATGAATCAGTATAATGGCATTTTCATGCCCTTTTTAGAAAAACTTTATTTGCAGCCATGAGCAAAATGGAAATATGCAGTACTTTTTATCAGATGGCTGTAACCAGTGTCAGACGGTTATAAATTGGTATTTGACGTTTCTTTATCAGAACTTTTGTATAGCATAACTACAACCATTGCAGGGCAGTTAGAAACTCAGTGCTGACAGCTTTGTAATATAGAACATTAGGAACAGTAGTGCTTTTTTACAGAAGGCTGAAAAAGAGGCTTTACACAGTTGTCCTTGAGTTACTGGTATGAAGAGTTCTGAGCACTCATGAGAGAAGAATTTCTTGGGTAGAAGCTGCCTCCATACACAGAGCCATCTTAATTATTGAAGCACTTGCTCGCAAGGTAGGAACCAGACTAGACAACCAATGATGTTCAGGGATTTGAATCTAAACTTTTAATTACTTCTTTGGCCACTTACAGAAAAACCTCATTCTAGCCTTCTTACTTAAGTTGTAGATTCATGTGTCCAGATGGAACTAGTGCTCAGGAAGATTCCTCTTGTGAACATCTAGCTGTTGTTACCCATTCTGCTTTTTATGCTGTATAGTGAATCTTACATGCAAATTTGGTCCCTGGGAAAAGAAACAAAAAATATGAGATTCTCCTTTTTGAGAACATTCCCATCAAGTTACTGAGGTGGACTATTTCTTGTTTATTCTCTCTTTTTTATTTATTATTTTCAGATTTCTAGCTGCACAGTGTTTCATTTTCATGTTGAAGTTAAAAGATGTTTATTTTCAGTAGATATGTTGCATAGTAAGATGCATCAGCTTTTCTTGTTATGAATACACAGCAGTGTGGATTCAAACCATCTGTGACTGAGGAGGGTCTGTGTGTGTGCATGCAAATTTTAAATGCAGATCACTGCACAATTTAGGCAAAAGACAACCATTACCACTCTTAATTTAATTAAATATTTATCTGGGCTCCATGTTAGCTGACAATATCAACTGAGTGTTTATGTGCTCTGCCTTACTGTCCTCCCTACTGTTACTGGAAACAGTGGTGCTGGAGTTCTGCAATTATCTAGACCCATAACACTTGTCAGTGAGAAGTCCTGCTGCAGCAGGTGAGAAATTGTCAGCTTTCAAAATAGAGAAGTAAAGATAATCATGGTCTTTAGGTACCTTCAGGAATTGTGTGAAATATCAAAGGAGGCAGTGTGAGTCATTCCCTTCTATGGCTCTGTCTGCCTTGGGTTATAACCTAGGCATTTGACCTGGTTATTAGTATTTTAGTTAAAACTTTCAGATAATTTAGTTTTTTTCCCTGCATTGTCAAATATGAAAACTTTTTAGGTGGAGCTTACTTAAGTCTTTTAAAGTAGTGGAATTAAATGACTCATGGTATGCACAAAGCATACCTGAAGTTTTGGTAAATGAAATCAATATGAAGTTGCTTCTTATTTTGCCCATCAGAACATTGGAAGAAGAAGATAAACTTTAAGTCTGAAAACTTTGTCTTTAACCTTTTTTCACCTTTCATTTTGCTTGGAGTGGAAAGTAAAGGACCATGTTAGAATGTGCTTAGAAGATTGTGGAACAATGATAATTTACTCTAGTTTCTGCCACAGTGCTAGCATTACGAATATTCCTGTGTTATGGCTTGCTAGTCTTTATTTTCTATTATATTCCCTATAAAAATGACGTTCTGACTAATGTCAGTTTTCAGGAGTGCCAGCTATAAATTAGCTTACAAAAGGGATGATGGGAAGCTTTTCTTAATTGCTTTACCAAATTTGAATTATAAATAAATAGATCCTTTTGTAATTATTGAATCAAGTTTTCGAATATTAATTGCTTCTTTACCATGTGAGTAGAACAAATCCATACTAATCTATAAAAGTCAGCAGAAGTTTCTAATTGCATTCTATAATTTTTTGGCAGAGCAACTTACTAGCCATTTACAATGTAAGTTCTTAGAGAAATAGTAGATGTTAAAAAACATTTTATACTTTTGATGTGCTTTTTGTGACAGTGATATTTTTCTATTTGTTGAAATTTGGTTAACATGACACTTCATGGTATTGTAGCCAGATACATAGACAAATGTAAAGTAGGCGTGCAAATAACCTGTAGGAAGTACACTTTTTTGAATATTAGAAGCTGTATAAAGCTGAACATTATCAGGTTGTTAAAGCTAAGATCAGACTTGCATCTTTAGAAGCTGGTTGTATGTGACATTGTAGGAAGTCAGCTGATACAGTAGTAAAGAGATGATTTCTGACAAGGATTACATAAATATATTTCTTACATCTAGTTCCTTTCTGTAGTGCAAACCTTTACCTGTTTTCAATAGTAGTGCAATTGTGCTGTACAATTGATGTTTTCACTTCTATTTCGGGGAGCAAAAGCCTCTAATTTTCATAAATATGATATTTTAGTAAATGTTAATTGGATAAAAACTGGGATTGATGCCTACTTCATGTTGAAGACAATAGCTGTGAGGAATACATTGGTCCTGGTGGGGAATTTTGACACTTGTGATGATTTTGGTGTGATAATTGTATTTTTTCAAAGCTGCTTATTTTGGCAGAAGTGGAAAGAAACATGCAGTGTCATCTATGCAAGTCTAAATGAGGTGGGGGAATACCAGGAATGTTTTGTTAGGGGTAGCTATGAGATGGACTGAGGAAGTAAAGACTTAGTGCCATGTATTTCTTGATATAAATGAGTTACATGCTTAGTGAAAATCTATTATATTTTTCCTGGAATAAATTTATGCATTTTCATAGTATTTTAAGATATTAGGATGACTCCATATAAGACCAGATACATAGTCAGATGTGTCCCTGCATTGTAAGGAGAGTACATTTCTTCCCCAGCACGAAGAACTTCAGACCCTGGTCTTGAAAACTGTTTTTCTTGTGGTTCAGCCTTTATTTCTCATGAAAATTATTCATATGTTAGTTCCAAGTATCAAATAAAACAGGCTCACAAGAATGGCAAGCCATTTCTGTGCTTTTGTAAATATCAAATTTTTTTTAGTCCTTTTAAAGCTGGCAAAATCACTAATGCAATCCTGATGTAGGATTGACTGGAGCAGCTGATATTCAAAGAGCAAAAAGATGAAGACTTACAGTGGTTTTCATGGTTTCTAGCAACATTTCTTTCTGTGTTCTTTCTTGTTTTATCCTCTGGCATGTTGTTAGTCCAGGCAGACATTTATCCTTCAGTTAGTTCACTTTTCCGTGTTCCAAAAATCTGTGTTTTTTACTCAGTTATTTATCTGAGCTCTCCCTTGCTGTTTAATAAAAATGTTTCCAAGGATATACATCCTCCTCTCACTTCTGCATCAGTAAAACTTAGTTCGGTAGCTGAGAAAGTTTCATGAAAAGTACTAGGAAAAGGGAGGTCATGTCACACATAAGGTGAGGCAAAAACACTTGTACAGAAAGCTCATAGCTGACAGAGAACACGTTCAGCAGGTCATGGAGTGATAATGTGAGTTAGTGTCAGTGGCAAGCCTGAGAGTGCTGAACGTACTTTTGAATATAAGAATGGTCTTGTGATTTTGGCAACCATCACTCTGCTGGCTTACCTGGCTTAGTGAGTATATACCTCACCTGAGGGGATCAAAGGTTACGTGCAGGGTGTGATAACCACTGAGTCAGCAAATAGTAAAAGATCATATTATTTACATCAGTAAATACTGGAAGGCCTTGTTTCCATTTCATACCCATCTTCATATTGTCATAAAGACAAAGTGGGAAATTACTACCTCTTGCTTGTAGAGTTGGGTTCTGCCTGTAATGTTTTGCCAAAATGTAACATATTGCCAAAACTGTGTTTTGTGGCTAGCTAAATTTGATGGAATTGTCAAAATACACCTTCAGAGTCCTAAGAAGTTTAGAAATGAAGTAACCATTTCAGTGGGAATTGTTACATGGTCTCTCCTGTTCATCCTTTTTCCTGAAACCTGTTTTCTCCTTGATATTAAACTCAGCTTCCTTATAGGATTCCAGATTTCTGTTACTCGTGTTTTTTAAATTTCATTAACCTATTCTATTTAACAGAAGAGTTGTCTGAAGATAGGCCATATTCCAGTATTGCTACCTTAGTGTCTCCATCAGGGAACATTCTGGGAAGAGGTACTTAGACCAGTACCTTACTAGTGGCTGGCATTGCATTCTGCCTGACTTAAAGCAGAGAAAGTATTTCAAATGGAATCTAGCATCTAAAGTAAATTGGAGAAGGATATGCTCTCCTTAATTTTGACTCCGACTCTCTAAACCTAGTTCAATCTTTTTATTTTTTTTAGCTGTCGTTTCTTCTCATTCATATAGAATTGTTGTAATCAGATTTATTCTGGATTACTTGTGGTGGTTTTATGGTAGTTTGCTATAGAAGTAAAAATAGTGGAAGAAGAATACATCTTTTCATATGTCTTTTGCTGCAACTAACAAAATACTTATTTTCAGTCTGCATTGAATTATTATTACATTAATGATTTCCACCACTTTTCTGCTTTGATGATAATATGATGTATTTGTTTTACACAGCTGAATTTATTATTAAAAAAATGGAAAAAGTCACTGCTCAGACAATATTTAATCACACTTAGCATTACAACATCGTGTGTCAAAATTGCAACTAATGATCAGCTCGGTTCTTTTTTTCTGGGTATATGCATGGTTAGCAGGCTTAGGTTAATATACTCTATCTGGTCACACAGAGATGTGTTTAAAAGATTAATTTTGATTGTGAAGAACAAAAGAAACATAAATTTTCTTTCAGAAAATATATCTTCAAATGTGTGCTCTCAGGCACATGGTGTGATTGTTGGGAATGCAGGGGCGAGAGTTGGACTTGATGGTACTTGTGGTCCCCTGCAAATCAGAATATTCTGTGATTCTGTGATGTTTATAAGCAGATGCAAGAAATGGGGAAAGAGCAATTCTGAAATACAAAAATTTAGTAATAAGCAACAAACAGCATTATTTGGATCTTCCGGTATTATAGACAGAAATCACTGTTTGTAGTTGGAATTGTACATCAAAAATGGGTATAGATAATGACTAAAGGACTAGCTAAAAAAAAAAAAAAAAAAAAAAAAAACCAAAACAAACCAAACCACAAACCAGAAATAGAAATTTAGAAGGAGGTAGAATTTATGTTTAAAGATGGAGTCACACAAATCACTCGCCTGCATATTTTAGTTTACTTTTTCTTCTACTGAAATCTCATCTGAGTAATAATTTCTCAGTAAATTCAGTGTCATTGTTCACCACTGATTTTTGATTAGGAAGAACCCAGTTGTGTGTCTTAGTAAGCACTTAAGGGAAACTGCTTTCAAGGTGGAAATACCATAATTTGGGGATTGCAGTCAGAGAGTGGAAGTTGTTAAAAGAATATAACAAGGAGTACTTACCTAAGTAATACAACAGCTGTATTTTTAACCAGTTCCTTTCAGTCCAGCATTGTACAAGCCCCTCCACATACGGGGTGGGTTTTATGTGTGGTGTTTCTTGCCTTAATTTCAAATTCTAGATAACTGTTAATGACTTTCTAAAACTATTTTCAGCTTTAGATCCAGCTAAAGATCCATGTTTGAAGATGAAATGTAGTCGCCATAAAGTCTGTGTTGCACAGGATCAACAAACCGCAGTTTGCATTAGTCACCGAAGGCTTACGCACAGGTAAATACTTCAAAAGTTAATCCTACAGATGTTTTTGTAGTGTTCATGACTGACTTGTAAACCATAAATCCATTATACTCAATTTAATTACTTAACAACATATGAGCAGGGTGGAAGTGGACTTTAGAAGTCATTTTATATACATAATTTGATTATAATGTTTACTATTTGATTTTTTTTAACTAGAAGGTATACATATTTAAATATTGCAGGCTGCTGGTACAAATATATTTAGGGAAATACCCACTGTGCAAGTACCAAATGAATAAATGTATTGTGATAGTATCCTACTGCTGTACATTATTTTGACATCATCACTTCTTACATGAAGCCAGAGAACTCAAAACTGCCTGCTGAAGTGAAGGTAACAGCTTGATACGGTGTAAGTTGTTTGAGATTAGTGGGGTTTTTTTCCTCTCTTCTTTTTCTCTTCTTCTGTGCATTCTGATTTTCCTTGCATGCTGGACTAGTTAAATGCAAGGAGAAAATATATAACAAATTCATGTATTTTTATGGCTTTATGTGAGGCAGAAATATGAATATGAAGGACCTGAACCATACACTTAGTTGAGTCATGACTGTTGTGTGCTAAGGGGATGGAGTCAAATTGCATTTTTGACTTGAGATTGTTCTTTTTTCCCACACTTCATTGTGGGAAACAGAACACAATAAAATGGCTAAATTTCAATAAATTGATTTAAATAAGTGTCTGTTAAGAGCTTTGCTCAGTAGGGGCTGAAAAAAGCTGAGGAAAATAAGACTTCCTTGTTTGTTGGAAGAGCATAATTTCAAGTACAGTTTAATGAATGATACAAGGAATGTTTTTCTGAGTGTCTAGTTATGTTAAATGCATTCATCTGGAGCTTTTCAAACAAACAGGGTAGTACAGAGTGAAAGGAAAAGTTTAAAATGTTTTAGATCTGCAGTTGTCTTTAATTAACAAAAAAACCCCCTGTATTTGTGGAGTTACACTGTTTACATTAAACAATTTCAGTGTAGAGCTAGACATTTTAGTTAGATAAGGTACTATATATGGTGCAAGACTTATTATCAGACAAAGGTAGGTAGCCTGATTTCAACTGAAGTGTCAGGAATATATGAGTGTTAACTGTGAAGAGACAACATAATTATTCAAAAGACTGAAGTATTACATGTCATGGAAAACAATGAAAATAATGATATTTCCTAGTTAAGTATACATGCAATAAGTGACTGAAAACTCTTTTAGATTAGATGAACATGCACATACTTTTGTTGAATTAAGAAAGTTTTTGACATCAGCCTTCATCCTTGTATTACTCCTCTCACCGTTCTTAGTACTCTTTTAGGAAGGTAGTACTTTAAAAGATGAAACTTGCCTGAATATAATGCAGTCAATAATGGGAAACTTTGGAATGGCAGCAACGTGGTGATTGTAAAAGGCATTGTGAATCTAGTCTTGTAAGGTAGATGAAGCAATTTTCTACCTACCTTTGCTGAGCCCAGGCAGAGTTTTCCTAAGCTTAGATCTCCCTATTCCCCCAGATTACCACATACAAAGATCAATCATTTGCTTTGTCCTTTCTTTCTAAAACGGTTTTTCTTCATGTAGTTTCTGACCTTTTTGTGACATGGTGGGATTAAAATATGAATATCATAAACACAAGCAGTCATGTCTGCTGGGTCTCTTTACCACTGCTGATTTTCTTTGCCCAACATGTTATTCCTTTGGTTGTATCTGCAGTTTGCATTCTGATTATCAGTAGGGCCATCTGTTTCTCAGAGTTCTCAAAGGACTAGTCCACTCTATATGAGTCTTGGTAAAAATTAGATGAGAAAGCATAACTTGACTGTTGATAATAGAACCTATCTACCACTATCCATTTCTAATGTATCATTTGTATGTAATCTGTTGTGAATCAACATTCACAAGATTTCATCCTAGTAATCCTTCCTTTTTGTTTAATCTGTGTATGTGCACATGTGGAGTCCTTCTAGGATCAGATAATATGAATAATTAAGAAAAGGCAGTTGGGGATGTTTTCTGAAAAAATAGTTGAGGCTTTTTTAATGAATTACTAGGAACTCTTCATAAAGAACTTACCCATATATTTTAATTTGAACATTACTGCTGTATAAATCCATAGAAGTTCTAGATATTTTCTCAAGACTCTTGCACAGGAAAAGTAGTTTAAAGTATGTGAATTGATACAGTGGGAAAGATAATTTCCAAGAGACCATCAGGGGAGAGGAGACTTGCACACTTCCAAGATAAATAAAAAGTTTATGGGCACCTTTGGTCTACCCCTGGGGAAAGAGACGTGAAATACAGTTACAGCTGAATAGATTTTTCTGTAGTGTCATCGAGTTTAAATGCTCTGATTTATAGTTGAATCCTCTATTACTAGAAACAGCATTCCCAAGCAGCCCTATTACCTAGTCCATAATTTTCTGTTTATAAATTCTGTTACTTTCTTTAGGTAATAGCATAAACAGAGAAGTTGCTAAGCAGTGAAGACTGATAATTGTATCAAATGGAGGACTCCATTTATTAATTTCTTTTGCTGTTTGTAAGAAATTAACGTGCAGGAAAAACACATAGGTGTAGACATTGTTATTCAGTCTGTGCTATCCTAGGTGTTCTTCTCTGTATGTACAATCTCCAAACTGTTGTAGCCCAGTTTGGAATACTGAGGGCCCCTCAGTACCACACAGTGGAGCATAGGTGGATATCCCAGCCACCTGCAAGGCTGGTAGTGATGTGATATGACAAGGTCCCAACAGGATTAATTAATGTGACAGCACACTTTAGTGATGATTCTATCTGTGCTTTCAGAAGTATTAAAATTTCTATTAGCTTGGGGATCTCAGCACTATGATCTTGCTGCAGTGTGCTTGCATTTGTATGGTTTCAAAACCAGCTACTGTGTCTCACTGTCCTTTTCATGGAGTTGTGGGTCAGGCAAGCCTATGGTTTTGCTCTTTCCTCAGTTTCCATGGCAGCTGAGATCATGGTCTCCCCTCTGTCTCCTCTCAAGGCTCATTTCCTTTTCTGGTAGACTGCCAAGATGGCAAGTCCTCTTCTAGTGTACTCCTGCAGGGCCGCAGCACAAGAGCTTCCTTTATGTGCTGGCCTGGAAAGACTGAATAGCATTTGGCAAAAAGATGAAATAGGTGTTGTAGATCATTGGTCATGAGAATAGTTGGAAGTACCAGGACTCTGAAGACACAGGGACATGCTTAAAGGTGCAAGGTCTTTTGTTGGTAGCAGGTAACAGCATTTGCATCTCTGCTGGCTTTAACTGTGTTGGAAGCTGTGCACTGTGTGCTACGCACTTAGCTCTGTGCTGTGAAAGAAAGATAATGTACTTGAGGGGAAAACATGCAGGATATGTATATGAATGTTGTTCTCACATTATTTCCATATGGATTGCTGTGAAAAGGGAGTATCTGCTGGCACTAGAATGCATCACAAATGGGTAATTCAAACTATGGTGTGAAATTTTCATTGATTCTTTAAAATTTGGCGAGTTGTAACTAACTTTTCCTTTTGGCTGAATGGTGTTTTGCCATCCCATTGTGCTTTCCAGTTTATCTGGTAAAGTGAAAAGGCTTTATGGGGAAAAAACCTGTAAAGGGGCTTTTCATGAATTAGTGAAATACTTAGGAGTATACCTTATTCAGTCACAAATACAACTTGCAATATTGCTTATGCTGGGATGTGTTGATGTGTTATGGTGAACAGGCAGGATATTCATCACACCAAGAGAAATCGTCTGCTCATCTTAGTTTCCAATCTCTTCACTCTCAGGAGATTTAGTTATTAGTATCTGCAGAACTAAGAATCTGTGGCAACTATGAGTTCACCCCTGCGAGCTTGGGAAGAGGAAGGAAGTTATGTGAGTGTTCTGCCAGAAGATAGTTGGACAGAAGTTAAAAGGGATGAGTCAGAGGAGAGGGCTGTAGGTGGTAATGGACATGTCATAATGCCCGCAATGGAACGTGTGCTTTTTGTGTATTTAGCGCAGCAGGTGGTAGAGATAAATCCTTAAATCTCCAAGTGCTTCTTGTTGCCACTTTTGAGCGAGAAAAGAAAGGATATGTGCAGCCACCATGACATGCAGGAGCTCACGAAGGCCATGCAAGCTGGTAACTAACCAGGCTCAGAGAACTGGAAAAGTTAGTCCAGTGGTGACCTCTCCTAGATTTACAGGTCCTGATGATAATGTATTAACTTTCTTTTAGATTTGAAACATGCAATTACATACAATTATTGACACTTGCTGTAATTTTCACTAAGACTGACATTCTGTGAATAATGGGCTGCAGTACTAAGCAGTGTATAGGTGAAGTTCTAAGCCAGTAGGTAAGGTGCAGATGAGGAGCAGAAAAACTTGAAAAAATGGGAAAGGGTTTCTACCCAGCAGAGAATTTTAATGTAAGCATAACAGTAAACATGTGCCTATGGTTTCAGGTGAATTACTTTTATTGGAATCCTTTTTGTACCCCATGTTTGTCAGAAATATTTAAGCCTAACACTTAAAAGTGAAAGAAAAATAAGGAGATGTGGGCTCTGTCTTCTTCAAGTGTTTCTCTTTGCTTTTATCTCAAATCAGCTGCAGGAGACACTTTATAAAGGACATGAATTCGCTTGAGACTGAGTTATTGTACAGCCCATTCCTGGAAACTGTTGAAGACTCTCTCAACATGATTTGTCTAAAAGTTCAGAAAATTAGGAAATTGCAAAATAGTTTTGGGCCAAAAATCATGTTTCAAGTAAATCCCAGTGTCTTTGATATATTAGAACCTAGTGACTAATCTTACTCATTGATCCTAGTGGAATCTGATAAAAAACAGTCTCTTTTTCTTCTTCTGTAAGTAGGAGAAAAGTACTGTGTAAAATTGATTGGATACATTTAATCAGTCAATGCTTGGAGACATTGAATTATTCAGTGCATTGAAAGTGTGTACAGTTTTTCTAGGCAGATGTAAATCTGTCTCTTTTATGAATTCCCCACAAGACATAATGCCCACTGCCTCCACTGTGAAGGTCCTGCTATAATCTCATAGTTTGTTTATGTGAATTGTGCAGATCAGAACAATGGCTCCCTGCTATGGCAGAAATAGATTGCATTTGTCTCTGCCATAGCATGTTAAGATGGAATAACAGTGTTTAAAGACCTGACCGCACTTAGCTGTGTAATGATATCGAGCTCCCTATTTCTTTGGATTTTTACCTTCTCCAATCATGTATCCTTAGTTTTCAGAGCAGAAAGCAGTAGTAACTGGCTCCCAGTAAATATTAACTAAGTCACAGATTCTGGTGATACTAGCAATTCTAAAAAATTCTAAAATTTTATTAAAGTAAAGGTTAAGGTAGGAGTGGTGACTTTTTCATGGTAAAAACATTTCAGTTATGGATGTTGATCACCTGGAAAATAATGAGAGTTCACCAGTCATGAATAGAGAGTCACAATAAGAAAGCATTTCTCTGTTTAAAGTAAGAAATAAAAAATTATAGCAGCTCTTTTTCTATTAGAGCTCCACAAGGCAGGTTCCAGAGAACTGTCCAGACTGGACATCTGAAAGGTGCACAGCTGGGTAAAGAATGAGTGACTTCAGAGTTCTGTGAAATGAAGTTAGATTTAGTGACAATGGTTCCCTACCCCAAGACTGTGTGGAGTAGGACCTGAATTTAGGGATTAATAAAAATTATTATTTCTGCCTATGGGTGCAGTCAGCAAGTAACAACAATTTCACTATTAAAGTGTATTAAAGAGTGTCACTTTATTACAGACTCACAGAAGCTGATAGTGGTAAAGATGTTGCGTCACCTAATCCAATTTATTAAGGTAGAGGAGTTGGATAGCTTCATAGATTTTGTGATGGCATTTATTCTTGTTACAACTTCCTTCAGGATATTGGTTTAAATGACGTTTTGAAGTGCTCATTTAGTTCAAGTAATTGGTCATCTAGACCATTATCTTGCCGTGGACTCTGTCCTGTTCCAAAAATCAGTCTAAGTCAAAATGTCAAAAATCAGTCTAAGTACATTTTATATGAGGTAGATTATCTAAAATTTTTCTCTGTGTTTGGTCACCTTAGTATTTTAACTTGAGGAAAATGTTCTATCTCAGCTTGGAAGTGATGAGTGTTGGGCCTTGGATGGAGCACGATGTGGATTAGCCTGGATGATGTCACAGGAGCTCAGAGTAACATTGTGAAAGAAAGCCAAAACCTCTTCTGTTTCTATTTGTGCATGGCTGAGATAATGCTCCCAAGCAGAAAAAGGGAAGAAGTCAAAATATGTGAGAGGCTTATTTGTGCCTATATGTGAGAAAAATTCACACACATATATAATGCATACGTGTACATACGTAAGTGCACATACATATATGTGAATGTATATGTACACATGCATATGTATTATTTTTGTTTATATTGCATGGATACCTGTATTCCAGATATCCAAAACATCATACTTTTGAACCTGAGGTATTCACTTTACTATCTCCACTCCTTTGCAACAAAGGAAAGAGGGGTTTTAATTTAGATTTGTTACCACTAAATTTCTGATTAGAAGAAGAAAAAGGATGTAATTGCAAATCTGTAGTTGTACTAAAGTAGTCTGAGCAGTTTTGAAAATAAATCTATTAGAGCTGGTATAGAAGATTTTTTCGTTTGGTTAGAAAAAAAGGAAAAGAAGCAGAGAAGAGGGAACAGTATAGCTTTGTAGCTTTCCTGTAATTTTAGGTAATGCAGTGTTTCATTATCTAAAGAAAACCCCAACAAAACAAACAAGTTTCAAAAAACTGAAGGAAAACAAAGGACTTGCTTTGGTGAGATTTTGTGAAAGCTGCAAACACCACTATTTAGGATGTCATCATTTCACATTATAATGCTGCTGAAGAAGGCCAGCTGGTGCAGTTAAGTCCCTTATTGGAAATTTTAGTCTGATTCATTACTGTGATTTGTAGTTGTACACAGAAACACTTAATCATTCTTATCCTCCAAGCTCTATTGAATCGACTGAAGGCTTTCTGGTTCTTTGCATAATTTGTGCTGCCAGTCTGCCAGCTTGGCAGTGTTTCAAGCTTGTTGTATTATCTTTGTTTGTTTGCACAGGAAGTGATACTGCACGTAGGCTGAATTTACAGTAATTCTTTTGTAATAAGCTAATGAGCAACACTACTTCATTCACAATATTAACATTATATAGCTTTGATTAGACCAATTATTGTGTAACTATGCCATTGTGATCATACTTGCACTCTATAAAGTACTGAAAAGGAAATTTGCTCAGCTGTAGCTTAGTTAAACTTGCTGGGAAAATAATTTGGGCTTTTATGTGCTTAAAAGACGTGAAAATTTGAATATGTTGGAGTTTTTTATATGCTATGAAATTTGATTTATTAAAATGAGAAAAATGAAGCTTCTTTTTTTACTCTCAATTTCATTGCATTGGGGAGGAAAAAAAGTGACTAACACTGTGCATCCTATATTCTGCATGTATTGTGAAGGCCTGTTAATTCCTTGGTGAGCTTGTTAGCTCATTCATGGTAGTAGGTTTATGGGTACACAACTAGAGGAAAACAGGATCCTCTCATGGAATTCCTTCTCTCTCAGTGTGGAGCTTTTGCTAAGACTAGTGGAAGACACACCTGTGTCAATTGCATTGTATATTGCAGTATGAGTGCTGTCCCTATCAGCTTTACTATTTATTAAGGTTGTTACTAGCCATACAGTATTTATACTTCTTGATGTCCAGCTTCAAAACTCAAAAACTGCTGTCCTTATGGAAAGAAAAAACCAACACAACTTATCCAAGCCCTGGCCTCCTCAAACTATGTCTGTAAAAATTGAAAATATTAATGTATTAATGTTTAGTATCTTTTTTTTTTTTTTTTTTTAAGTATGTAAAGCAGACTTTAAACAAAAGAGACCTAAACAGAGCCTTTGTATTTTATTTGTTAGCAGAACAGGTGTTGTCCACTATACTTCCCCATTCAAAAATGTGTGATATGCCTTTTTTAAGGAAAATGTGGAGCCCTATGCTAGACTAAATCATACGGACTTCAGTTAATTTAGTAAGTCCTGGACCTACTCATTTTCTACCTGCTCCAGCAAGAAGCTTGTTCAGCTTCTCAGTTGCCTGTAGGAGAGGGAGGGTGCACTGTGTAATCAGTATGCGTGATGGGTTGGGTTTTTTTTGTGATCATGAGAGTTCTACTTAGAAATTCTGCAATGATATTATAAATTAGAATTGTAACTTTTTTCAGGAATATGGATTTCAGCTTGCTGTATTTCTGTCTTGCTTTTGGTGGCTGAAGGCACACTCAGTTGTACCATCTCCTAAGAAGCAGTGAGTTAGGAGATTTCTGTTCATAAACTAGAGAACAGGAAAGAATGTGACTAGGAAATGTGACTATTTAGGAGAGCCCTGCTGGTAGAGTGTACAATTTGACTAATCCTGGGGCATGTTAATATACTGTTGTGTTTGTGAAAAATGGTGTGTCAGATTTTGTTGTGTTGCTTTAAAATGATCTTTTTTCTTACAGTATTCCTGAGAATCTACTTTAAAAGATGGGGTTTTTTTGTTAAAAAGATTAGGAAGAATGATGAAGACAGCTCTTTTAAATTACTTCTCTGCCCTTAACTATGAAGTTGTGATTGCAGTCCACAGCAATAAGACTCACTGTGTACAACTGTAAACATTGAAATAATAAAAAATTAGAAGAATAAAATCTTTTATTTATCTTCCTTTATTATAAAATATAGGCAAAGTGAATTCAGAAACAGTTCACTGCCCCTTCCTAAAAATGCCTGTTAAGCCTGTGATACGTTTTTATGGTACTTTAAAAATTAGCTGTCAGAATCAGTCTTCAGTGTACTTTATTATCAGTTCTAAAGTAGCTGATGCAAACATTTGTAATCAGTTAATGCTTTCTTTGGAGTTTCTTTGTGAGTTGTGTTTTCAGGGGTTTGGTTTTGTTTTTTTTCTTCTTTCAGTATTACTGAAATACTGTAGTACTAGGTAATGGAACACAATAGAACTTCAGGATGCTTGTATATGAAGGGTTCTTTCACAGGTTTTAAAATTTGATTTTGGTTATAATGAGGTGCTTTTATTACTACCTAGTATCAGTTCTTACGCATTTCATTTTATGTGAAAGTTGTGGTTCATAAGTTGTTTTTATAGGCTCTGAATACATCTGTTGTTTTGCTTATGTACCAGTGGTGCGAAAAGGATAGTGTATGAATCTGAGTAGGAGTGCTGTTCAGGGAATAGAAAGCATTGTACTAATTTCTATTTATGTAAAACAATACATTTAAGGTTTCCAATGTTGAGAAATAGATTAAGTGTAGTAGCTGGAGGTGTTTGTTATCATAAAATGAAGTATATGCATATATTGCATATACTTTACAGTAAAATGTATTTGCTTTTCGAAATCAGTGTACTCAGGATGCTAAAGATGTATCAGGAGTCAGGTGTGTCAGGAGTCTCTCATGTTCATGTTTGTTACATGGTGAATTATATAAGGGGATTTTCTGTCTGGTAGTATTTTTATCTTTTGTTGAAAATCAAGTGCTAAAACCCTTTTAATGTGTCCATATTGTGTAAGGTAGGTTTTCTTTACAAAATGCTGTAGTCTGTTACAGAACAGAAATATTTTTCTTAGGTGTGTAGCTTTTGCTACAGACTACTATAACTTTTATATTAAATTCTTATTACCTAAAAAACAAGTGTCTTTTTTTTTTTTTCATTTTGTGTCAAAATCTACATACTGGAACATTTATACCCTGCAAATACTTTTCCTAAAACACCTATGCATCTTCTGTATTAGTAGTGATAATAATAATAATAATAATAATAATGATAATGAAAAAGTCTTATAATCACAGTACAGTTAAGGCTGGATTTAAAGCTTCCAAAATCTGTGGGATCCACTGCCTTAATTCAGGCACTATCTGTCCAGTAGTTTCAAGAGTTATTTCGGGTTTATTGTACATGCACAGACTACCCACATGATGTGTGGCACTGTAGATTCTGTATCCAGAAATCTCCGAGAAATACTCGAATTCTGTCTGAACAGAACTCCTGAGGGAGGCAAAGAAGAGGTTACACCTGAGGAAACCTGAACTCAGAGTAGCTGTGACACCAGTGTGTTCTGGTTCAATTCCTTTGAGGTATACTTCTTTCAAATACAGACCTTCAATGACACATTTGAATATTCAAGTGCAGGTACACTTTGGGGGTAAAATTTATATTATCATTTTATAATAATAGAGTGTGGCTTTTTTCAAGATTGCAAAAGTACAAAACGTTCAGGATATGTCCTGGTTTTACAGACTGAGTGTTGCCTGAAGTTGCAGATGCAATAGCAACAATGCTTAGAGTGTATCACTTTCATAATGGACAAAGACTTGCAATTCCTAGACTGTCCCATAGAGCAATAAAAAGCAAACAAACAAAACCTCTCCAAATCAAACTAAGAAAACTACACAGAAAAATTGCATCAATTCTCTCCTCTGTTCAGGACAGCTTTTCTTCAGTAACTAACGGGGTAGAAAGATCAAGAGACTGCTGAACTAGTTCATAGCACCTATGGATCAAGCCATCCAAAATTATCATCTTGGAGGATACGTATTCATCAATGCTTAATTTTTTCACTATGATTTAAAATTATTTAGTTATTTGTGGTTTTGAGCATGACTGTGTATGGGACATAATTTTTCTGTTCTGCTTTCTAATTGCTATTCTTTCTCCCTTAACTGTAGATTATTTTAGTTCAGAGTCCAAAATAATGACTCTTATAAAATACAACCTTTTGAATCTTAGAAATAATGCCTCTGGGAAAGATATTTCACAGAGAAATATACCTATGTAGGCGTTTTCTTGTCAGAGAGTTTCATATGTGTCAACATTTAAGATAATTATTGTAATTTAGGGATTACTTCATTTCTTGATCAGCTGAAGATCTGGGCACCTAAATGTTTCTGAGAACATTTGCACACTTGAATGCATTCACCTTGCCTTTACCTTCACCATTTGCACATTAATTGCCAATGAATGTTTGTAGTACTAAGATTTGCACACTTACGAAAGCTGATGTGAAGTTTTGTTTCCTAAATTCAACACAAATTATGTTTCTTTTTCTGTTGGGCCTTCATGTTAAAGATAACCCCAGACATCATCTCTTCAACCCCAAACTCATTGGTGCAAGGTAGAAGCAAATAAGAGGAAAGATTGTCTCTGAGAGGAGATTTAAGCTGGGGAGTAGAGTGATAAACATAAGACTCCAGGAAAGTGATATCCTGAGGTTATCAGTGATTGATTTTGCATATTTGGAGTATGCTACTCTCGTCTCTAAAAGGTATGAAGGTACAGCCAAGATCCTCTGGATGATCTTAGATATCATAAAATAAACATACATGCTAGGAAGTAGGAGGTGAGGGCTTGTTGTTCCCTTAGTCATTATTACAGTGGACACTGGAGACCTTTATACTGTTGGGCTTCCTACCCATACAGTTCTTTCACAGAGAACTCACAATAGTAACATTTCTAGAGTGATTACATAATTACAGTGCTTTTTTTGTACACTTTTAAGTTGTCTAGAAAACTGAATTTCTTTCATAGTCTAGATGTGTACTGCTATTGAGAAGTTATATGACATCATATAACTTTACTTCAAAGTAAAAAATGCTGGAAGACTTTTACCTACACTGCAGTATTTTTGTCATGCTCTAATTCCTCTCTCCTGTCTTCAAATTGTAAACCAAGATAATTTTTGATAGAATCGGTAATTGCTTGTGGAAAATTGTTCAACTGAGAAACAAATGCGAAGGGTAATTATGAAGACCTTGGATAACTTATGCAGATGGAGTGGTTAAAAAGCAAAGAAAGCAATGGAAATTTGTAAAGAATGGTAAAGAGAATAGTCTGTAAATGTGAAGAAATAGTTTTGAGTGAGGACTCACAATTTATTTAATAATAATAATAATAACTTTATTTAATTATTTATTTAATAATTTATTATTACAAAATTTATTATTTAATAATAACAACCCTGTTATCTATGGCCACCTTGATAAATGACACATACCAGAAACAGAAACACTTCTGAGCTGCTGAAAATAGGATCAAAGACCTAAAGAGATGTCTGGATGAAGACACTGGAAAATGGGCACTTACCTTAGAGCTAACTTAGTAATAATGACTATGACAAGATTTTATTTCTGTAATCATTGCACAGTTGCTTTAATTTGCTCTCATAATGAAGGAAAGGGGAGAACACACGAGGCAGCAGATTCCAAACAAGTTTTAAGAACCTGTTTAGTTTTGAAAGACACTACTGCCACAGAGCTCTTGGTCCGCATTGTGGTTAAAAAGAAGGTTGGAAAATGTTTGTGTGAAGAGCTAGAGCCATCCTCTAAGCTAGCATGCAGGTAAGACAACTGATTTTTCTGACATGTGACAAACCTGTTCTTCGCAATAGAGTTGTAAGTTTTGCCTCTGGTCATGTTACTCCTGAGTTCTTTTTAGCTGTTCCATTTACTTGTTCTTTCCAGCTTTTCAGCTGATTTCTACAAGGAGGTTCTCTATTTCATTTGCAGACTACATGCTATTCCAATTAGAGACCACAATTTACTGTCTTTACTAACGTAATTTAGATATCAAAAGATACAGTTACTTATGTATGCCTGAATCCATAAAGACTGCAATAAAAATAAAAGTTGAGTTAAATTGTGAAGTAGAGAAGGAAAAATGTCACTGGAAAAAGTAGCACTATCTACTCTCAGGATTTTTAAAATAAAAAAACCCTCCTTTTGTGCAAACAGATGCTTTCCCAAGCAAATTATGAAATGTTTTTTTTGCCCCACAGTGGACACAGAAAGTATCTATTTCCATTTGTCATCTCTCTATAGATTATTTTTTTCTTTTACCATGTAACCATAGCATTTTTATCACTCTTACTGCCTTGTGATTTTGTGACTTCAAAGCTGAAATTGTGATTGGTCTTCTAAAGCAAAGTATTTGGAAATGTGTTCAGCCATGAGGCTGAGTGGTGACTTCTTTGTTTTGCAGAGTCATGACTTTGGAGATGAAATTAGGCAGCTAAATCAGGATCAATATTGTCTTATGGTATGCTGAGTACCCGGGGTGTCCAGCTGAGGCACCAGCAAGGGTCCTGGTTGTATGAAAATGTAGACCCTCTAGGAGTAATTAAGTGGAGGAAGAGGTGAAACCTTAGGTATCTGATTTTTCAGTTTTTCTGAAAAATTGGAGATGATTTTTTAATTACTTAGAGAATTTTCCAAATTTTGTGTGCTGCAGAATGAAGACGTCAAAGTACAGAGCCCTAAAAGCTGAACCAATTGCCTTTGTGTTACCATCCCAGAAATATTGATTATTGCTGTTTTACCTTTTGTAACATGCTTTTGTTTATTTAAGAATTTCTTCTAGTGTTTTTGTTGTAGTTTCGTTTACTTTTTTTCTCTCTTTTAATTAACTCTTCTCCATTTTTCTATATTACTTCATCACAGTACTTGGTGTTTTCACTCAGGATGGCTTATTATTTATGCAGTCATATCCAGTAAGAGATGCTTTATGGTGGCTTGAATGGAGAAGAAATAGATTATATATTATCCTGTTGGTACTGTTTTATGGGACCCACATTAGAGTAATCGGGGAAGGAAGAAAGAAAAAGTAAGAAAGAGTCTATACTGTTGATGATCATTAATAGAAAAGGAAAAGGTATTAAAATTGGAACATTACTGACTACTTAATGGCAGAAAAAGAAGTTATGTCCGGTTGTTTGCCTATCAGATTATTTTATGGAATCAAGTTGAGTTTGTTTTTTCTTATAGGCATAAGGGAAAATACAGAGCCAACATAAATAATAAAAGAGAACTTCTGTCATGCTAGGCTAAATAATGTGAAATAACATTACAGTAGTTAGTAAAACTACTTTTGGCAGTGTTATTGACAATTTGTTTTTCAGTGATACTCTGGCACACATATTTCATCGTGGAGATGTCTGTTTTGTATTAAATTTTTATCTCCAAAATGATCTATTTATATGTGTGAATTATCAGACTAGAAAACCTCACACTTTAAATCTTTGATTTTCTTGCCTTGAGCAATAGCACAAATAATCTTTTATGTTTTAAAAGTACCTTCATTTATAGATGGCAATGAAAGTAGCAAAGTTTTGTTTTAAACTGTTTGTTTTATTTCCAATGCAGCAATAACTGTATCTATCTTTGTGGGTTTAATATGTCTATGACAAAAGCAGATTAATAAGTAAAACAGACTATATATTATCTAAATTTTGAATATTTTCATGCTATAAAAATCATCACTTGCAATATATAAAAAAGCTAAATTGCTTCCTAATTGTGACAGGAACTTTTACCCCCAGTGAGTCACTGTTGACAATCCTTGGATTTGATTAGAGGTAAAAGAGTACTACAAATCTAAACTAGCATTTAGGGAACAACAAGTGATGTTGCAAAATATGGCCAAATTTTGAAAAATAAGGGCAAACACAAGCAATATGAAGCCAGAATGGAGGCTGTGCAGGTGTTGCTCTTTCTTTTAGTACATTTAGCTGGTGCAATGCTTTGTTGAACTGGGTTTTGTATTTTATCAGAGTTTTGCCCTCTTCTCCCATGAAGTGTATCTGAACAGATGTTGATACTCGTTTAGTGAATTTCTGCATATTTGCCAATATGGGTGACCACAGTGTACAGGTGTGTTGCACAGTGAGTGTGTAATAGAAACTCGCTGATGGTTTGGGCTTATTGTGGCATGCATGGATGTCATTGCCTAGGCAGGCTCTGCCCTGAGAGCTGGGTGAGATCTGAGGAGAAACACTCCCGACCTATGACAAACTTAGCCTTCAGTAGTAAGCAAGGAGAAGAAAGAAAAAGTTTTTTCAATATAAAAGGATATCAATAGAATATGTTAGTATATTGCAACAGATGATCCTCCATGGCTAATTGTTTGACAACCCGTTTTTGCTCATTTATCATTTTACTATACACTTGTTGCTATATGTTTTTCTGAGCAGACCTCTACATGATAAAAGCTTTTCAGATTGTCGACTGTCTTGCTATTTTCTGATGTTATCAGACATAATTTATGAACTCAGAAGACATCATACTGGCAGAAAAGATGCTATCAAGCTGAAAAGCCTTTCTGTCTCTTTTTTGTTTGTTTTTTCTTCTCTTCGTCTCCCTCTGCAGGAGTGAGAAAATCGGTGCTGATAGGTGCTCTTCCATCTAAGGAGCACTTAGAGGATTACAGTACAGTAAGCTGACAGTTGTCTCCATGATCTAAAGGAATTTTCTCTTTCACAGACATGCTATAGGTATTAAAAAGTGCCAGAAGACATAACTTTTATGAGGTACTGATTCACAGACACAGATAATTCTCTTAAAAGCTCATGAACTGTAAAGCAGTGCTCTTTTAGCACCTAACAGCATCATCTAAAAACATCACAGCCTTTGTCAAAAGTGACCTAGAGTAAACACAATAGCAAAACTAGTTTGAGATAGTAGTTCTTTAGTTTTAATTTAAATACCATATAGATGATACTTGTAATCCTGAGCACCATTGCATAACACAATTTTCTGTCCATGTGTGCTATGTCTTAGAATCTGTAACCACAGACAAGTTATTATCTTTATGCTTTTGAAATTATTTTGGCTGTAGAATTAAGGGCAAATAATACTAGCACTAGAATTATCAAGACAGCTGGCCTCTTTCAAGCTTTCTTCATAGAATGGTTTGGGTTGGAAGGAACCTTAAAATCATGTAGTACAGCCCCCCTGCAGTGGACAGGAACACCTTCTACTAGACAAGGTTTCTTAAAGCTCCATCCAGCCTTGAACATTTCCAGGGACAGGCCATCCACAACTTCTCTGAGCAGCCTATTCCAGTGCCTCACCACTCTCGTAGTGAGGAATTTCTTTCTATATCTGATCTAAACCTAACTTCTTTCAGTGTAAAGACGTTACCCCTTGTCCTATTCCTACACGCCTCTGTATTGCTACTCAGCACCAGGCAGTAGATAATACATGAAGAGGTCTATTATGTGGTTTTCTTGTTTAGCAGAATTATTCTTAATTTAGATAGAGTATGAGTCCACTTTAAGGTTGTTTAATGTAAATGGATGTCCAGGGTAGGTAGAATTATCTTACACAGTTCGTGTAATATAGCAGTTTAAAGTAAAAAATCCCACTTTTACTGTTTAAGCAAATGAGTTGTGGTACTTCTGGAGGAGGGGAGAGCAATAAATTAAACCTGGCAGGTTTAAGAAGCTAAGCTGTAGGTGGTGAGTGCAGCATCAACCACTCAGATGGACACACTGATGAATGGAGTTAAGTACTGTACAATAAAAGCTGAAACAGGGGTTGGGGAGCAGGGAAGTTATCATTCACTCTAAAGCTGTGCTAAAGAGCAAAGAACATTTGTTAAAATGGATGGTTGCAAGATTTTGTACCATAAAGGGACTTTGAAGCAGCCTTGAGTAACTTATGCAATTAAGGGATATTCAGATCCCTGAACATGAATACTTTGAATGTAGAAGCATCTTATTATTCCTCACAGGTGTAATGAGGAACACAGAATTGTTAAATACAGTCTGGAGAGACATACAGTTCCTTATGTCTCTCCTTAAGTTTTTCAGTCTTGCTTCAAAGTATATTACTTTAGATACCTTCTATACTTACTATTTGGGAAGAAAAAACCCCACACGTGTTCTTTTGAAACTGATCAATAACTGATATTTTCTACCTGTAATCCTACCTAAAGAATTGAGTATAGAGAAGATAAATTTTAGTCGTTGATAGGGTGGACATACTTTGATAATATTAAAGAAGAAAATGGAAATCCTTCTTTCAGATATTGATTACTGTGATGCTTGTAAATGGATTTTTCTTCCTTCTTTTCTGTCTTTATTTTTAAGCAGACACTGTGACTGATCCTGCATGAGGGAAGAAAGAGCTGCGAGTGTGGGGAGTAAGGGTGCAACTTGATCTTGTCAGACTATGAGAAAGATAGATTGCATGAGAATCATTCTGCAGGGTTCTGAATCTGATGAGTGGAATATAATTTTATTCTTATAATGGTGAAAGAACATTTTTGTGGCAGCCAGTGTTTTGAGCCAATAGGAAAAGTAACTATTTTCTAGTGAAAATTAATCTGTAATTACGTTCAACATAAAATAGTGAGTGTTGTAGGAGTAGACATCCTCATAGTAATATTAGTCAAAATATTGTTACTATTTGTCTACTTTGGGTTGTAGAAGTGAGTATTAGTTATTTGACAGTTTCATTTGTTTTAATTTGTTTCTTTTGTGTTTATTTTTATTCACTCAGTTTTCATAAATCAGGAGCATTAAGATGCTCTCTACTGAAAACTGTGCCTTTAATTGGACTACCAAATACAGGTTACAGAAAACATCATATTATGCAAAACAGATTCTGAATTAATAACTTTGAATTCTCTCTCAGTAGTAGATATATAATCATTGAAAAATTTAAACCATTACCCTACCTTGCAGTTTTGCAATTGCTAAACATGCTGATACATTAGACTCCAATTTAAGGGATGATAATCAAATGCAGTTGTTGTGCTTTTCTTACCATTAGGGAATTTTGGATTCCTGTTCAGAAAACTACGAAGAATTTAAGATGTGACACAATACTCTGGTTATTAGATTTATTTCTTAAAATTATGTCTGTTGACTGAAGATAACTATTTGCCGTCTTAAAAAAAAGGTTTCTACTTTATTAAATAATGTGCAAGAGAAAAAAAAAGAGATTACTTTTGTGTCTGTGTTATCTGCTTTAGAAAACGTTGAAAAATGTCTGCTTTCATTTGGAACACAAATTGATTTCTTTTTCCAATAGAACTAATACATAGTGAATATATTTATATTCAAAGAGGTAAACTCTCTAAACTGAGTAAACACAAAATCTATATAATGTTCTGTCTTTGCAAAGTATAAAATGATAGGTTTAAAATGTGCTTACTAATTCTTTTGGCTTTATAAAATGAAAACAGTTCTAAGAAAAGGTAGTAAATATCTCTAAGGAATTATTAAAACTGCCTTATGACAAGGTCAAGCACTTAGATTGGCATAAAAAGCAGTTATGAAAGACATTTGCATATCTTGGTGATCAAAAGGTGAAGTCTAAGTTCATAAGTTAATATATGCTATTAAAAATCTTTTAAAAATAATACATAATTGCTTTACCAAAGTGGGGTATGTGTGTATATGCATCTCAATTTCTTTTGTAATATTGTGTATATGTTATATCAACTAAAATGTCTATTAAATTTTTTGAGGCTTCAATTCTGGAATGATTTAAAATTGTGAGCATCCCATATAGTCCCTGAAGCTATTCAAATCTTTAGAACTTTATTTCTGTCCATTTATGTTGTGAAAAAATTAACTATTAATTATTAGTGAGATATGTCATAGAATGTTTAAGATTTTATAGATTAAAACAAAGCCTTTTTTTTTTAGTAACACTTAAGTAACTTTTGTAAGTTAGGAGATCCTTAGTTTCTTACAGTCTGTTGAATGAGTAAAAATGTATATATCCACTGAAAGGAAGGAAGTCATGTTTAAGTCAGTTCTTATATTGAAGTACAGGAAGTCCTTTAAAAACTTGAATTAAGAAAAACAGTAGGTGAGTTGATAAGCTTAAAAATTACAAAATCAGTGGTAATTTTGTATGATCTCTAATATGTGAAAACAATACACAGTAAAGGAAACATCTTTATCATTTAAATTAGGATACATTTTCATACAGTTCCAAAATAATTGAAATACCTTTTTCTCTAACTTTACTGTTCTCCAGCTCCTATGTTGGAGGCCAAAATAACTATGCTGAAGAGCCAAATTAGACATCCTGTGATAGGCGGATCATTCTGCCATGTGGAAACAAACACCTGCTTCATCCAAGGCTTCCTACCAGCTTATGCTTAACTTATGAAACTATCATAATCTTTGCTCTCTGAACCACTTCATTCAAATAGTTTTTACAGGGCACAAAGGCCTTGTAGGCAGAATACATGCCACCAAAAAGTATAAAATTATTTGTTTCCCAATGGACATGACATTTAGCTGGGACTAATTTGCTGTTAAACTGTACTGATGATGCTGTCCACCTCTTTCCACATACTCAGTGGGTCTTTGCTGGCCAGAAAGTTCTGAGTATAATGTGTTGACTTCCATGGCTCATTGAAATGTACTGGTCCTCAGTGCTGTTTAAGCTTCTGCCTCTGTTTTTACTTTTATTTTATAACTTTCCATGTTTGTGGCTTGTTTTCCCTCCACTCCAGACTGACCTTGTTCAATAATCTTTGTTCTGTCTGCAATTTTACCTTTCTTACATTACATGGTTCCTTCCACACTACCTAATTTCTGTTAGTTCTTCCTCACAATTTAATAGTTTTCTCAGTAGTGTGTGCCAAGGTTATTCATCCATTTCATATTAAAACCTCAGTCCTTAGGAGGAAGGCTAGGTACCTAGCTGTGAGTAAACTGGGAAATATATTCCATTCTTCCCTATTCTCATGGTCTGAACTGCAGATGCTTGTGGGATGGAGTGTGCTTTGCTGCTTCATTGATCAGCGTGCCTAGATTTCCTAGAGACAGTGAGAATATAGTTTATGTTCAACTCTTACCTTTAGTGGGCGAGTCTAAAGTTTTGACAGAGTCTGTAGCTCAGGACTTACAAGTGGGATTTGTAGAGTAGGTAGAAATAAAAAGCAAAACATTCACAGAAGTCATACAGCAAATGAAAGTGTGGGGTAAAAGTGGTAAATACTAATTTAACAGTCTTATTATCTAGGTATTGTTTATGCAAATGTGCTTCACTTGTTTCTCGTGAAGTAATTTTATCAATTTGCTAATTTAAGCAGATATTTTGATGGAGTTATTACAGATGTTAAAGGTCAGCTTGCATCTGTCTTTAGAAAAGTCTGAGTGCATGGTTTCTGTGACAGAAAATGAGGTATTGTTATATACAGGATTGCTTTCCATATCTCTGGAATTTGCTAAGCAAAATCTGCTTCAGCTATATGTGTCCATTTCTAGTTAAATA
Source organism: Cichladusa arquata (assembly GCA_026413545.1). Taxonomy (NCBI): domain Eukaryota; kingdom Metazoa; phylum Chordata; class Aves; order Passeriformes; family Muscicapidae; genus Cichladusa; species Cichladusa arquata. The sequence goes on along the minus strand of JAOTQP010001652.1, from coordinate 30,510,844 downwards.
TATAGGAAATGCATGGAACTATGTCAGATCTGTAGTAGGCATATCCATAAATAGTGTTGGACAGGAAGTTCCACCTGAATGGGTCTCAGTAAGCTTGCAGATGACACCAAGCTGTGTGGTGCTGTTGACACTCCTGAAGGACAGGGTGTCATCCAGGAGGTCCTGGACAAGCTGCAGAAGTGGGTCCATGGGAGTCTCATGAGGTTTAACAAGACCAAGTGCAAAGTGCTGCTCCTGGGTCAGGGCAACCCCTGACATGCCCTGGGGGACGGACAGACTGGGAGCAGCCCTGCCCAGAAGGACTTGAGGATGCTGGGCATGAGCTGGCGATGCGCGCTCTCAGCCCAGAAATCCAGCTGTATCCTGGGCTGATCAAACAGCGTAGCCACTAGCTGAGGGAGGTGATTCTCCACCTCCACTCCGTTCTTGTTAGACCCCACATGGAGTGCTGCTTCCAGCTGTGGGGCCTCCAGCATAAGGATGTGGATGGGACAGAGCAGGTTCAGAGGAGGGCTGCAAAGATACTCAGAGGGCTGGAGCACCTCTCCAGCAGAGACAGGCTGAGAGAGATGGGGATTGTTCAGCCCAGAGAAGAGAAGGCTCTGGAGAGACCTTGTGGTACCCCTTAAAGGGGGCCTGCAAGAGATCACATCTGGAGAGGGACTTTTTTATGATGGCATTTAGTGATAGGACTGAAAAATAGTCAGTTTAGATTAGATTCTAGCAGAGAATTAATCACTGTGAGGGTAGTGAGGCATGGGAACAAGTTGCCTAGAGCAGTTTTTGATGCCCCATCCCTGGCAATGTTCAAGGCCAGGCTGGATGGGGCTCTGAGCAACCTGGTGTAGGGTAAGGTGTCCCTGCCCATGGCAGGGGGATTGGAAGGAAATGATCTTTCAGGTTCCTTCAAACCTACAGCATTTTGTGATCCTATGCTTTCTGTGTTGGGATGTAGTCTTTGTTTTTTTGTCTTATTAAAATGCTACACTTGCCAAATCATTCAATCTACAATAAGATTGATTATCAATAAATACAAATGTCTTACCAACAATGTTAATTCTTAAGTTGCTAAGATATATTTTATTTTGATTCCCACATCAATCTTACTAATTTTTCTTCTATTTATCTCAGTTTAATTCAGTTGTTACTATTCTGATGGATTTTTGTTCTATTTGTTAGAAATAGTGCAAAGTAAAGAAACAAGTGAAAGTACTCTAAAAGGCTGGCAGTAATGAATTGAGGGGTTTTTGACATTTGAAAGAAAGATCTTAGTAGTAAATCGACAACTATAGTTTTCTTTCAAGAGGCTTCTACGTGAAAGGCAACCTTGAAGGAGTTTCAGACAACTCTAAAGAAAGCAATTTAGATTTTATGATACAAGTGGTTTTTCTGATTATGTTAACCTGACAGAGCCTGATTGTGTCCCCCAAAGGCCATGGCAAAACATAATCAGGCAGACTCTCTAAATTGGAATAACTCTAAAATCTCCTAAGCATGCAAAGTAGTTATCAGAGAAGAGTTGCAAGAATTCTTTCAAAGATTAGTTTTTAATAACTCAGACTTTTTTCGACCAGTTTGTATTTGAAAAAATGTGTTTGAAGATTATCAAATCTAGCTATAAAATACTGTTTTTCAATTGAATTGGGCACTCATGCATTTTATAGATATCATTAAATAAGTCATGTTGCCAAAGAGTTGCTCGAAGCTAAATTTTAAACGGGTTACATTAAGTATTCTCAAAGTATTTGCAGGCACAATCACTGTGTATACAGGAAGGCAAGTTTATGTATGCAAACAGGTACATAGGCTAGCGTAATTGGGCAGATTGGCTAATTATGTTTCTAGGCAGGCATGCACAGTTTGGTGTATGCAAATTAATGCAATCAGAAGCATTGCTGGTAAATTAAGCCCATATATTTAATTTTACCCTTTAGGTGTCAACAATATCAGATAAGGCAGAGCTTTCATTGAGTAATAGTTACTTTATTACAAGACAGGTACCAAAGCCTTTTCAGGAAATTTTTGGTGGAAGAGGTTGACTTTCTTATGACATCATATTTAATGTGACAATATACTAACAAGTGCAAGAACATTTATAGTGATTGCGGTAGAATTGCAAAATTAAATGACAAAATTTAATTAGCTGCAAGTTGCAGTGGTCTGGGTCTTCTTGCATATTGAATTATAATAAATACAAGGAAGAAACAAGTGATTTATTAAAACGAAATAACTGCCTTGTTTGCTATTTTTTTCATGTCTTAACATTTTAAAATGTAAATATACATTGCTTTGTCTACATAGCTCACATAAGTAATAACTAATTATATATGTTACAGTTTTATGCCTATTTCAGGATATTGTTGGCATACATCAATGATCATATCTCAAGATAATCTTTATCATCATAGTAGTTTCTCAGTTATTTCCATGTCAATAGTTTGTATGTGTGATAATTACCTAGCTGTAAAAACATAAATCCAACACCTGGTTACAAAGAAATCAACAGAAACAAATCCAATGCAGTTAAAATAATGGTGAAAGGAAAATTTGAATGCATAAGTAAAATGTGTTATTCTGGTATTTTTGAAATGCACGTATCTACCATAACTAGCATTAAAAATATTTTTAATTGAATTTTCATATTTGCCTGTCAGTGGCTGACAGTCAAAAAAAGCTGTTCAGCAGCTTTGATTATACAGTCCACTTTCAGCATCATTGTAATAAAACTTCTGAATAGATATCCATCAAACCATTCCCATGACTTGGATTGATACCCTCAAAGTATCTTTTTTTTAATAATTTCTTCATTCTTGTGCCTTTCATTACAATTTTGGAAAAATACAGATCTGTTTTTCACCAAAAAATTGTTAGTTATATAGAAGACAATTTTGGTAACAGTGATCTGCTGAAGGTCTCAGAGGAGTTCTGTGTAAAAGGGGAAATTTGACACTCTTCAGTTTAAAAGACTACCCTGAGACAGTTTGCATTTAAAAGCCTAACAAAGCAGAGGTCAGTTGAGGAAGGTAATTTATCTGACTTTATCAAACATTTTCTGTTTTCTTCATACCTCTCCACTCATCACAGAACTGCAATTTCTACCTTCTCAGCTTGTTCTAAGCTTCCATCTTCCTTGCAATCCTTTCTGAGACACCTCTTTTCTTTTCTTTCTCTTCATCTAAAAGGAGGGGTTTTTTTTCCTTTCTCTATCTTTTCTTGTCTTCATCAAGGACGTGCACAAGGGTGTTTATATACTAAAACACTAAGCACGACTAGTCCTTTCTTTGATATGTTTTAGGCTTCTACACCATGTCCCCCTGTGTGTCTCACAAATTCTGCTTCCAGTCTGGTTTTTACTGATGCCAATGAGCTTCTCTCTGTTGAAGTCTGGAACTTCTGCAATTGATTTGTATGGCATTTTAAAGTTACTGTACTCGTGACAATCAGAAATTGCATCAAGTTGATAGTTGGGATGCTGGTCCTGTCAGTAGCTTCAGGCTACTGGGGCACCTCTGGATAATTGTGAGCTATAAAAGTAACAAGAAGTTAGAGAAAGATGCAGCCATCTATATAATCTAATGATGCTGGAACTCATGTGAATGATTGGAAAACTCTGTCAAGTGAAAGGAGCAGCAATAATCTGATTATAACTATATATTGTACATCAGCAAAGGTACAGTTCAGTTTTTTTTTTTTTACTATAATATAAATTAGATTGTTTTTACTTTGTCTTCAAATTATGCAACTCATCAGAAAGGACTTTTACTTGTTAATTGAGGTGGTATGTATGAATTGTTTTCTTTGTAGTACTTCCTGGTGGACATAAAAACTTCCTTTATTGATATTTTATTACTCATTATCCTACATATAACTAAAGCTATTTCTGGAATTTTCAGTAGTAACTGACAGCTTCTGTGTACAGAATCTGATTCCTGTTTACACTGTAAAAAAATCCATGCAGTTCAAAATTTCATTATACAGCATAACCTGAATGTAAACTTCTGTGATTCCTGTGATTTTTTTTTTTTTTTTTGGTCTAAAAAGCCACATTTGCAGCTAAAATTATTCACAGCATGTAAACATTAGCATGACTTGGAAATGGGGCTTTTGTTTTTTGTCATCACCAGTTTACAGTTAGGTGAGTGCTTTTAGCCTTTTACTCTGCTCATTATGAAACCAGAGGATGAAGAGTTTCTTTTCTCATATTTCTTTTTCCTTCTCTGGACGAGTTCTTCTCAAACAGTGATTCTTTACTGGCAAAAATAGTTATTGATTATCTGCAGGTGAAAGAGTTCTGAGAGAGTTCTGCTCCATTAAAGAATACTTGATTTGATACTTTATAAGTTTGAACATTTGTGTGTGTCCTGATAAGTCATTGCTGTATTCTAAGTGTAGTTAATTTTAGGTTCCTCATTGAGATCCCAAGAATCAAAAACCAGGCATAAAAATAATGCGTTATTATTTATTTTTTAATTTTTATGCAAGAAATAACTTCTTTGTATATTTTTAGATCATAATGGAGCTGTTTCAGGATACAGTGACTGCTAAATGCTTTCATGGTTGAAAAAAAATTGGAAAAAATAATGAATGGGAATTAACTGAAAGCTACAGAGAAAAAAGCACGTTTATCTCAAGATGCCATATACCACAAACTGAAAGCTATAAAAGTCTTGTGAAGAAGCATCAGAACATATTTTAGACTTTTTCTAAATTGAAATAATCTACCTAGCTCTATAGATGTTTATATGAGGATACACGTTTATGCTTGTGTAGATTGATTCTGTGCTCCAGTGGATTAACATGTTTTTTCCCTTTGAACTTTATATTGAGTGTTGACTGAATTTTGCAAATTGTAAACAGTGAAAGACAGTGTTCAGAGTGGGGCAAACAGACCACCTCCCTGTTTCTATAGAAGTGTTTATGATACAGTTCTCTAAAACCTTAATGTTGCCTCATAAAATACCAGTAGTGATACAACAGTTCTATTCATACTGTTTAATAACAAAAAGAGTAAGTGCCACCTAATTCCAACATCTTTCACTGATCAATAAGTGTAACAATGCCCAAAGCATCATCTTAATCATCTTCTTCTACTCATGTTTTAGAAAGTGAAATAATATGCAGGCATCAAGTATCACTACAGGGAGTAAAGTACAAAGGTAAAGAAGTTTATGCCAAAGACATTGGCAGCCCTTTACATAGAAGAAAACTTTATGGTTCAAATTATGTATGGCTTACTGTTTGTAAAGGCTCATTAAAATACCCTGAACATGTTCTATTTTTACTGCTGCTTACCAGAATTACATACTTTTTGTTTATTTACAGTATGAAAGAGGCTGGTTTAGGCCATAAACAGTGGAGGGGTGGTCCCATTTCATCAAACTGCAAGCAGTGTCCAGTAGTTTATACCAATCCTGTTTGTGGATCAGATGGTCACACATATTCTTCTCAGGTAAGAATTGAATAAAGATCTAAATTAATGTTTCATTGTTCCAGTCAATTCCAGCTCTTGGAAAGTAAAGTAATGTATTGTAACACGAACCAATATTTATTTGTTTTGAGTAAAATATGTATTACAGAATACAACCTACAACAATTTTAGAGTTTTGCATGGTGTAAAAGCAAAATGGTAGGAAACCCTAAGCATCATAAGGCAGTAATACCCATAGGAGCAGAGTGTAAGGGTGCTCCACAATGTAACTGAGCACACTGAGTGCTCTGCAGTGTGACAGACACCATGGTGGGGTTTTGAGTAAGCAAGAAAGTGTTGGGTGTCCCCAGCAGGGGGTAGAATAGGCATTTTGTCAGATTTTCCAGTTGAGCATTGAAGGTGTGCTTCAAATTACAGGCACTTAGACACAGATGTAACATACAGGAAAAAAAATTAATAATGTAAGTGATTGTTGCATATCTTTCCTTGCAACAGTATATTACGAGTTTTAAGATCAAAATAAAATCTTCCTTTCTAGTCCTTAACCCTCCTGTCTTTTCTGTCATACATATTTGGAGATAAAATAATAATTTTAAAATGTTACTGTCAGTTAACCCAGGCTTGTTTGGCTGAAATATTTTGTGCTGCTCCTACTGAAGTGCAAAAATCCTGGGACTGCATTAGTACAGGGCAAAGGTGAAATTGTGAGATGGAAGGACTTCATAATGCTGAAAACAGATTAATTTGTTTAGCATCCTTGATTAAAACTTTGAGCATAAGAATGATCAGGCAATGCTAACAACTGAGTCTTCTTTAATGGAAAAAAGTATGGGCTCTTGATAAACCCATTTTTCTCAAAAACAACATGTAATTCAGTAGTGTGAAAGGAGCTACTGTATTTTGTCTTACTGACACTGTGTCCTTACGCTAACAAATTGTTTCATTAGTAGATAATATCCAGTGCTTCAAGAGAAGTATAATAACAGATTAAATTAATGGAGATGAAAAAGCTCTGTGTTTGTTACTTATGACGAAAAAAACCCATATTACATTTTAAACAAAATACTTTAATGATATTTCCCAGTATCTAAAGATTTTTAGAGTTTCCATAATTTTTTGTTTGTTTTTACTTAATCACAGATTAATCATATCTGAAGTTTACCCATCTGTAGTCACACGAAGTTTACAAAAAAGAATTAGCTTCCAGGAGAGACTGGGTGTTGAATTGAATACCAAATATCTTCTCCAAGGATATTTTATTCTTGATAAAATAAAAACATCATCTTTAACTAGTGCTTTTTAAACCCTGACAATACTTAGGCATTAAAAAACATTTTTTCTACTAACTTGAATATTTAACTATAGGGATTTGGTCTAGAATCCTAGTTTTTCTTAAAAGAAAGCAATTAAAAATTTCTAATGCTTACACCACGTTATCTGAGGCCCTAAAAATGAATTCTGGACTCTGGCATAGCTAAAAAATACTTCCTTACATTGACACTCTGACCTTAATTTAGAAATTTGAAAAGTATTCTGATTTTCATTAACTGTAATCTCTTGCCAATGCTTTTTTATGAGCTAAAATATGCTGGCATCTTACTAGACATTAGTTGATGCTGTCATTTGGTATTTACTTTGCCTTGCCTTTCAGAGGTTCAGGCAGTCTTTAAGTCTTAAGTCCAGGCTGCACACAGATACAATACAGATGGTAGTCTCTACAATTTAAATAGAAGAAGAAAAGTTAATATAGCTAATACTGGATGAACAACTTTTTTATTTTTTAAATACTATATACTTCACTTATTGCAATCTCTCCCTATGTTCTTCCTGATGTAGTACAAAGTTCACCCCAACGTAACCTCATTGCTTATTCCCTATTTTACCATACAGGAATGCTGTGTTCTAAATTGCTCCATAGGTAGAAGTGACCTTTCTGGCCTCTGATGGTCTGGTCTGGAGTAGGTGTACAAAAGCCTATAAATATTGATGAGATGCAGATATTTTTAAATCAGTTCATATGCTAAAAGTGCAGCTGTTCAAAGGGAACGATGAGAAACCAGTGGATTAAATAGACACACTGTGCTCCCGTTCCAGTGCATTGTCTGTGCTACAGTCAGTGCACCAGTACATGTTATCCAACCTCAATATGCCTTGCATGCAAGCAATGCAGAAGTAATCTGCCATCAAAGATATTCTGCAGGATTCCACTTCCACTACCTTGTAATAGTGTATTTCAAATCTCAGTTTATGGAAGAAAAATGCTAAAAATGTTTATTGCCACAGAAATATCTATATTATCCTGTAAATATTTATTTCCGTTTCTTTTCAGTGATGTGAGGATTTCATATTCTTTGCTGCCAGTTGCACCAAAGCAGAGGTCCTTGCCAGGTTGTTTCAAGAGCATTGTTTTTAAAAATCGACTAAAGACAAATATTTGTGTTCCTGTACTCCAGGCAAACTTTGTTTCATTGTGTCATCAAGCTCCAGTAGGAGTTTATACAGCACTTTTTTTGTGTTTAGGAAGCGTTCGTCAATAACTCTGGAAAATTGTATAATACCTTTTCTGAAAGTAAGTCATTAAATAGTAATAGTATTGTAGAACACAGCCAGGCAGTTGACATTTGTCAGATGGATGCTCTTTTGGGAGTATATCCTTGCTTTTCAGGGCAAGCTCACGAAATGCTTAAATTAAGTTATGTAACTATAGTTATTTCATACATGGTTTTGCTTTGGAAAGTAAACAAGCAAAAAAAGATGATACAGTGGGTGGACTATCTAGAAAGAAAAGTTATCTCCTAAATTGAACTTTTTCAGAGGTAAGAATATTCTGTTTCCTGCTCATTTTTGCAGTCCAGGTTAGGTTTACTGTTTTCTCAGCTCACAATTAGTCTCATGAAGTCAGTGTGAAAGAAAAGAAGGTGTAAGATATTTGTTACTGGCATTGCAAGAATGTTGAAACAAAAATATTACATGCTGAAATGTTGAGTAATCAAAGTGAGCATGAATCATTTTGTGAGAAGAAAGTCAGTATAAAGGGATCCTGCCATTTTCTTGGCATAGTGGTGGTAGATTTTTTGCTTAGTGGCCTTTAAATAATATGGCATGTGTTCTACACTTCATCTGTTTTTACCTTCTGTGTTTCTCTAAACTTTGGCACTTGTAAGTGCACTATGCATTTTTACACTAGGAATTCTCAAGCAGTGCTGTCTCATAAGGCTTTAGTATCCCTATATACTTGACACTCTCCATGAAATAGACAGCCTGTTTGTACCTTCATCTTTCCTGGGATTAATAGGGAAATAGAAGGGCATGAAGTGCTGCTCAGATGGGTTGTTTTGAGGTAGCAACCCAGCTGCTGCCCTTCTTTCACCCAGGCAACTTACTGCTGTGCAGGACATGCTGTAAAGCTGGTGTAGCTGGGATGAGATGGTGATGCTCAGGCTTGGCTGCTTCTGCTGGAACAATTCTCCCATATTGCACTATATTGTAACTGGGCTTTCAGAAAAATGCCCAAGAGGGAAAAAAAAATACGTCATGCAGATGACTCTTCCTTTGAGTGGGTTTTGCATATTTTGATTTCAGCTCTGGTATTTGGTATAATACCAAATTATAAGCTGAAGTTTTTCTCTTAAGTTGAATGCAGTTGACAGTCCCACTTTAACAAAATCTAACCTTAAGATGAACTAACAGTGCTTGCAGGATTTTGAAAACACAGCAGAAATAACTTAATCTTTAAATTATGCCCATTGCCCTCTAGTTTTATGCAAGAATTGCTTTGGCAGTTCTGTTGTTAGCAACAATTTCCTCAAGATGGCTTCATATTGATAGTGAATTTTTTGTGAAATATATTTTCTCCTACCTATGAAATCTTCATGTTCTTGATGACAACCCTGCATGTATAAATAGCAATAAAAATTATGTTTCTCAAAAGTAGTGGGTCTAAACTAGCTTCTCAGACTAAGATGCAAACTGTGTAGAAAAATAGTCGAAAAAGCATAAAAATCATGAAAGACTCCACAGATAGACAGGTATGTGGATTTAGATCTTTTTAATATTCAAATACTTGCTTCAGTCTGCCAAATTGCAATTCCTTTCTCTGAGGAAGTTTGAAAGAGTTGGGGATAAAGTTGCACAGTGTGAAGGAGTGAGTTTAATGCGCCATTCAAGTTTTGTTTATCATTTTGCATGTATCTGAAAGAGATTTTATTCTCAGGGTATCCCATGTTCAACATATTTCTTTTAAAAATCATTGCTATTTTATTCATTTTGGGTTTTTTAAAAATTTTAACTTAATATGCATCTCTTAGCAGTGTATTTGGTATAAGCTTGTTGGGAAGAAACATAAAAAATACATTTTGACATTTTCAATCTTTATTATTATTTTAAGGATCATGATTTTATATCATTTACATTGATTTAAATGTATTAGTTAGTGTATTGTGAGCTTTCAGGTCACATGCCTGAGCTGTTGAAAATTCTTTTCTATTCCAGGAGAGATTGCTAGAAACAGAATTGCCATTATAAAATAGATATTTTGTAAAAGTAAATGAAAGAATTTTTCACAAGCCTGATTCAATGTATGTCAGTCTTACTTCTTAAATTGGGCTAATTTACTATGCCTTTCCATTTTTATCTGCCTTGTTACTAAGCAATCTGCTGTAGACTTAACTGTCAGTTGAAATGTAACCAAAAAGAATAAGGTTAAATCATTGCCTGCCACCCTTAGTAATAAAATAATGTAATCTTTCTGAAATAAATTGTTTGACAGCATACAGCATACTTTTGCAACTGAAGAAGCAAAAGTGCTTCTTCCAGGTGCTCTACCAGCACTGATTTGTTTTTCTAATAAAAGTAGATTGTGTCCAAAGGGGCATCTCAAAATTAGGATTTGTGTCTCTAGCTCAAGAAACATCTAGCCAAAATCACCCAATTCTAAGTGGAAAAATTTAAAACTTTCTATAGACCAAATCTGGGTTGTACTGTTACAATGAGCTTGTTGCTGAGGTACGCTGACAAATAAAAAAAAGTTGTTGGTAAATGGGGGACAAAAAAGCAACAAATTCCCCCCCCAACAAAAGCCAACAAACAATGGCCAGCCCTTCTGTCCCATTCTCTCCCCTTAAGAAACCCCACAAAGAAAACCCTGTAACAAACTTTTCTTGAATGAGACTGATGAATAGACAGTGATAAAAATAAAATGTATCCTGCTTGATTGATCCTGGAGTATACTTTAGGTCTTTACAGAAATAGTAGAAACCGGTTGTTTATTGTTTAAATGCTTAAAAAAGGAAAAAGAAAAAAAAAAAAAAAAAGGAAGAAGGAAATTAGATTGGCCGAAGCTGGAAAGTCAGACATGGATGGGTTTTGCCAGTAAGGCTTGAAATTTTATCTTCTGGAACCTTTATATTGCTAAGATGTGGTATTAAAAAAAAAAAAAAAAAAAAAAAGGCAGAGAAATATCATAAGGGTGACTAACTTTACTTAATCCAGATTTTCAAATAGGCTGATGTACTAAAAATTCCAAATTATATCAAATTATACATAGCTGATCTCCTCTTTATCTACTGTGCTTGAAATAAATAGCTGCTAAAGCTACAGAGAAAGAAGACAATACCTTAGATAATAAAATGCTTTACAGAAACTTTAATATTTTGAAATTCTGAGCAAATCAGTATTTCTTAGACTAGGATGATATATTTGTACGAGCACTGAATTTGATTCTCTTTTTCATTTCCAGAATATCATATTTGTTTAATATAAAATTATAGATTGAATTTACATTAAGGGATATCTAAAGTTTAATACTTCAATAAAGGAAAAAAAAAAAAAAACAAAACAACTTCATGGATTGGAAAATATTTTCCAAAGGCTTCATCTATGTAATTCCATTAAATGGAGGTCCACCTCAGAGTGGATGAGATGCTGACCAAGAGCTTAATGATCAGGATTAAAGGGAGACAGGGACAGGTGACATGAAGGTGGGGAACTGGTACAGGCCACCCCACCCTATCATGAAAAAACAAATGAATGAGGATTTCTATGGACAGATAGGAGCAGCCTCACTTTCACAAGCCCTGGTCCTCATGGGGGACTTCAGCTGTGTTCTTGGAGGGACAATACAGCAGGGCATAAGCATTCCATGGAGTTCCTGGAATGTATTTGTGAGAAATTCAGTCTCCAAGGTGATAGAGAAGCCAAGAAAGGGGACCTAAAAGGCAGCTGGGGAGAGACTTTCTGCAAGTGCATATAGTGATAGGATAAGGGAGAACAGTTTTAAACAGACCATGAGTAAATTGAGGTTATATATTCGGAAGAAATTCTTTGTATATTTGTATATTATATAGGTGATGGGTCGCTAGCACAGGTTGCCCAGAGATACTGTAGATGCCCCATCCCTGGAAGTGTTCAAGGCCAGCTTGGAAAGGGCTTTGAGGAAAGTAGATTTATTTGCCCGTGGGAGGAGAGTCTGAACTAGATGCTCTCTAAGGTGCCTTCCAGCCCTCAAACATGGAGTCATACTGGGATTCTGTGTGTGGTTTTTTTAAAATAGTTTTATGTTTTTTCTAAAATAGAAAGCATCTAGGCTGTAAGGAAAAGTTAATAAATGGATAGGATGAACAGGTAAGCGAAAGAAGTATCAGTGTTTATTAAAGAACTCTCCTGTCACAGCAGTAGGATACGAAAGCAGAATTCCGAATGCCAATTTGTGTGTTGAGTGTCAGATGGGACAGCCTGAAAGTGGAGATTATAGTTAAATATTCAGGTTTCTTAAACTTTAGATTGCATTAGACGTACATACTTAGGTGGAGAACAGTCTTTCTCTAAGAAGTTTAATCATCAGAAGTTAATATTTTGAAAATATTATTCAAAATATTGTAACTGGAATTGCAACTAAAATAGCACACAGCAATTATTTTCCAGAAAAATGTATCCACATCATATGCAGGCAGAAATGCACAGGAACTGAACACAGGAGCTTGCATAGTTAGCCTTGTAGAGCAGAAACAGTTCTGTAAAGAAACCAACAGAGAGAAGGGGTCTGGGTGTTGAGACAATTAATAATGTTCTTATATTTTCTAGTTGCTTGAAACATTAAGGCACTGAGAAAATAGTGTAGAAACTAGAGATGAGCTGTGTCAGTTGCAAGGAGATCAGGAGACACAATTGCCTCAGATTTACCAAGTGGAAGCTCATTAAAACATGGTTTCAGTAGAGTAGAAGATAAGGATGGTAATAATTCAATAGTTAGGTGGGTTTAGAGGATTTTTATGATATTGAGAGGCTACTGTTCAGGCATTTATTTCTGAAAAGTGGAAAAGAAGCTTTTAATAGGGAAAGAGAATGGTTAAAGATGTCATGAAGTGAAATAATGTCATCCTAGGGAACAGATTTTGAGAGTTTATAAGAAGAATGGAGTTAAAGAAGTCGAGATGGAAACAAGCAAATGGCAAATGAGAACTGGCTCAGATCTTGTCACAGTGAAAATGTTCTGTAGCAATTAGCTACAGAACTGCAAATAAAGTAAAAATTACTAGAATCGTAATTATTTAAATTAAAATTTTTAAAACATGTAATTAAGTTTATTAACGTTTGCATTTAGAAAGAAGCTGAAATACTGTGAAATTTATGTTTCAGACACCATAACAGAGATTTAGACCAGTAATGCTGTAGTGGTATAAACTAGTCGTGTTGGCCTGGAGAAAAAGAGAAACTTAATTTTTTTTTTTTTTTGGTCAGATTCCAATGAGGAAAAATGTCAGTAACATTAAAGAATCATCTTCCAAGTCACATGTTTTTGGTTTGTTTTTTTTTTTTTTAATTTGTAATTCCTGCAAGATCACAATGGAATATTATAAATTTGAACCATTTGCTACGTGGATATTTAATGGAAAACAAATTCAGACATGTGACTGACTATCAGAGGTAGGTTCTCTGCAGCATAACGTGTCAACAGCAAAAAAACTAACATCTTAGGCCACTATGGGCCTACCAGAAAAGAAAAATAAGCACTTATGTAGCAAAATTTGTCACTCTGGCTCTTCATTCAAAACAGAACATATGAAAACTTGGCTTTTTGTTGTCCTACACAAGACATACCTCTTTAAGCTCAAGAAGAGATATGTGATCTAGTGAAAAACGGTCATGTTTTGGAATGTTAATTCCCACTTGTACAACACCTTGTTTCTTTCCTGACAGAGTGAAAACTAGTATGAATGTGGAATGTCATAAATATTTTTGTCACTAATAGCACATGAGGCCTTGTATTTTGGGCTGTTTAATAAATTAAATCTACCACTTGGAGTTCAAATGAATATTAGCATACATTTTTAGGTGAGCAAAAAAGCAGATAGCTGTACAGGCAATATGCTGATAAGAAAACTAAAAGTGCCTAGGTGTTTCACCTACTTGTAGCTAGCTATATAGAATTCATTTTTCCTTTTTTTTGTCTTTCTCTTTTTTTTTTTCCTCCCCTCCCCCCCGCCTTTTTTTTACTATAGTTGATAAAGAATAGTTTATATGTCATTGAAACTTTCATGGGTTAACCCAGTATGGACTGTCTAGGTCTGAGCAGGTTGCTTTTAGTATTTTTATTATTTTTCCTGTAATTGAAATGAGCATGCCCTTTAGATGCTATTTTAGGTCAGATACAACTTTACAAATATTTCAACTTAGATATAATTGAATAAATTGCACTTACTTAATTAGCAATGCAATCAGCCAGCATGACTTAGGAAGTCATATCACATTAAAAATATAGTGATAATGCATGTTAATTAGGAATAAGCAAATAGTTTTAACCAAAAAAATCCATAGTTTTGTAAGCCATTTGTGTCTTGTTATAAGGTCTTACAGCTTTGCCATTACTTCTGTTTTACTATTGCCATTATTCAGATATTTGCATGCCACATGAAAATCAGTGGAGAGCTTTACTAGCTGATTTTTGAACCAATATAGTCAGCTCTTTTTAAGATGGTTGCATAGAGGAATAAAATGGGTTTTTTCACCTTTAAATTTTTTCTTTGAATGTTAATTCAATTTCAAATTTGTAGTGCGAACTTTAAAATGTAAAGTTAGTTTTATATAAGCAATGTTTATTTCTCTGTCTCTCAAGAAAATTTATCCAAATTGCAAAATACTGAATGCCAGCAGTGGGGTACACCAAGGATCTCACATACACACAGTGTTGAGTCACATTCTGAGCATCTCTGGCTTGGAGGGGATAAATATAATGGAGAAGTTTGAAACAAGGAGCCTGATGAAGTGCTGAGGTTTGGACTCCATACAGGCAAGAGCTCTGAATAAGAGCCAGAATTTATGGATTTAAGTATAAGCTTGTCAGAAAGAGATTTTTTTTGTGTGTTAAGCATGCTTACAAGAAGCTTTTAGTAAATTTTCAGACTCCATCAATGTTTATATTTTTTTAATAAGTCAAGAGCACAATATAATATGTAACACATATTAACCCTTTTCTGAATAAGTTTTTTAAAACACAATTTTATTTTTTATTTGAAATGAATAATGAAATGAAGAAATATTGAAATATTAATTTGGATGTGAGGAAATATATTACATTTTTTACACAAATGCTAAAACATTATTATTACTTATTCTTATTTTACTAGAAATAGTGTATTTCAAGTAGGGATTTACCATTAAGTAAGCTTTGTTTTCTTACTTGATGGTATAAAATACTTGTTAGCCTTTTTGCATTATGTATAGAATAAGATAGTGAGGTATATATTTTCCAAACTGGGTAGGTGTCTAAAAATTCAGACAGCTGATTTTAAAAGCAGATAAGTTCTTCGAAGGATTTGCAAAAGCTCCAAAGCATCATGTGTCTCTAAGAGCCTCTAAGTAGGAAAGCAAAGATAAGTAGGTGCCTAATTTAAATAATCCCAGTAGGCATCTATTGGCATGTTTCTGTGACTCAATATGTGTTCTAGAGTGTCTGAGAAGAATTGAATATCTAGTTAACCTGATTTCAATGATTTTAAGCTTTTAATTTTATACTATTGCACTGTAGAGTGCTGAAGAAAATAGACAAGAGCTGTTAGGTGGATGGGAAGAAAACTCTGCGTTTAGGTTTTCATTTTGTCATGAAAATAGCATTCTCTAATTCATAGCTTCATAAGCAATGTATCATCAGTTGTCTTTTAAACACAAAAGATTTTCTTTGCTCAGAGTCTTAGTTCAATAGACACATTTCCTGTTTTTCTCTGATCAAAATGCTAGTTGTGTATCTTTATGGTTAATATATTCAACAGTTGTTTTCATTTTAAATAGTAGTACTTATTTGCTGAAAAGCTTTTTATCCAGACTCCTGCTTTTTAGGTAATACACATGCTTAGCAGGTTACTGATGAGATAAAAAGGCATCTGTAGATCTGGTTGATGCTTCATGGATAGATTTGCACATTAATTTTTCCTTTCTTAAACTTGAGTTAATTGAAAATGTGGTTTCTTGGCATTATGCCTAACTGTATTTGGCTTGAAATTCTATACCTTCTTGGCTGCTTTTTGTAAAGAAATTCAAAATTGCATAAAATTTTCAAAATTAAGTTTACCACATCACTAACTTTGGCCATATTTTTTCCTTCATTTTAAGCCAGCCTAAAATGATTGCATGAAGCAGTCCTTTACCTCTCTTCCATGTTCTGTATCAGGTAATGGTCTGTGTTGAACTGGACCTGGAACACACCTGATCAACACTCACCCTACCCTCCCTGGCCGCCTATGTTTGTGACAGGAACCACCTTTGTCTAAAAAGTAATTTACTAAATGCCCAGTATTAAATATGATGGTGTTCTAGAAAGCATTTCTGTAAGTATCAGTACCTCAGCAAATGAAAATATCTGAAATACTCTTTAACTCTGAATTCACACTTTGTCCAATGTTAGAGATACGTTTCTGTTTAGAAAAGGGTGTGTTATGTATCTGGCCAAACTTCAGTCTTTCAGTGTGAAGGGCTTGAAGCACAAAATGGACACAGTATTCACCAGATATCTAGAGGGATATCCTGTCAGCTAATTTCTGCCGACTTGTGTGCTGTAGGGGTGTACCAAATCTGCTTCCAGCTGCCCAGCATGTATATAGATGGAAAAGAGGGTTTGGGGGGGAGTGTCTGCAGCTTGTACCTCAAGGCTTCTGTTCATGAGCTTCTGTTCGTTACTTGCCAGAGAAGTCACAGTATCCTCATTACTTAGGTTGAGTTAGTTTTGTTTAAAAGCTACTAGATACTCCTTGCAAGACAGTACTGTCGTAAGAAAATGTTACCTTGCACTGAGGTTGTAGCATTCTCAAAAAGAAACAGAATAAAGTCTATGAGAAAGAGCAGATTCATAAAATGGTAGGGAATGCCAGAGTCAATGCTATGCAAGGACTTTATCTTTCTTTTTGGGTAGACTTATAATGCAATCCTAATTCTGTTGCTTTCTTCCAGGGGGCTCTTCACTCGCATAATACACAGAATGGATGTACTTCCTTTTTATCTAATCAGGAAATTGTCATCAATGCACTCTTACATCTTTTATTATATGGTAGCCAGACAGTTAAGCTAAATTTCTCATCTACTTTAATATGTCTTTATTCCCTGTACATTTTGAGAAGTCTGCAAATAGCAACTAATTTACAGCTGTCTCACACATTGTCCCTCTGCGTGATATGTCTTTCTACAGATAGATGATTGTTCTGCAGATGAAAGCGAATAAATTATATGTGGGATGTGGATATTCAATTCAAGGATATTTTTTGTTCATATTTCAAATTGCAAAGCATTTATATATTTAACTAATTTTTGTTTTAGTTTATCTAAAAATATTTACCTTGGTCCCAAATCATATATCAAGTTTTCAAAAGCTCAGGAGAGCACAAATACACTCTGTACAAAGTACAGAACTTTGCTGAAATTATCTTAAGATCAGTACAGGCATTACTTTTCTTTCCTTTCATGCCATCTCCCTAGCTAATTCATTACACATCTTTCAAACTCTTCAGTAAATGAACAAGGTTTATGCAAGCAATAATCTCTAGACACTGGAGCGGGTCTGTACTGTACTTCCCAGCTGAATAAGCTTGGTGCCGTCTGATCCACCCATGTTCTCAAAGCAAGATAAGCTAACAGGTGTAATTCCTGATGGATTTATCTAAGCCTGGTTGTAAAGACAATTATTCAGATTCAAAAAGCTTCTCCAGTGATTTAAGATGTCACTACCCTTCTTAAAAAGTCTGCCTAGTATCTTACTTATTACTTCTCTGCAGCAATTTTAGACAATTACTTCTTGTAATATTGATCGTGGTATTCTTTTCAGGCACTTTTCAGATGTCTTTTGCTTATTTGACAGCTGTTATGTGAATCATCTTTTCTTAAGACCCAGTCCTTCAGCCTCTTTTTGGTGACTATTTTCTAGGTTTCTTACTCCTGTTATTCCTTTTTCATTTAATTCCTGTCTCGTTTGAAACCTTGTCACAAGCTGTGTGGTGCTGCCAGAGCTATGTGAAATTATCTTACATGTTTTGTAGGTTGTGCTAGCATTTATATAACATTTATAAACACCACTCAATTGTTCTTAATGATCACTAGACTTCTACTTTTCCTTTAGAATGGATGTCTAGCCAATTGCTCCAGCTCATTGTTAATGTCTTACTTTCTCTGTGTAACATAGCAGTTTTCTGTTTTGAATTACATTATATTTTAGCCTATTTTAATATTATGACTATTTTTATTACATTTCTATCTTCTAAAACTCTTCCATGTTTAATAGGATATCCTTTAGCTCATCTTCCAGCCCCCTAGAATCATAGAATAGATGGAGTTGTAAGGGATCCAGAAGAATCCTCATGTCCAATTCCTGGCCTGCACAAGACATCCCCAAGAGACATACCATGTACCTGAGAGCCTTCTTGAGCTCTGTCAGGCTGGTGCTATGACCACTTCTCTGGGGAGCCTGTTCCAGTGTCCAACAAGCCTTTGATTGAAGACCCTTGTCCTAGTATCCAACCTAAACCTCCCCTAACACAACACAGACCATTCCCATGCGTCCTGTCACTGGTCACCACAGAGGAGAGAACAGTGCTTGCCCATCTGTTTTCCCTCATGAGGAAGCTGCCGGCTGCAATGAGGTCTCCCCTCAGTCTTCTCCAGGCTGAACAGACCAAGTGACTTCAGCCACTCCTCATATGGCTTCACCTCAAGGCCCTTCACCGTCTTTGTGACTCTCCTTTGAGAGGCTCTCTAATAGCTTAATATCTTTTTTATGTTGTGCACTCAAAACTGCCCCCAGCACTCGAGTGAGGCTGCCCCAGGGCAGAGCAGAGTGGGACAATCCCCTCCTTGCCTGGCTGGTGATGCTGTGCCTGATGCCTGCCAAGACACACTTGGCCCTCCTGGCTGCCAGGACACAATGATTCAAATTCAGCTTACCATCAGCCAGGACCCCCAGTTTCCTTGCCATGGCACTGCCTTCCAGCATTTCATTCCCCAGTTCATCTGTACATCCAGGATTGCCTCTTCCATTCTAGGTGCAGAATCTGGTACTTTTCTTTTTTGATCTTCATACAGCTGGTGATTGCCCACCCCTCTTATTTGTCCAGGTATCTCTGCAGGACCTCTCTGCCTTGGAGGGAGTCAGCAGCTCCTCCCAATTGAATATCATTGGCAAACTCATTTCATATGCTTTTGAGTCCTGCATCCAATTGTTAATGAGGACCTTGAAGAGCACTGGCCCTGCAGGGGAGCTGTGTGGAACCCCAGAAGTAGCTGGTCACCAGCCTGATGTACCCCACAGTGCTTTGTGTCAAACTCATGAGCCATGTGCTCACCCATCACGTGATGGGTTTATCCTGCTGTCTGCTGGACGTTTTATCCAGAAGAGCCCTCTGAGAGGCAGTATTGAAAGCATGACTGAAATCCAAAAAGATTACATTAACTGGCTTCCCTTGGTCAGCTAGGTGGGTAACTTTGTTGTAAAAGGAAATTGTCAAGTTATCCTCATTAATTGCGTTGTCCTTCATATACCTTCCTGTAACTCCCAGAAAAATCTTCTCCATAATTTTCCCAGGCATGGAAGTGGGACTGGGACTGGGTCAGCATTTGCCAGCTTCCTGTTAATTCTCCAGATTCCCAAGACTGTTGAAAGGTCATGGAGAGAGATCTGGTTAGGAAATCAGGCAGCTCTTTAAGTACTGCCCTGACATGAATCTCCTCACACCACCTCTCCTTTTGGTCCACTGTTTCTCATTGTGTCCTCATAGCATGCATGTTATTGATTTCTTTTTCTGTGGAATTTTTCAGGTATGTTGCTTGCTCTTTTACTAGTTCAAGATTAATACTGAATGAAGTTTGACCCACCTTTATTTAACTGAGCTATCTTTACAGTATCCTAGTGCACTGTTAATTTGGGGAATGATGTCAAGAGGTTTGAACCAGAGTTCTGTTCCTGGTGCTGTTAGCTGCTAACAGGATATTGTCAGAACTGCCTTGATTCATTACCAGCTTATGCAAGCCCCATGATGTTACTGTGTTTCTGAAAACAATGAATATATCTCTGCTGTCTGCCTGTCCTTAAAATGACTTCAGCAAGAGTAAAATTTTATCATACCTGTGAATGGGAGTACTGATTTGGAAGTGTTGTGTGCTGACCTTGCATTCAGTATTTTATGTGTCTCTGCTTGTGTCAGATGTTGGACATTAAGATTTTTTTAGCATTTAAAAGGATAGTGTTATTTGCAGATAGGACTGAGTAGACAACTTCAAAGAAAAATAAATCAAAAAGACTAAACCTGCAACTCATGATGCTAACTGAAGCACCTATGAAGTATTTACTAGTGTCTTCAGCAACATTTGAGTGAATCAAAGTTAGGAGCATTGGAGTCTGTAAAAAATAATCTCTCAATAAAGGATTCAAGAAATCTTCAGCAATTAAATAAAAGTATTACTCTTTTTTTTTTTTCCCTTCACTCTTCATACTCTGTTTCTCAGTAAATCAAACCTGAAATGGGTTTGTGTCAAATATTAAGTGGTGGTCTCACCAAGTGGAATAACCAAAGCCTAAAGCACAACTATCTGTAGGTTTCAGTCATTAAACTACTAAGTTTGAATGATAAAAACTCTCAGATCTTAAAAAAGGAAAGACATCTCTTTTTATCCGAGACAAGTATTAAATTTGAGTGATATAATCCATTCCACAAACACTAGGTATTTTTTTGAGTATTAAAATATGAATTAGGTCATGTACTTTCTGGAGAGAGGGCTGGTGGGCATCATAGTAATGCAAGCACTGTCCTGTACAGCCAGGATAATTGAGATAGAAAAAGTATTCAGTTGTTTCAAAATCAGCATGGGCAGGTGCTTGCTTTGCTTCCATTTTCTAGTCCTTTATGGGATATTAGTGCTGTATAGCTTTCAGTTATGTTGGGGTTTTCTTGGGAGAATTAAAAGGTTCTATTGGTGTCATTTTCCTTTAACCATGCCTTTTTGGAAAAAGCTGACACATTCAAAACTGAAGTACAATAATGACTTTACTACACAAAATTTAAAGTATTAATTTCTTTTTAGTACTGGCAATGGTGCAAAAAATGTGCAGTTTTGATACAGTGATGCACTTCAGGTTATGCAAGACATAGAACTGCATGAGAGTGTGACAAGAGTAGAAGTCTGCTTAAAAAGTTGATAAAGTTCTGTAAATTCACAGTGCTTACATCTGCATACTAGTGGAAACCTCAAGTGCAGTCTTTCAGGAGGCTCCTTTATTCTTACATAGCTACAGTGCTCCCACTCCTTATATATTTTTAGGAGAGAGAGAAACTTTGACTTTAGCATTCTCTGGAAATCCTGAGAATCATATAATGCAACTGCATTACAGTGAAGTTATGTACCCCAGCAAAATATGACTCAGGGAATAAGAGCCAAATTCCGGTGAGATTGTTCTGAAGTGTTGTGATACATAGAAAGCACTTAATATTTTTGTTACTTGGACTGATTTTCTGACTCATATGCTTCTGTGTCCTTTACCTATTTAATGAGACATTTGGCATCTTTTAAACATGAAATGTTCTCCATAACAATCTTTCTTTTTTTTCTTTTTGAAAAAGCTCTTTGTAGATGCTCCCCCCCTTGATTTTTTGTTTGTTTTTCCTGATAATACATTGACGAAACATCCCAGAGAAAGGTCTCTATGCAAAGAACTGTTTTATTGGAAGAAAAGTTCAGCTTTTCAGTAAGAGTGACAATGTTTACAATGATGTTATTTTCTCTGTATGTGTTTTTTAACTATGTTATTTTTATATGCTTGAAGCAACAATTTTGTTTCTCAGATGTAGTTAGCTTCTGTGAGGTTTCTGGATTGGAGCTGTAAGTACACAGATCAGAACCTTAGAAATTAATCTGTTTCTGTATCAGTAAATATAGTCACTATGCAGAATTACATTAGGTACATTTTATTCATTAATGCTTTTTTGCCAGGATACTGTCATCTTAAAGATAGAAATTCAGTATAAATTCTGTAAAAATTGACTGTTGATTGCTTTCTATCAATGACAAACGTTGTTGCTGTGTTTATTTGCTCATAGAACACAGATAAAACCAATGCAGTCAACTTCCATTTAGCATGGATATTCAAATCAGTCTCGCACCACAAGTGCATGCGTGCTTGAATTGAGTCTGAAACTGTAGCCAGGTTAGCAACCAAAAACTTTCTTTATGCTGATTTTTTAAAAGAAAGTAGCATATACTGCAGAAGACCTTTCTTCACACGTGTATGCAAAGATTTAAACATTTCATGAAAGATTGCTTCAAATTTCTTAGAACTAGATTTTTTTAATAAGATATGTTTATATTGATAATAGCCTTTCTGTCTCCTTACAGTGCAAATTAGACTATCAAGCCTGTGTCTCAGGAAAACAAATTTCAGTGAAATGTGAAGGACGTTGCCCTTGCCCTTCTGACAAATCCACAAATGCAGGCAGAAGTGACAGGAGAGGTGAGTGATGATAATTCATGTGATATTTTTAATAGTCATTTCCAGAAGGAAGGAAGATTTTGCACACGGAATATTACAGTTATCAGAAACACTCATTATTCTTGAATAAAACCAGCTTTATTTTGTTCAAGGTTGTTTCTTTGCCAAGGATTTTGAAATTGTACCTATAGTAAAATACCATGGTATTTTTCAAATGAGCTATTGTAGTATGAGTTACTGCTGTTCTTTTTTTCATTTGGTATTTAATACTCCTTGAGATGCTTATAGGTGTATTTAGGACAAGAAATTAATTCCTTGCGCCTCAGTGTTTTCAGTTGAATGTTCAAGAAAACAAGGTGTGATGGAAAGGATGGAAATTTAGAAGTCCTTGTTGCTGTTCATAGGAGCAAGCAGTTGAGCTGAAGAACTGTTAGTAATGGCTGTATTATGTAAGTGTGTTGATTTGAAAAGTGCTTGATAGGAGTGAATCAGCTTCCTTTTGGGCCATGAATGAGATTATGCTGCTTGAAAATGAAGTTGCTTTGCAGTGCTTCTGAGCCATTGGTGCAACTGGAACAATCTGAGGAGAAAAAATGTTGGCTAAGCATATTTATATTTCAGTGGCTCCCAGGTGATTGTTAAACAAAACATGATACCATCTTTGGTGCTTCTGAAGAGAGAGCTGTCATGAGGTTTTAGGCTACCATGGACCTGAATCTGTCAAGAAAAACATGAGTGGAAGTCTGCAATTTTGAAACTTCTTTAGACTGATCTCTGTTACATGCATTGTTTTGTTCTTTCTGTATAGTAACACTAGTCAAATACATTAAAAATACAGCAAAATTAATTTTAAAGATGATGTTTTTTTCTCTGTAGCAACCTTATAACAAGAAATGAAACAAATGTTGTGTTCCTGCATTAAGGTTATTATTTCATTATAGTTTGAAGCACTGTTTCAGATTTATTGTGCAGGATAGTCTTACTTTCCATTACAAGCTGTAGCTACTGCCAAAATGATGTTTTTTTCCTAGTTTAAGGAACAAATTAATGTTCTTTTCACAATGAATATGACCACTATAAAGATTAAACAGTGTGCAGGCATACAAATCAATTAAAAAACTGCTCTGAAACACTTCTTTAGGTCCCTTTTTTCATCTTTGTCAATATAATTGATTATGTAATTAAATATTAATTGAATATATGTAATTAAATACTCCCTGTGCTGTAACCGCTCTGCAAAATGATAGCCTTGATGTTTTTTAAAGCATTAATTTACAATTTCATGTAGTATCTTGAAAATAAATAGATAAATATGTCATCTTCTCACATTGTTCAACAAAATGAAAAGTTCTGGAAGATCCAGCAGTGTCTGGCTAATGTGGCCCCTTTGATAAAATATGAGTGTAACCTTAATGTGGTTGCAGCATCCTCTAGCAATAGTTTCTGTATCTCCAGGATGGATGTGGGAATATTTGCTTAACAGTGGGCGTGAAATAAAATTAAGATAATGAGGTGAAAAGCATCTCTCTGTGAGTAGTGGGCCTACATTCTCCATTGTTAGTCTTTTAATATGCTATCATTGCCCTTAGATTTACCAAATAAGATCAGCATTTTCTCTTCTGGCAGCTGTTTTACCTGATGCAGTTATTTTTGTCCTTGTGTGTATTCTTACAAGCATATTTAATTTTTCATACTCCTGTGCTAAAACACTAAAAAAAATCTAGAGAAAATTTTTTTTTGCTTCAAATACTTGAATTTTTTAAAATTAAGAATGAACTCGTCTTGATTATTTGAGTTGCCAAGGAGTCAAGATTACTTGTGCCTGGTTATGTAAAAGAGAAGGAATAAAGGTCTCATGGGTATAGGAATTAACACTAATCCTATCCTGACAGATTGTAAGAGCAAGCAAAATACAGGGCTTTTCCAAATGCTACATTTTGCTGAAATTTGTTAATACATTTTCTTTACAAGGCCAAAAGCCAGGAAACTTGAGAAACATGAGAGTGAGCTGAGTATCATTAGTGAAATTTCAGCTTTTATTGCGACAGAATACAAAATTTCTTGCAACAGAAGTTCTTCTAACAGAAGTTAGAAGAATACAATTTTTGTCTTTAAATGGAGCTCTGTAAAGTGTTGTTGTGGTTGAACTTGATGATCTTGGAGATCTTTTCCAAACTCAATGTTTCTATGATTCTAAGCTGCATATACGTATGTCAGTTGCTTACAAATTTGATGAAGCCAAACAGGCAAAGTAAGGTTACTATTCCTTTTTCAGGGATAGCTTAAGTAAGGGTTTCCTAAAATACATCCCCTGCCTGCGCTGTTTAGAACAACTGTTCATCTTTTCAGATTGAAATTACAGATTTTTTTATTTTTTTTTTTTAATTTGGAGAGCAAAATATGTCTATGAACTTTCCCAAAATAGTCTTGGTGTGGATCCGTATATTCCTTTGGGAAGCAAAATTAAACCACTATTCAGGAAAACAGATTTTCTTCTTAAAAAGGTATGTGAACTTACTTAGTAATGAAACCATAGGGTCCTTTTATTTGGAAGTGAACTATGAAGTTTGTCTAATCCTTATCTCTGATGAATGCATGAGGCAGGTGAGGGGATCCAAGCTTTTGTAAAGGCTGTCTCATTTTAATGATACATTTAGAAACATTGAACCCAGTTGATGTGCAGTGTCTCTTAGGTTAAATCTGTAAATGAAAGGGCTAAGAGCTTGATTTGACTTTAGATGTGTATGTTGTTAAGAAAAACAAAAGTTACAAGCAAAGAAAACCCCAAACCCCACAACAGAATAGCTCACAATAAAATAAAAATCTTTACCATCTTTGTCTTGAATGTAATTTAGATAAAGCAATGGATATCATATAAACTAAAAACTACAGTAGGTACTCCGGTAATTTTTAAAAAGAGACAGAAAAGACAAATAAACATGCTTTTACAAATGAGAGAGGGACGTCTCCAGAGCATTAGAGGCAGTATTAGGGGAACACAAAGTTAGAAATAAATGAATATGGGAAGAAGAGAAGAGAAGGAGGGATTTGAAAGTTGTGTAGAAGTACAATGAGAAAAGGTAAAGCAGAACGAATGGGAAGCACCACCACTTGTGACAGAGGTGTTAAATATGAGACGTGAGGAAGCATCTTGTTTTCCAGGCATAGCCATTGCCGCATGTCCTGCTTTTGCACCAGTCTCCTTTTCAAGTATGTAGCAGGATTTGGGGTATCCAGGTCATACTGAGTTGCACAGCTGTAAATGAAAGGAATTCTTTGAGCTGGCATCTGCAGATCTTTATTTTCCTAAGCATTTCTGAGGCTTTTTTCAGTGGTTATGTGGAACCAGAAGCTAGGAAGAATTCAGTGCACTTTGGTTTTTAAAACTGAGGAGTCTTTTGTCCCCTTGGCAGTGTCTGGGCACATTTTTTTCTTTCAAAAAGTGGTTATGGTCTTTTTGCTCTGAGATGTAGTGAGCCCTGTCCCTTGCTTGTCCTGCTCTTCAGTCTGATGGGTAAGAACAAATACACGTGATGCAAAGTGTGGTCAGTGAAAAGCACAGGCATTTCTGCAGAAATTTTGTCAGCAGATGAGTGTATGGCTGACAGCTCTTTGATATGGTTAAATACCTTCAACAGAATCTAAGAAAAGCATTCATTGTCAGTTATCTTAAATTTGCTCTACTCCAGAGTGCATACATTGGGAAAGTTAATTATTCTTAAAACTAAAAAACTTGACAGAGTGCTTTGTTTTATTTCTGTGTCAAGCTGCACTAACATTCTGACAAACATGCTCAGAATCCTGGTCCCCAAACAGTGTGTTTCAAAGATTTGGCTGTGTACTACAGCATGCTTCTCAATTTTGTCTTTGGATATCTTCATCATAGAAATAAGGCTGTGTTTATGCCCTGACATAGGGTCAAGATTCAGCTGGGACATACAGTCACATCCAAAAGCTCAGGGCTAATTGAAGGCCCTGCAGTTTAAATGGCAAAAGCTGTATAATTGTTGGTAAAATACTGAATATGCATTTTTATTAGCTATTGAAATCCAAGAATTCAGTCTTAATTTTTGATTTTCTAATAATGCTGTGCTAAGAGCTCACTTGTTATTTTTCACTAAAATAAGAAATTTTGGCTTATACTCATGAAAGAAAAAAGGGCTTCTCTTCCTTTCAGCATTGGAGGAGGACTTCATAGGTAACAAGGAAGCTCTTACAAATGCCATACTCTTTGACTCTAAACTTTTGCCAGAAGGAGGTGAAAAGGCAATATTTCAGGCATCAAAGTATTTTCAGTTAGCATATCTGAAAGACTTTAATCACAGAATATGACTACTCTCTCAGCTGCATCCTGTTTTATACTGGATACTGCTGAATTGTTCATTGCTTTGTAGAGTTGGGGAAGAATAACAGTAGGATTAAAGACACTGGTTACTCGTTCGTTCTGTGTGCATCCGTGCTTGAAAAACAAACAGAGGGACAAACAACCAAGCTGCACTCTCAAATCCTCTGATTTAATTTGCATAGCATCATCTTTTCAATACATGACCTCCACTACTCTTCATATAGTACAGGTTTAGATGCCAAAAAAGAGCTTTTATTTTGTTTACATTCAGAGAGAACACTGACTGGTTTCCAGACTTCACAAATAAAGAGATTGAGGGCCAAGAGTGCCACTCGTGTTAACTCCTTGATCTCTACTTTGTACTTCTGCCTGTCAATGAAATACTACTGTTCTGTAATTCCCTTTTTCTCTTTTGAAAAAGTAACTGTAGGGCATCGATAGAATAAAACTCCATGTTCAAGCCAACATGTACTAGGCCAATTAGGCCTGATACTATCAGTGACCAGTTATGGGGTAGCCAGAAGAGACCATTTGTAGGAGACAGTGAGCAAAATTCCCATCTGTAAGTTGAAGAGGTTCATGCTGTGTGGTCAAGGATGAAATTTAACTTTCAAACTTGAAATACAACAGAAAATAACCCATCAAAGAAAATTGCTGTTATGTTATAGTGCTGTTTGGGCTCTATTTAGAAATATGGTAGTATATTCTACTAGAATGCATAGCTTTTACTTTTCAATCTTAATGCTGTTCATCTTAGACTTGTATTTGTCCAAGCATCCAAGCTACTGTTTTTCACCTTTTTTACTTTGTTATACACATTTACAGTAATGGTGAGCTGTAAGTATACTTTATGTACAATTTGAAGCTATTTGAAGATAAAGTGGAAATTGATGCATTGTGGATTTTTATGCTTTGATATTTAGTCAGCCTAATTCATTAAGAATGTCCTTTTTTCTCTGTTGTACATAAGGTGAATGATAGATCATTTTTTACTTGATCTTTAATAAGATAAAGTAAATAAGATAATACTGTTTTGCCAACTTTTTAGACTTACCAGATTTTAGAGCTTTACTAGATATTTTGTAAATGGTAGGTTATTTCTGAGACAGTAGACTAATAATCTTTGCAACAATTCGTTTGTATATGTAAATTATTTCCATATCTGTGATAAAAGTTCGATTTGCTAGCACAAAAATACTGTGTTACTGTATTTGTAAAAGGCATTTATTTAGGATTCATTACTGTGTTTGTGTAATAACAGAAACTCAGTGGAGCTAGTTTTCTTGGCTGTTTCTTCAATGCTAAGATAATTTGTTTGCATGAGTCTTTTAAATTTTTTGACTGAATATTTTTTTTTCTCAAGTGACACTGAGGCAAGTAAAATTGTCAGCAGTATCTTCTTTTCATTAATCAAACTCCATGCTAAGACTTTCTAAAAAGAGACTTATCCATCATAATTAGCAGTAATCTAATGCAGTGTGATTAGTAGCAATCTAATGTGGTTTAGAATGACAGAGAATGTGTTTGGGTTGAGAGCGATTTGACCTGTGTCCCTGGTTCCCTCATCAGCTAGCCTGGGCTTAGCCAGATATCTGGGCTTCCTTCCTTCCTCTGGAATGGAGATGCAGCTGTATAAGCTGTTTTTAGGCTCTAGAAGTGACTCAATTTTGCTCCAGGTGCCTGTTTCTCCTATAACTTCAAACTTCTCCTGCATGGAATAGTGTGTGGTCACTTTGTTTAAAACACCTTTATAGTTTGAAAAGGATAACTAGAATTGGTTAGTATACTGGTAGATGACCTTTTGGCTAAAATTTTTTTTCTTCTTCTTTCTGTACTTACAGGGATTAGAATATTTGGGAGCAAGCATATAGAAGTATGTGTTGTACAGAAAAGAAATGATATCACAAATGCAGGTAGAGCAATAAAGCAGAGACATTCTAGTAAAAAGAATACTATTAATTCAGATCATAGTCGAGCTGATAGGGTAAGAAAAGTGTAAAGGTAGAATGTGCTTGAGCAGTGATCTATATTTTTGATATTCTCTGCAATTAAGTCATAATTGCAGAATGAATTAAAATTTGATTGAGCTTGACTGTTACAAGGAACAAGTGAAGGATTAAGGGAAGGTTGTCCATTCCATGATGGTACTGTTTCTGTAAAAAGGCTAGAGTATATATGCTGTGTTTATGAAAAATAATCCCCATAATACTGCAGAACATACTCAAGAATGCTTTGAAGAACATTTTATTGTTTCCAGGTTGAAGTGTAACACTGAGAAAGGATTGTTATCTGAATGCTTGTCAATATTGCAAAGAGCTATGACACTAAAGGGAAGATGAGAATATTACATACCCTTTGCTGGAAACAGCTCTTTGTTCCAAGTTCCAAACACCTTTGCAGCAGCAATCTTCTCTAGAACCACTTTGTCTTTGCTCTTCCTTTGGCTTGTTTGTGTCCAAGTCATTCCACTTTTTATGGCTGCTTTTGGAAGCTTTGGGGGTTCTCAAATCTATAGAGTTTTGTTAAATCCCAGTATGTACGTCACATCCACAAAGTCACTTTTAAATGGAAAATTCCTAAGGTCTCAATGCTGTGGAAAGCACTTCTGTCCCACCGTGGTGGACTGCACTCGGCGAATTTGCTTCTTACGTTTCTTGTTACCAGCAGGTATGTGTTGAACTGGCAGATCTGTCCTTGTGTGAAAAATAGTTATGTAATACAGTGCTTGCTTTCTAAAATAATGTCAGTGTTGCATCTCTGCTCACTGTGTGAGTACTTTTATCACAAGGCACTGAGGGCATGAATGTTCTGTGCAAGTTGTGGCTTAGAAAACAGGAGTGCACGTTCGAGGAGCTGGGCATAGCATGGGACTCCTTGTCCATCCTGTGTGTAGGGGGCAATTCAGGGTGAACTTCCCAAACTCCATCGCAAGCAAAGCTAGCTGGCTCACTGTAATTTGTGGGAGTGAGCTTATATACACAGGATGAATGCTTAGAACGCATTGCTTTTTTTGTAATCCTTGATTTCTGTGGGATTATTCCAACACTCGAAGCCATTTATACACTGGTTCTTTTTAGACTCACTATATACAAGATGGGTAATCAGTCATTCAAAGTTGTGTTCTGACTACTACAAAGTATTCATATACTTTTCCCAGGGGAAAAGATTGTTCTATAGGGGGTTGCTTTAAAATGATTTATTATGAAAATTTTGATCAGCTTGATTGATTTCTTCCTTTCCTCTTGTGTTTTAGTAAGAGAAGCCCCGGTGAACCCAATGGTGAATATACCTTTAGAGGTGAAAAAGTTATCTACAGTGTGTCAGCCTGTGGTTTTGTATGTGTTCCTGCAATTTTAAGAGAGGCAAGCTGTTACAGTGCAAGAAGATAATTAATGTTGTTTTCATTGTTATCATTAATTTTAACTTAGATCTTGAAACAATTCATGAACAAATTCTGTTCTAGAGCCCCAAAACATGCAAATTATTTTGTAAGCTTAATCAGTGTAGCACAACAAACTCATTGAACTATTTTAGGTAGTCATGAGAGCATGCTTATTTAGGATATATTCATTATCTTCTTTTGCACTTTGCCAACCAGCTTCCATGGATTATAAAGCAGAAGCTTAAATATAGTCCAGCACGTTAAAATGGTGCTGCATTCGATTATAATGGCTATAATTGCCTTAATTATGTAAATGAAGGAGCCTTGCCAATCTTATGGTACATTAAAGGCTTTACAAATGTGTCACAGTAGTTGTATTGAGAATAAATAACCAAAGAGATGCAGATCATATGCTAAGTATCTGGATCAGCATTATCTTTCTGTTCATGCCATGCACAAAAAAGCTAAGGATGCCTCTAAGTTTGTGTCTCAATTACTGATGTGATGGTAATATTTTTTTACTGATACTATTTTTATACTATCAATCTGCAGTAATATTTAAAGGTCTTTCATTACGCAACAGTGGAAGATAACTGCTAGAAACAGATTTTTTTGTAAATCAGGTAACTACTTTACTTAATTTGCTCCTCCTTCTTATTTATTGAAGATAAAATTGTGGTGCTAATTGCATAACCTAATTCTGAATTATTTTTCCTGTAAGTATGTCAGTTTATTGAACAGTGAAGCTACTTGAGATCCTTAGGAAACTCAGGAATGGACTGATGATGGTTCAGTAGCGTTCTGAAGGTGGAGTCCTCTTCAAGCAGGATGTAAACTGAGTGATATTTAAAGAACATGTGATGACCTTTTGGCAACCACTTCTCAATAATAATAATAATTGAGTCTTTAGTACTTCAATGTCCTATTTGCTTTAGTACTTCAACTGTGCTGTCTGTGCTCCCTGTTAAACAGTTGCAGTATCATTTTTCTGAAATTACTGTTCTAATAGCTGCCAGAATTTTAGTATTTTCTTTAAAATATCAAAATCCTTTAGAAGTCAGGGATTGAAATGTCTAGTTTTGGCATCTATTGCTGATGTTTCTACAGCTGCTACACTGAAATTGACAGAAATTTGTTAATATCCTGGTAATATGGTGGCCCTTTTTTGTTTGTTTTTTTTTAAACATACATACTGTATCTCACTTGTTCTTTAAAGCTGACCTGTCATGGTAACTAGTTTCTACTTGAACAAATTTTAAGCAAATATTCCAGTGACTTATTATGCAAGGAAAAACGTTTACTTGGTATCACAATATCCTCTTTCTTTCAATAGTAGATGTATAATCAGTTCTTACACATAAAAGTAGAAGTTTTCTCTAAAAAAAATCTTTCTCAACTCTCCTGAGCATACACCCAGAACAGTATTGATTAACTGTTTCACTTTTGCTTTTCTCACATAAATATTTGAACACTTTCACAGTTGAAAACCATAGTTCTCTTGGTTGGTGTAAAGCTTTGAGGCACTACTGAACATTTTAATGTGATTGTGTATATTCACTGATACTCTGAAAATGTCTGTCTGTGCACTGAAGGTATGGCACCTAGACCATGTTCACATCACTCATTTCTAGCTGTGATACTTCCTAAAAATTTGAAATTATGATGCAGTGTTACAAAAAAATTTAACAGTATTTGAAGAAAGTTAATTAACAATAACTCTCCAGGCGAATTTTTACATGCTTCTGAGTGTCTTTAAGCAAGAGAAAGATGTATTTTCAAAAACCCCCCCATCCTTATTTTGCATTCAAAATAGTTAGTCCTGCTAGCTTTGAGTCTTTATGTAGGTTACTACAGCTTTACTGTAGAGTCTTGGTAAGAATATGTACTAGTGTCAGCATGATCAGAATATCTTTCAAGGGATAGATTTTTCATTCCTTGAATGTTTTTATTGCCAAGAAGGCAGATTTTGTATTTGTAAATACAGATTTATTTTGTATTCTTGATGAATCAGCATTATGAAAACATGTTTTAATAAAATTATTAGATCAATCCTTTGTGCCTCATAGTAATTACCCAACTGTGTTGCTTTTTATCTGCATCACAAAATACAATACTTATTATATTTTTTCTTGATATCTTTATTTTATATCACAGATGCAGATTACTTTGCATGTTCAGAAATTCTCTAAATAAAATATTAAAATCTTCATGGAAAATTAAAAACCCAGCTTCTTTCCTGACGGTACCATGATCCGTAAAATTAGCTGTGGCATCTGTTTTAACTATTGTGCTGATACTGCAATTTCAAGTGCTACAGCCATCACACATGTAGGCATCAGCATTCATTCAGTTTTGTCAAATTGTTAAGCTTTGGCTCATTTAGCATGGTGGCACCTTTAAAACTTAACTACCCCCTAAAATTAAATGGCTTTATACTGTGATTTACTAGTACTGAAGTATGTTTTAGTAGGGAAAAAAACCCAGCCAACAAATCTTCTATTTACCATTTCTAAGAGTACAAGTCATAAGAAATCCTGAGTTGACTAATCTTCAGTAGTAGTTGCTGTCAATTTTTTTGCATTATTTATCCTTTTTTTAGTAGATGTTTGTTAGAATACTGAGAAGAGTAGTAGAGATAAAACATTTCAAAAGAGATTTTTAAAAGCCAGTGTAAGTGGAAATTAAATAATGAAGAAAGTTTTGTTCTATTTGGTGTCTTCAGCAGGATTGTCTCCAATTCAGGTGTGGCTGCAGGTTTTAAGAAAGTTTACTATGTCTCGTAGGAATCTGATTTTTTTTGTGTACTTTTCTTTTAAGGTCAGTACTAGAAGCTGATCAAGCTCTGTAGTATTTCTGAATATACACTTTAAGAGGTTTAAAAGGAACGTTGAAGATAGAGGCCACTAAATTGCTGGTATTATACAGCTACCTTCTTTCTAAAGGTTTAGCTTTGGAGAAGGAATACAAAAACAGTGTATAGTTTTAGCAAAGTGAACAAAATACTGCTGTGGCTCAGAAAACTAAGAAAATAGTAATACTCTCTGGTTTTGTGTTTCATGCTGTTTAAATCTATTAAAGAGGAAATAAAAGAGTTTGGACTAGTATATCCATGTCATTTGGGGTGTTTCTGAGTGTTTAATTGAGCACTGGATCATAACTAGACTTCACAGCAAACAGAGTACATAACATTAGGAAAGCAAGTTTTTCTTTTAAGAAAATGACTACAGATTGGAATAATTTAGAAGAGTTTTCCTCCAGCTTTAAAGATTACTGATTGATAGCTTAAAAGTGTTTTTTTCTGAGTCAAAAGCTGACAATAGCCAGCAGTATACAGTGTGTCAAGGCTAAAGGGTGCAGAAGATTTGTAGAGATGAGCATTTGTGACAATTTTTTGCTTAGGAGAAAAAAGCTAGACATCAATGCAGTTATCCACAAGGTTATTGTGTACACATGTTTATTTCTTGATGTCTCTAGAATTTCATTCACTAGGTAGATTTTGTAATGCAAGCACTGATTTACCAAGTCATTAGTTCATCCAGATGGTCTTTTAATTATTAGTGAGAACTCTCACTGACTATAAGGATTAGCAGCTTGCACCTGTTACAGCCAGCACCTCTGTAGTGTTCATTTGTGGGCAACATGAATCTTGTCATGTAAGATGCCAGTCTGTCAGGATGTTTTTCCTGCATTGCATGAGGGGTTGTTAGGATTTCATTGATGTCAGTGAGTGATGCCAGGGAACTGATTTCTTTAGCTTCTTGAAAAAGGTTCTCAGCAGTGGCAGGAATGTAGCACTCAGTAGAGAGTAAATATAGTAATTCAGCTTTCTAGCTGAAGTATATTCCCTTTCCAGAGAACATCCTAATTTTTTTACATTGACAAACTATATATTGCTACTTTTTTTGTCTTTTTATCTCTCTCTAGGCTGCTTGGTGCTATTTTTGCACATATGACAAGTCTAAGGTATTAGTCCTTGTAAGTTAGGGTAGGAGAGTTAGAGTGAATGATAAGCAGTTAGTTACTCATTTATCTCTTAAATAGTTTCATTTACTATTTTAGTTTGAAATTAATTCAGTTTTTTGCATAAATGGTACCCAGTGTCATAAAGAGTTTTCCTTTTTTCTTTTAAATTTATTTCTAAACTCCTCTGCTGTATTGGGAGAGATTTAAAATCTGTTGTGTTTTGTAAGAACAGACTTCGATATGGCAATGGGATCAGGCTTTTGACTTGCTCTATTTCTCTTTTCAAAATCAGAAAAAAATATAGAAATAAGCTTGGAAGTGAAGGGATGTGGAGGTGGAAAACTTCGCTTAGTGTAAAAGGAGCAAGAAAGGAATATTCTTTTTTCCTGAAATAGGAAAGGAATCTGAATAAAGATCCAGTAAATGAAAAATTAAATTTTTCCATCACTTGAATTGATTTTTGTTGAGATATTTGAAATTATCAGTAAAATACTTCTGCTACCAAACTTTTACCAGGCTACACACCACTATTACAGAATTACAGACTAGCAGAATGGTTGAGATTGAAAGTGACTTCTGGAGGTGCTCTTGCTCCAACCCCCTGGTCAAGAGGGGCCACCTAGAAGAGGTTGCTCAAGGCTGTGTTCAGACAACTTTGAAATGTCTCTGAGGATGGAGCTTCTACAGCCTCTCTGGACAACTCAGTCACTCCCACAGCAAACGACTCTTTCCTCATGTTCAGCAGAAACCTCCTGCTTCACTTTGTGCCCATTGCTTCTTGCACTGTCAGTGGGAACCACTGAAAAGAGCCTGGTTCTTTCTTTATGTCCTCCCTCCAGGTATTTATTCACATCTATAAGATCCCATTGTTTTCTGTCCAGCAGAAATGGTCCAACTGCTTTCAACATTTCATCATATGAAATTCTTTTGATCCACAAAATGTAAAACAAAAAGGTCCACATTATAATTAGCTAACCAAAATTGTCTATCATAAAGTATTGTTTGCCTACATGCACACATAATGCAGATGTTATAATGCTTCATATATACATATGAAACATATGTATATATATTTATATATTTATGAAACACATAAAAAATTGAAACTATTCTGTGAAACTGAGTGGATTTTTTTGTAGGGTAACAAACTCATGTACAAGATACACTGAAAACTATGACCAGTAGTAGTAGTCTAGAAACTCAACATATTTTACAGAACACAAACTCATAAAAAGTGTTTGCAAATAATAAAGCCAGCAAAACAGCCTTTGCTTTCCATCTGCTTCAGGCACAGTGATGTAATGTTCAATTCAATCTGAAATAAGCATTTTAGTGGGTAATGATTTATTCTTGACGTTTGGACAAAGGACACAAGGAGCCTTGGAAGTAATTTTTAAATTCCTAGCTATATATATTTATATGTAGAAGCAAGTTAATCACACAACATAATGATAAAATTGTACTGAATTTCATTACCACAGAGGTCATGGAATAATTGCACAATCTGCTATTCTTTTTTTTTCTATTGCTCTACCTCAAAGCAAGATTTCTTCAGACTGGAAGAATGCCCGTTTTTTGGTTTAAGGACTTCTATATGGAAATAGAAATGCATATATCCATTAAGAAGGCGTTTGCAAAGGGATTGACAGTGTTGGCATGTGTTTGCTAAGCACCAGGCAAACAACCAGTCCATATGTGCAGATTTCCTGCCCTGCACGTGCTGTGAGTCTGGTGTGTCCTGGAGGCTTGCAGCTTAATGACTTGAAACTTGCATGGTACACGCTTCTGGGAGAGCTGAGCATGAAATGGTCTGGTCAGAGCTTCTGCTCCTGTTCTGTTATAATCTGAATTTCCTTTTGATTTCCAGCATTTTGGTGTAGATGAAGAACAGCATTCTAAAATGTTGAAATGTGGGAACTCTTTTCCTATGTGATTGAGCAGTTTGTTCCAATGTTTCACATGGACATTGACTCATTCTGTTACATAAATCAAAATGGAATATAAATTCCTTATCAATCATTATAAAAGCTTATTAGTGTTACTTTGAGTGACGAGAAATTTCTTTTGCAGTGCAAGCCAAACAGTAACTGTGAAAACAAAGTACGTCTGCCTATTGTGGTCTTTGCAGAGTTTTGGGTTTTTTTTGCTATCAGTGTCTCAGTGTTAGCCTGCATTATTTTATTTTTTAAAAATTTGAGTTTACTTTATCTGTGCAATATTAGGCCGTGCAAAAAATGGATGTTTTCCTGAAGACAATTTCCTTGCTTCTTTCAGTGCTGTAAGAGAAAAGGTTGGTACATGGACTCAAAAATTTCACATATCTGCATTTCTTTGTAGCAACTTAGATTAAAATGTTCAGCATTCTGAAAAAAATGTTTTACACTGTAGTATTTTTCAAAAAATTAATTACTATTATTTTCTCCAGAAAAAAAAATCATTCAGTAACAGTAAGATCATGATAAAAAATATTTTGCTGCAGAAATATGTGCTGAGTGACAAATACTTCATTTCACAGGAAACTTTTCAACACCAAAGTGATTAAATGGGACACCATGATTATGTGTTGTACAATGAAATACAAATAATATGTGGTTCATTAGCTCTTGACACTTCAAAATGTGAGGGCATAAAAAAAGAAACAGCCTAGAAAGGGGGCAAAGGGGGAAAAAGAAAATGTGAAGAGCAAGGAGATGGTGATTCTTTAATTACATCTTTGGCTTGGGACCACAGTTTTGTGCCCACCAGGCAGGTGCTTGGCTGCCTTGTCTGAATAGAAGAGAAACTCACTATTTTTTTTATGTCTATATTAATCCATATATTTATGTGTATTCCTGTCTTCTGCTGAAGACCTGACCTATTTTGTGTGTGTGTGTGTGTAGTAAATGAGAAACAAGTAAAATCTAGATACATGATATACCTAGTTGACTACCTTTCAGACCTTTCAGGGAGATTCTGGAGAGTTTGTGTGAATTGCTCCCTGTGGGCTATTGCCACTGCCTATATCATCAGGAAGTTTCTTCTAATTATCATCACTGTTGAGTGACTGAATAATCAGAGGAACTGTTGCCTGCATCTTCTTCATTGGGTGATCAATATCAGGGTGTAGAAAACGTCATGGTTTCTGTTTCCTTGTTTATTAATTTCTTCTAAGAGACTTACCTAACACTTGAGCATTTTTGAACTTCAGGCAATGACTAAATATTCAGACATTAATTTAATTTATTTTGGTCAGCTGTTTGTTTACATCAGATATTTTATACAGCAGTGTC
Organism: Cichladusa arquata; assembly: GCA_026413545.1. Taxonomy (NCBI): domain Eukaryota; kingdom Metazoa; phylum Chordata; class Aves; order Passeriformes; family Muscicapidae; genus Cichladusa; species Cichladusa arquata. The sequence goes on along the minus strand of JAOTQP010001652.1, from coordinate 30,473,503 downwards.
ATGGTGGTAACAGGAGTGGTTTTGCGTTCAGTGGACTGAGTGTTGCACATTGATACTATTTGGTCACAGCTCCCTCATGCTGACTCCTATTGAAATGAACAGTACTACTGAGTAATGGTGGGTGCAAGTCTAAACTGAGAGAGCAGCCCTGCCAAGAGGGATCTGAGGTTGCTGGGTCCTTGGATGCACCCAGAGGAGGGGAACAAAGCTGACAGGGTGACAGGAATAGAAACAATGTACTGTGAGGGGAGGATGAGAATTTTGGGCTTGTAAAGTTTGAAGAGGAGGCCGAAGGGTGACTTCATTGGTCTCTACAGCTCCCTGGTGGAGGAGGTGGAAAGGGAGGTGCTGAGCTCTTCTCTCTGGTATCTGGTGATAGGACACATGGGAATGCTTCGGAGCTGTGCCACAGGAGGATTAGACTGGACATTTGGAAGCATTTTGTTACTGAGAAGGTGTTCAAACATCCTGCCAGCGTTTAAGAGGCATTTGGATAATGCCTTTAATAACACATGTTGGGCTAACGGTCAGCCCTGAACTGGTCAGGCAGCTGTACTATTGTAGGTCCCTTCCAAGTGAAATACTATTCTAAGTGAGTAGACATTATTTTAATTTGATTGTTAAGTTATGATTCTAATTAGGAGCCTGCCCACTTAGTTGTTTTTTTAATAGATTTACCCCAAATGCAGTATAACATACCTTGAGGCACAAACAGCAAATTTCACACATTTAATTTCTAGTATCTGGAAGATAATAAAAACAAATTATTTTCTATGTTTTCTATATATTTCTTTCTTCTCAGTCTGTACAAGAAAGTCAGTTTCTTGTAAAGTTTGAAGCTTTAATGAGTTTTTGGTTTATTTCTATGTTCTGAGGCTTAAACAGCAGTTTTGATACCATTTTAAATTGCACATTTAGTGCCTTCAGGTTTGGTGGGAAGCCTGTTCTTATTGTAACTTCCCTTGTCAACCTGGAAACATTAGAGTTCAATGTAATCTTTTTTTTTTAAAGAAATTTTTTCATGGCTCACTGGCTGATTTCAAAATACTAGTTGAAGTTGTATTGAAGTTTTTTTATATGGAATGTTAAACTACATTACCATAGTTGCAACTTCTGACCATACTGCATCATGTCCTGCAGAAGTTTATTTAGTCATGGCCATCAGCTCTGGGACCCCCAGCATAAGAAGGACATGGTCCTGCTGGAGTGAGTCCAGCGGAGGGCCACAAAGCTGCTCAGAAGGGCTGAGACCTGCAGTTGTTCAGCCTGGAGAAGAGAAGGCTCTGGGGAAAGCTTATAGCAACATTATCTATATCTAAAGGAGGTTAGTTACAAAAGAGCAGGATGCTCAAGGCCTTATCCAGCCTGGCCTTGAACCTTTCAGGGTTGGAGCATCCACAACCTCCCCAGGCAACCAGTTCAAGTATCTCATCACCCTCACAGAAAATAATTTGTTCCTAATGTTTAACCTAAATTTCCCCTCTTTCAATCTGTGCCCATTACTCCAGTTCCTGATGGAAAGTCCCTCTCCACCTTTCCTGTAGCCTCTCTTGAGATACTGGAAGGTTCCTATGAAGTCTCCACACAACCATCTCTTCTCCAGGGGCTGAACAGCCCCAACAACTCTCTCAGCCATCGTCGTAGGAGAGTTGCTCCAGTCCTCTTTTCAACCTCATGGCCCTCCTCTAAACTTGCTCCAAGTCCTTCTCGTGCTGGGGACACTGGAGCTGGATGTGATACTCAGGTGGGATCTCACAAGATCAGAGTAGAGATGGAGGATAATCTTCAATTTGATGGCCATGCTCCTTTAGTGCAGCCCAGGGTTCCCTTGGCTGTCTGGGCTGTGACTGAACACTGATGGCTCACGATGAGTTTTTCATCAACCACCACTCTGAATTCCTTCTCTGCAGCCTTCCTCTAAGTCCTTTCTCCACTCAGCTTAGTGTGCCTGGGATTGTTGCAACACAAGACCTTGCTCTTGGCCTTGTTGACCTTCATGAGGTTTGTGTGGGCCCACCTATCAGGTGTGTCAAGGTCCCTCTGGATGCCATCCCTTCCCTCCAGCATGTTGACTGCAGCACACAGCCTGGGGGTGTCAGCACACCTGCTGAAGGTACACTTGATTCCACTGTTCATGTCACCGACAAAGATGTTATCATAGTTTGACTTGGGTTTGCCAATTTTAATATATTCAATTTCTTTTAGAGATAGGATTTAGGAGCAAAAACAAGGCAGGC
>JAOTQP010001652.1:30412584-30471166 GCA_026413545.1 Cichladusa arquata | reverse complement strand
TTCCTGATGCTTCTCCCAGTAATCCTTGGGATTTTGGCGGATGTTAGGTGGTTTTGTACAGATTCCAGGAGTTTCTGCGTATGATATTAGCATTTATTTTAATAAAATTAACTTTAAAATTACCTTGTTTGGTGAATTGCCTTCCTTGTTATTCATCACTGTGTAGCATCTTTGTAGAACGACAGTAACTAGAAGGAAGAAAAATACTGGACAGTGTTTCTTGGAACTGGGATTGGCAGAGGCCTGATTTTCTGTAAAAGAAATGCTGATTTTCGTTCTTTATTTTGTCTTGGCCTTTTTATGCTGCTGTGTGCTGGAAGAAAAGAATAAAAGTGAGCACTAGATGAGCTGTGAGCTCCCTTTGGACCAGACTTTGGGAGTCTCTACTCTGACATGTATTTTGGGGTTACTTTATCCTGGGGGACTTTATGCACAACATCTCAGAACATATTCTTCCAGTAAGATTTCACATAGTTTGATAAATGTTTGGATAAATTTCATACCATCTTATCAAAGCAGACAATAGCTCTTTCTTGAGGAACTGAGCTATAGTGAAATGCTCATTTATGTTTGTGGAATAATAATTAAGAATACAAGATCCAAATCAGTACTTTGTTATTCTGTTGCAGGACTAGGCTGAATCAAGCCTCTGTCAAGAACTACTGCTGAAATACTGAATTAACATACCCAAGACCAGCACATCAGGAGGATAGCCTTCTGCCAAGAATAGTGTGAAGATTTACCTTGCTTTCGGACAGACACAGTGCATCCTCAGACGGCAGAGATGTTGCTGCTCTCTGAGCACTCCATGCACTGTGTTCATGACTGATGGAAATAATGCCCAGTTTTGGGGGAGCTTGGTGGTACAGGAGACAGTCACAGCAACTCTAATAGGGTGGCTTATTGCTTTCTTGTGGAACCAGGTACAGTTGCTATTCTCTTTTGCACTTCCAAGTCTGGTATAATATTAATTAGATTGTCATTAGGTTTCATTAGTGAAGCTCCATAACACAAAAAAAAGGAAAGGTTCTATAGTCATGCTAAAACTTGGTATGAGATTCATATGAAGGGGGTGAACAGGGATCAGTAGCCATGAAACACTGCTCTTCCAGAAATATGAAATATGTAGCTAAAATATCTAGGTAAAATCTAACAGAAATTTGGTTACTGCCTGATAAAATGGTGCTTTTTCCCTTCAAATAGGTTTGAGCATCTCCTTAATGCAAATCCTGCACCTTCACATAGATTCCTTCCCAGGCAGCTGCAGTGGATCTGCTCACCAAGGGAATTTGTCCCACTGGATTCCTTTTTCTTTTCTGTGCAGTTGAATGAAAGGTGTGTGTCTTTTGAAGAGCAACAACTGAAAGAAATATTGATGACTGCCAGGGCATCTACAGAAAAAGATAAGAAAATTACTCTACTGTAACAATGAAGACAAAGGGGCTTTGTTAAGTCTTTCTTGTAGGTTGTATATATTAATAGTAACAAATAAAGTTTTGTATTTTTTCAGAGAAACACACAAGGCCTTGAATTGTATTGTTTTAATTGCAGCTAACTGAATGAATTAAGTGGAAAATCACACACAGTGCTTTGATTGTCTAATTCTCTGTATGTGAGGCTTTGGGAACAGTTTGTTATTATAAAAGAACAGCACTAACCAGAAATCAGGCAACATGTAATTGCTAGGCTGAGGGGCAGTGTGGGGAAAGCTGATACTTATTTATAAGTTATTAAATAAAAGCACATAATATGAGGATCATCTCTCACTGCCTTCACACTTCATACATTACTCATCTTCCTAAATTTCATGGTTTTGTACTCCCTTAGTACATTGCTGCTTATAACCATTGCAGGCACCAAAACCACCCACATCCAGGAAAGGAGATGCCCGTGCATTTGTTGTGATGGCAGTTTTTGTTATGGGACTCATCAAAGATTATGAACCTTCAGTTCAAGGAAAGGAATCTTGACTCAAGTTTTAAAGGTTGTTTTCAGTACCTAAAATAGACCTGAGCACCTGGGACTCTTCAGGTGGCTGAAATTCTGGCTGGTGTTTCCACTTGACTATGTACCTTTAGAGAATTACAGTCAGCCAGTACCCTAAGTAGAAGACTTAAGAGCAATTTTGGCATTAAATTTGACGGAGTTCTCAAAAAAACATTGATCATGTTATTCCCATCGGTTTTGGTAAGAATCAGGTAGCTTCTGGTTATCTTGAGTGGTTCTCACTGCTTTCTTGTGCCTTACTACCATAGGAAACAGCCACTTGCAAGACATAGAGAGGAGGTAGGTGGTGATTTGACTCATCAAGAAGGTAGAGCAGTAAGTACTTAATTCTCAGTGGTTTTGGCTATTTCAGTTCTCCTGGAGGGTGGAGCTCCCATTTGTTCCTTTAGCACAAACTTGAGGGCTTTTTTCTAGGAAAGTAAGGTCTATTTCAGAGGACACAGAAGCAGTTCCTTGTGCCATGTAACAAAGGGTTGAGTAATGTCTGGCCTTGCAAGTGAGGTATGTGTCTTACAGACCAAGATGCCCTTGTGACCTGCAGCAGAGAGTCTGTGGATGGGAAGGTGTGCCAACACCTGGGGTGTTGGCAGTGCTGGACACGTCTTTGGACTTGCTGAGCTGCTATATCTGACATTTCTGCTGTACAAACAAACCCCTATTAAACCAGTTAAACACTGTTCATACAACTTCAAAATGGTAGAGGCTTAATTTTATGACTTCATCTCCAGGCTTGTTGAAACTTACATGTCCACACTGAAATGGTGTGAAGATTAAATTGCTAATCCTAGTTACCAGCATAGACTGTTTCACAGAAGGTGCCTGAGAGGTGGAACTGGGCAGAGTTCAGCTTTGCACAGCTCTTGCCAAGAGTTATTTGGTATCCGTGTCGCTGTTTTTTGAAGTAAAAAAATATTTTCCCCCAAATAACCTATTTTTCTGCAAGGGAACACAGCTGCATTTATGAAAGTTCTTGTCTTTTACAGTAAGTCTGGTTTGTATTGCTTCCTCTCTCTATGTATATTGTCTGCATAAGTACCAACAGTCATATTGAAAAACACAGTTTTGTTACAGGAATTTTCAACAGTGGTTTTCAGTAGTTTAGAAAACATTGGAGCTACTTCCAACAAATGAAAAAAATCAAATAATTTGAAAATGTTGATACACTTTGGCAAATAAATCTTTGGTTTTAACCCTGCTCTATTATTATTTCTCTGATACTAAAACCAAGATAAATCATTATTGATTTCAACCAGCTCAACAGAAGAGATCATGTGGCTTTCACCCCACTGTCCCCTGCATTGAGGGGGTAAATCTTGCCTGTGCTCTTGTGCAGCCTTTGGCTGAGTGTTCTGAGACAGCCTCTATTCAGCAGTTGCGTGCAGTTTTAAAGCTGTCTTTGCTACACCTTTTTCCAACATGACATAGGAAGTTTCCTGGGTTGAATTCTCAATCACAGAACTCATATGGGAGGCACTCAAAATGTAAGACCTTTCAAACCCTTGTGAGTTCACAGCATTTAAAGATAAGAGCACAGTATTGCCAAGAAATGTGTCTTGTTGAAGCCCACAATTAACTTTATCAAAAGAAGTAATCTTATTTTTGCCTGCTGCAGATAGAGGTTGTATCTCAAAGCAGCCTAAACTTAGAGATAGCATCTGGTTCAGATCACGATATGATGAAAGATTCAGGTTAATTAGTATTTATTCTTAGTTGATAGTCATTCCTTTTGGCTTGAGCTAACAAGCAGGAGTTGGAGTCCCACAAAGTTGCATCTCTTGGATAAGAGATGAGTGAGGGAGATGGTCTCCATGGTGAAAATGTATTTAGGGATGGGAATGTCAGTAAGAAATGCTGGCCATTGCCTTGGGTTCTGATAGCCTGAAGGGAGGATGCTCTGAGGGATGACTCAGTGCCAACAGGGAGGGTTGGATGTAGGCATGGACTGAGGCATCCCATGGGGCCATGGACAGGGGGAGGTGCCCTGGTTCCCTGCTCGATCCCATGCCCTCACATGTCCCTGCCCACACAACCCCTGTCCATCACCAGTGGTCCTAACTGGGTGTTTTTGGCCACAGGGAGCAGCTGTGGAGAAGGTGGCTTTCTCAGTGCTCCTCCAAGGCTTTCAATTCCCCTTCCTTGCCACTGTTTCCTGCAGCATCAAACAAGCTCTGCTTATGCAGCCAGGAGGAGCCCACCAGCTGTAGACTGAGACATTTCTAGGAGATCTCATATATCTGGGCAGAGTTGCTCTTCTCCACTAACCTCATGGACTGTTTTGTTCCCTCAGGCACTCGCAGAAAAGGTAATTTCTACAGTGGGAATTCTCTGACTTCACAATTTCCAGTGGCTTGGGCAAGGGCAGTCCCATAGTGGGCAGGCAGCGGGCCTCCTGCCCCACAGCCGTAGGGCTCCACTTTGGCGCTCTCTCACATAACAGTCTGGGTCTCCCCAGCAGGCAGGGCTGTTGGTATAGAGGGCTGTGGGGAGGCCATTCCTGTCCTGAGGGGCTCAGGCAATGGCTGAGGGTTGTGGGTGTCTCTAGACTGAGGTGATGGCAGGAGGACTGTGGGTGTCTCTGGGCTGTCATCATGGCTTGGAGCATGGCATGGCTTCAGTTGGGCAGCTTTTGCCTTGTGGACATGGCTGCACAGGCCAGCCAGCATAGATTTGTGACTCTCTGTCAAGGTTTGACTTGGGTTTGCCAATTTTAATATATTCAGTTTCTTTTGGAGATAGGATTTAGGAGCAAAAACAAGGCAGGCTTAAAACTTAAAAGGGAATAAGAAGAAATTTCTTAATAACACACAAAAAAAAAAGGAAATTCAGAATAAGATTTCCAGATTATTCCCTCCTCCCCCTTCCCTCATCTTCCACATTTCTTAACAGCAACATACAGAGAACACTTCAGACAGTTATCTACTTAAATAATAATTTCAGTTCACTCTAGAGAGAAAAGTTCCTTTTTTTGGTGTAGGCTTAGGGGGTGTCTTCACTTTCACAATCTGCGTCCGCCCGGAGAAAAAACTGCAAATCGTGAATTTCCTCCCATCCCCACAGTCCCTCCAGAGCTGTGTTATGGGTTATGCTGCACACTTGGGGTATTACTTTTAAAGGCAATCTACTGAAAGACAAAATTCTCTTCATCTCTTTTTCTATCAAATGTCTCTGTCCATATTTCCAGTCTCAAAACAGAGAGCCCCATTTCCTCGAGGCAAAAGATCCTCTTCTCAAGCACTTTAACCTCCCCACCTATGTTTTACAGTTTAAAGGAATTTCAGTGTAGTCACAGTCCCCTTATAGCCCACAAAAAAAAGTTTTTTCAGCTACTCATCAGTGGCATCTCTTCAATCTCTTCCCATCTGGAAAACTTAGCTTCCATTTCACTGACTTCAGTAGACTCCTTGCTTTATTCTTCTCATTCAGGGGAGCTCAGGAGATCCAGAGTCTCATCCAGGCATTAAAAGGGTTAAAACTGCATCCAGAAAGTGAAGGAGCTGGGCCAGGCCATGCTGGAAAAATCGTGGCTGCAAGGGCCACGTGGAGAAGGCCGGGTGGAACTCCAAGGCTCAGCTGCAGCTCTCCACGGCGCGCGGTCAGCTGGGGCCTCTCCTCTCGGAACAGGGCAAGGGAGGGGAAGGGAGGGGAAGGGAGAGCCTCGGCGGCTCTGCCACCCCGCGGGGCCGGGCCGGGGCTGGGCCGAGGCCCCGGCCGGAGCCGACCTCACCTCCCTGGAAGCCGGAAGTCAAAAGAGAAAGGATTAGCTTTACCATGTGATTTATGAAAGCGAAATAACTTTTTAATTGGTTACTTAGTTTGTCAGCCACTAAATCAGCCCTTGATTGGTCCCCTCAGCCCACAGGGGGAGCTCCCAGAGAGGGGACAGCCCTCCTGTTTCCGGCCCCGTGCTGCTCCTCTCGGGCGCTCCCCCCACCATGTGAAACCAGCACAGGTGTTGAACAGTATCAGCCCCACAATATAATTATTCTCTACATTTAATGACCTTTTAAAAGTACGCAGTACATCCAGTCTGATTAGACTTCCAGGTGTGGCTACAAATTATAAAAAAGATACTCTCTACCATGTACAGTATGTTGTAGGATTATGTTATATTTAAATTTCATCATAGTTACCAACTCTAACTAATCTGTGAACAGCCCTAGAAACTTAGACAATTTTATTTCTAAAATAGGAATTCAGTATAAAATGAGACTAAACTAGTGTTCTCTGTAAGTTGATTGCATATTAAGAAATAATCACAGTGTTGGTTCTTAAAGTAGAAGCATCTTGAAGTGTTGATGATGCCCTTTCAATTAATTAATTAATATATGCAGACAGCAGCAAGGAAATAAAATCCCAAGTCTGATCAGGTATTCAAGCAATAGCCTTCAAATTACAACTGTGAAACCAAGAGGAAGTTTTTGAGGTTTTACGCATTAGCAGTAAGGGTTTTCATCTTCGTTGAATGCAAAACTGGTACTGAAATCAGTGACAAAAGTCACCAAATGGAACCAGGGTTTCTGTTTGTTTAATGAAATACGAGTCATAGAGAAACTCCTAAACTTCGACCTGTTACACTGAAAGTTAATCTTTTTGGTAGTGGTGCCTGCTGTTGAGTCCAGTAATCTCTGCACACATTTGCTGTGCCTCAGCTTCACCTTGCTAAATGTGAATTTGCTGTTTGAAAGTCGTTGAGGAGCAGTATCAACATCTTGAAAGCGAGGCAATGAGCCATGCAGACAGGAAAGCAACAACTTTCTGAGCTCAGTGCAGTGGTAACAAAATGTGGGGTTTGAGCTCAGTGAATTCTTATGTATCTCTCAGGGCCTGCATCTTTTAAAATTACCTAAATAGCCTAGTGATGCAGCTGGCCTTATAGAACAGAATAATCTGGCAGGACTCTGTAGTGCTGTGTTGATTTAATGGTGATTGTTGTTGAAAAAATGAGGAACTTTCGTGTGACCACTGAAATTCAGGTATCACTGATATATTTCTTCATGTTTCTCTGTTTTTATTGATATGTCTTCAGAAATACAAAATGCTTCTAAGGGCAGAAGAGAAACATGCATGAAATTGAATTTCAGTAACAAAAGGAATAACAGCTAGAAAATTATGTTAACATTCTTTTAATAGAGAACAGAAGAATCTATGTGAGAAATAGACATAATTTCACACTATAAATGTTTCTTACTGTTCTTTCTAGGATGTCTTCAAAATCATTATCAGTAGGTATTTCATTATTTCTTAAAATAATGTACTGATTTTGTTTTTCACTTTTAGTCTCAGGTATTGATGCATTATTTTCAGACTTGCTGATGTCACTGGCAGTTTAAGGACTTCTGCAGGTTTTGTAAACAGTGCAAAACAGTGATGCCATTGTTAGGGATAGTAGTTTGGAAGTCTCAGATGCAGTGGTGAAGAGGCTCACAGTTGATGTTACTTGGCAGTTCTTTTCAACTGTAGGCAATGGTGCTGATAATCAGCACAACCAGTTAGTATAAATGCCTTTCATGGCTTATGATTAACAAGTAAAATTATAACTGAATAGATTGCTACCTGGCATCTCTAATTGCCCATACTCTTTTTGCCTTGAAAGGTCCATGTGGAAAAACAATGTACATTCTAATTATATAGATTTTGGTCTAAAATGCGACACATTTTCTTGTATAGATTTTTTTCAACATATAATGGCATATTTCTTTATACAAAAAGGTTATATTTTTCTTCTAATAGATTGCAAAATTTATTAAATGTAATTTTTCATTGTGAAAAATGTCAACAGAATTGTTTAAACAGTCATCACTGTGTTGATCAGTGTTAGCATTCCTTTCCTCTTCAAAGAACCAAGTAGTTGGTCTAGACGGCAGCAAATTGAGGGTGAAATTCTGGCTGTACTGATGTCAGCAAGAATTTTACTACAGATTTCAACAGTGTAAGGATTTTAAAAGAGCTTTGTTCTGTTCTGCATACACATGGTGCTGATTTGTGCCTCCTGTAAGCAGCTCCTTTTGAGAACGTCTGTGCTTGCGCAGTGGACATGCAGACAATGCTGCATGCAGGTAGCCAGAAGAAAGACTATGACTGGAGAAGAATTTTCTGAAACCTATCACGATGCCAAGACTGATCCTTCATGGTGTCTGGTTTGGATCTGCTGTTGATTTATGTCGCACAAGTATACTCCTTGTGTTAAAGATTCTCTGTAACACATATGAGGATCACTGTTGGTAAAGCAAGATTTTTGGGTTTAAAATACATGTAGGAATAACCACATTAGAAATTACCAAGGCTAAATAAATTCCTATCTCTATGCATATTCATATACAGCTCATAAAAATTCCCTGATCTACATCAGACATTCATGAACAATCCATTTAGTGTTGAATGCATTGACTAGCAAAACATAATTGCATTTTGCTAACATATTTCATGTATGCATTTGTAAACATTTTGGATATTTTTGCCCTAATCATATTTTTTTAACTCATTAGTTTCTGCATTTCTTACACTTCTGATTAGTGAATTTGTGTGGAGACACAGCTGCAGATTACATTTACTTGACCAACATCATGATTTCACTGAGGTGGTGGTAGTGTAGTTGAGTTTGTATCTCACTGCCTGTTATTTCTGGTCCAGGGGAATTGGGTCCTGCTCTTACATTACTATATAATGGATGAGCTGTCATAGATTTCTTCAACAGTAGAGAAAGAGCTTGTCTAGCTCTGTTGGCCTTCCTTTAGGGAAGAATACAAATAATTAGCTAAATTTGAGTAATTCTGCCCTCTCGGTCCTCTTTGAAATGTCTACAGGCAACTGTGCTCTTTAATGAACAATTCTACGAAATTTACAGCAATGTTAGTGATTAAACATTCAAGAAAAACACACAAGCAAATGGTTAGAGTAAATAAAAAATGGTTTAAAGCATCAGATCACATTCTAAATATGAAAAAAAGTAAATTGCTTCAATGCAGCCTTAGATTTGTTAGACTTCAGTGGAATCCAATATGATGGAAGATTCCTTTATGCCAGACACTTGCAGAGCAGATTGTAGTTAATTTCTGTTAAAGACTAGTTATTCAGTTCACTGTTCAATTCTCCTGCCCTTCTGTGCCAGAGAAAAGGTGAAAACAAGTAGATAGTCATAATGAGGAGCAATAATTTTCTCTCACAACAGAAAGAAAAGTCTTTCAGTCCTCTCTAGGTTCTGTGCCTGGTTACCTGATGTAATACACTTTTAAAGTCTTTAATGAGAACAGAACATTTGTGATTTCAGAAAACATCTAACTTGAAATAGTGAAATAATATACGTATATTTTTAAACTTTCTTTATAAAGAGCATTGTTCAGTGATCTTTTTACCTTACCTTCTACCATGTTTCAGGGGGTTCAAGGGTGTCACATGCAAGAAATCTTTTCAGGTCTCTGTCAGTCATGATCTTCAAGGGAAGAAAATGTCCAGACTTTGTCCCAGAGCTGTGTAGAGCTTTCAGGAATCCTTAAAACTGAATTTTGAAAACTACCATACCTTTGGATTATGGTTTCCTTAAAAGCTTTCAACACTAACACGATTTTTGGTCTGTTCCTATTTGATACATCCCATATCGTTTATTACATTACATTACTGGATTCAATTGAATATACAGAAATATTTGAAAATTATCTTGGAATATAGCATATTACAGTGGAACATCTTTTTGCTGTCTTCTTTTGCTGTCTGTGCTCATAACTACACAATTTACAGATTAATAACATCATTTTCATCCTAAGAATTGAATAGTTTGGAATAACGGAGCACGATGAGAAATGGTAGCCAACTCTAAAGGTTAGCAGCAGTTAGCAAAGGAAACCATATACATTGACTGTCCTTCAGAGAGTAAATTAGCTAATTCCACAATAGGTCTGTGATACTTCTGAGAGACTAAAGAATCAGTAGTCTTACTTAATTGCAATGTCTTTTTAAGTCCACTTATTCAAGTCAACTTAAGTTGAAGACAGTAATTTGGTACATAAATTCTGTGTGTTGTCATTACTACTATTTTTCCTGCACTCAGAAATTATTATTATTATATTGAAATATGGAGTCTTTAAAAACTGTGAGGACACAAAAAGATCAGATTTATTGTATGAAAATGTAATTTATTGAAATCATTTTGCATTTTATGAAGCATTAATCATGTGCAGAATGTCTGTATGGAACATTAATTTGGGGCAGTAAGAATAAGCAGCTGAAATTCTCTGATATGGTATCTGCAGCATTTGTATTAATTATCTCATAACGTAGACTAACTGAAGTAGAAAATTCATTATGTTTAGTTAAATAGTAAGGAAATCAGAATGTTTTTATTTGTTACTTTCAAGGTATTATCTTCCTAAAATCACTGGCCCTAGAGGTAACAGATGGCTCATAAATATCAACTTATAGAAATAAAAATATAAGCATGAATTTTTTTTCAGTTTACAGCCTTTTTTAAAAAAAAGCAAACCAGTTCTAACCGTACATCCGGGATGGTAAAAAGATGACTGAAATGACTGTCCTTTAGTTACAGGTTTGGAGGGATTTTTGTCCTTCTGCCAGATTTATTGGGCACATTTCTTTTTGCCATATGCTACTCTTCCCATTTGTGACAGATGATGCAGAGCTAAAAGTGCTGCTCTATATTGCAGGAATTGTAAGTCACTTGCATACAATTCTTAGACATTTAGAGTTATCCACATAGGTACTAGCCCTTATTCTGGAGCCAGGAATTTTCACTCCAAGTAATCAGTTCCTCAGGGCTAAATTCACAAATCTCTGCAGAATGACAGCCTTGCAGAGTACCATCACTGAGTAGTTAGGTGTGCTATAATTTTCCAGCTTTCTATAGCAGATAATATCTTTAAAGGCAGCACTGAGTTCTGATGGCAATTTTAGGGTTACTGTATTTTCCGAAGAACGTTTAAAGCCCCATGCTGGAGCAGATGCTCAGCATTTCCTATGCAGCCATATGATAGTACATGATTGGTAGGTAAGGCTTTGAAAGGGCATCGGGCTACATAAGCATCAGCTGTGGACAACTCCTAATAATCCTGCTCAAAGCTGATTCAGAATTGCTGCTCTAACCAGGTTTCTGGGTGTCTAGCAATCCTGCACAGATGGCTGCAGTCCTCAAGTTACAGCATGAGGAAATGCTCTTCTACTTTTCAGGGAGATCAGTACAGAGCTACAAAGCAGTTGATAGTAGCTCCTTTCAAAGAGGGGTTGTCTCTCAAACACTAAGGAGCCCTCACATGAATTGCATGATGGTCACAGGACATGAAGGACTGGACCCTGCCCTGAGCAACCTGATGTAATTAGACCTACTTTTAGCAGAGAGTAAGACTGAACTACTTCTGGAGGTCCCTTTCAACATGTATTATTGTTTGATTATTTGAATCAAACAATATAATTTTTTTTTAATTGCAATGCTTTTCTAAGTCATATCCAGTGATTCTAATATGTCAAAAAAGTTTGAATAGCAAGTCTTGCTTCAGCACACACTGACTGATCAGTTGCCCATCTCACATGGAGTAATTACTAGCTGACTCTAAAACATGGTTGATGTGTATTCCATTCTTAAAGTTTTCTGTATGCTCCTCTTTTTATTTACATCCTGGTTATTTTATTGTATACATGAATTTATGAGTATAGTTCTGCCTGATTGAATGAGATTCTGTGTGCTGAGGAGGATCATCTGCATAGTGTGTGGAGTGTTTCTTGCTTCTTTTTTTTCTAAACAATTTTTTGACCCTTCACTTAGCAGAAGCTACTCCTTGATATACAATATTGCAGTGTACTCATTATGTCCATATCCATTCAATATTTATTAACTACAGATAATTTTTTGTGTCTGTGTCTGCATAAAAAGGAAGCGCTGTTATAATAACTTACTTTCTCTTATGTCAGGAAGCTAAGACTGGTTTAAATATGTTAGAGAATTCACTACATTATGCTAGTGCAAAAACAAGCTCTGCATGTCTTCGCAGCTTTCAATAACACTATTTTTACTTCATTAATTAGCTTGAGTTGAAAGGCACTAAAAGAACTCAGGCTGATACAGCATTTTCAAATATTTTACTCCCAATCTGTAAAGTATATTCAAATGCCACCACAAATCATAACATTTACTGTATGTGAAAACAGATAGAACAGTTGGTTCAACCTAACATTTAAATAATATTTATCATAAAGATATCTGGATTAAGTACCTATAAATTTTCAGATACCTTTATTTTTTTGCATAGCCATAGCTGTTAGTTTTAGAAGACAGTCTCATTGCTTAAAATGACAGTAGACTGCAGTAACCTTTGAGCTAGTGACTTCTTATTACCTTGTACTAATTCTCTTAATGGCTACTAAAATTGATTGTAATAGCAGGATTGCCTTACATTGGCATTATGCAAAAACAGAAGTACTTCTTGGCAAGTTCCTAAGTGGATTCATGGGATTTAATATGCTTTTTTTGATTACTGTCTAACCTTCTACAACCTTTACTGTCTGTCTTTCACCATTAAAGATTCATCTCCCAGTCTATCAGGTGAAATAATAGTCTGAATAGGTCTGAATTACCTAATCTTAACCTATTTTAAATCAGTACAGACAAATTTGCACAGTAATTTCACTACTCTGTATTTTTACAAGCTCATCACCAGGATGAAGAGTTCCTAAACATTTTTTAGTATGTATCAACTAACTAATATAATTTTTCATCATACAGTATTACCTCAAGCAAGCATGTTTCAATGGCAAATGGCATTCTAGTGAATGGATTATTAGGTTGATCATCTCTCTTACAGAGCATGAAGTTAAACATGAATATGCTATCTCCTTCCTGGTGGGCTCGGCCTTGGCCAGCAGTCGGTCTGTCCTGGAGCCAGCTGACATCGGCTCTGCTGGACACAGGGGAAGCTCCTGGCCACTTCTCACTGAGGCCACCCTTGCAGCCTCCTGCTACCAAAACCTGGCCTTACAGTATACAGCTGCAATGGAAGGAGAAATTAAAGAGGAGCGTGTCCCAAGTTAATAGCTGATTCTTTGTGCTGACCTGTCAACTGATTGCAGGAGTTGGTACAGGAAGGTGTCATTATAGCAAACATAGAAATTTGAATTACAGTATGTAGCCTTGGATCAGGAGACTATTTGCATCTGATTGTCGTAATGCATTTTTGAGTAGACATGTTTATTTATCATTATTTTTTCCCAGTTCCCTATAAATTATTAGAAAAGAAATAGTTCTGTTACACAAGAGAAGCACAAATACAATTTTTATAAAAATGTCACTCCATAACATATGCAAATATATGTATAGATGAATTGTACTTTAGTCTTTCATGGATAGAATCAAAGTATCAAGAGGGACTTCAGTAAGGAATAAATAATCCCGTGCTTAGATGCATGCAGTTGTACAGCCATTGATAGTTGTTGACATAATGACATGTTTCTATCTTATTCCAAAATACAAATAAGTCACAGTGTTGTTCAATTTAGTGAAGTGCTAAAAAAGCTATGTCACTAAAAGTGTTGGGTTGATATACAATAAAGAAAAAGTAAGCAAACCAAAGATTTATTTTCAAGAGTGTCACTGTGAAACTCTGCCAACTTATGTATGAGCTCTTCAGGTTATTCCTTATTCGGTTACTGGCATACCTAGAAAGTCATCCCTGTTTGGAAATGGCAGCTATTGAGAATGACAGTGCAAGGTGTTTTGTTACCTGAGCAGGGGTGCATCTGGTGTCTTTTCTGCTCTTGCCATCCTCCAGATACTGTTATTTCTTTTGTCTTCTTTTAGCTTTTAGCAAGCAAATGGGAAGGTGGAGTTCTGGGAAGGGTATCTACTTGTTTCAAGCATGCCCTTCCTTTGTCTTCTCGGTGAATAAGTCTCTTGACTGCACATCTCCCTCTGATACCTACTTCTGTTGCTGGCTTCTGTAGCACTTCAGCCAGTCTGCAATATTCTGCTGCCCTTGGTGCTACAGATGCTCTCTTTGGTCTGGTGTGCTTTTTCTGCCTTTGTTATTTCTGGTCAAAGAATCCAGCCTTTCCATCACCGAGTGGCTGTACAGTTGCCTGTTTGCCGTTACGTGCTCACAGATTTGGCTTGTGGAAACTCAATTCCATGGTATAAACCTCCAGCACGCTGTTGAAACACTTTTGCTGTCAATCCTGCTTCCTCTTTTCATGCCTCAGCATAGAAAAGCAGATTGGGTGCTCATGATTATCTGCCTAAATTGCACCTGTGACCTGTTCTGGTAGGGCATGGATTTGTATTGCCTGAATGGACATGGAAATGAAAAGACAAAAGACTGTCATGGCTATCTTAGCCTCATCTCCAGCAAGATGTGAAAATACGATGCTACAACTGTTTATAGTAGTTTGCAAAAGAAGTTTTCTATTTCTTGGCATCTGTAATTTTATAATTCCTAGGCAGTGCAACTGAATTAAATTAATTTTAAAAGCTGCGGAACATATATTTTTGTATTATTATATAGGGTTTGGTTTTTGTGGGAGCCTGGGAGATTTTTTTAGCATAATTTTGAAAAGTTATTTTAGCACCCTGGAGAAAAACACTGAACAACTCTGCATATTGTTTTTCAGTGTGCAGTGACCTGGAATTCAGGGAAGTTGCAAACAGATTGAGAGACTGGTTTAAGGCACTTCATGAAAGTGGAATTCAGAATAAGAAGACTAGGATTGTTCAAAGGCCTGAAAGAAGCAGTAAGTGATTTTTGCATGTCTTATTTGATGTTTTCTTCAATCCTTTTCTGTTTTTAGTTGCTAAGACCTGCCTTATTCTTGTGTGCTTTAAATACGCATGTGTACAAAACTAGAACTTTGGGATTTTCTGAAGCTGGTTTCCTATTTATGGCTTAGAACTTATACAAGATGTTCACTTTAGCCTTTAAATATAATTTGGCAGGGCAGCTACCATTCACAATGCTTTAATTTGTGAATGCCATCAAATTAAAAGAAATAAAATAAAAGAGCTTAAATTATATGTGGCTCATCTTTGCTAGTTGATGTCACTGTAGATACTGGTACCAGTCAACCATCAAAAACAGATGGAAAAGAAGCTTGCAAATAAAAAGGAATTTGTAAGGTTATATTTGAAATTGGAAAAAACTCAGGACTACTAATGAAGTGAAAACAGTAGGGGGCATAATTTGTTTTTAAGCCTGTCAAATATTTAAATAGATTTTTTTTGTTGTTGTGAAAAGTAGATACATTTTAAAATGTAATCATCAAAGGGCTTATTTAGAAGAGCAGTTGAAGTATGCATTAATAGTTCCAGAAGTGAAGTCCTACTGTGAGGGGAGTCAAATTGGATTTCATATGCTATAAAACCCTAGCTTGCATTAATATGAAGAGCAAACTATGAATTCTTCCAGAGTATGTTTCACAGAACTTGGCCACCACTGACTTCTTACTTTGCTTATTTTATTTTTAGCTTTTTAAGTATTTGAGATGTTTTTTTTAGCTTTTGTTTGTTTCAGTTTGTAGCTTTACTTTTCCTTTTTTTTTTTCAAGAAATTCATTAATTTCACTTAATTTGAAATGACATTTCACTGTGCGATGTTTTCATGCTAAGAAAATGTGAATAATTCTGTAAAACAGAGTGAACTAAAGATGATTCTGTCTTACCTGGGAATACTTATCTTAACATTGACAAAAATTGTTTCTAAGGTAAGGTGGTAATACAGTAACACCAGTTTTATTGATATTGAAAAAAATGGCATTTAAACCCATACATTTCCAATTTACATTCTGGTTGGTGCCTGTAACTGATATGTGATATGGTTCTCATGCAGTAGTGAAAACAATAGAAATACAAAGTTTGCAGCCCTTAAGTAAGAATTTATTGTATGGTTTAAAAAAAATGTATCTAATTATGCAGGTTAGTGCATTGCTCAGTTGATGGTAAACTGAAATATCATGTAGGGTCCTGTTTCTTGTTGAATGCTCTACTTTGAAATTTGGGCAATGATAAAGGAAGCAGCTGTAGAACTGTTAAGCGTTATGTCCTGCATAAATACCAAGTCAGTGTTTCAAGAAATTGGATTCCATGTAATACAAGAAAGTGAAGTTCATAATTAATACTTTGAATACCATGAGATGTAGTGCAAACACGAAGTTCTTAAGAGTGAGTTTTTTCCCTTGGCTTTTTTTCCTTTTTTAAGCACACAGGGGGTTTTGATAAGATCTACAATGTCCACTTGAAACAGACATTTGTGGCGTGATGTGTATGTGGATATAACATAGTCATATTTGTTATGTCACATGTTTGTTTGCAAAGTTTTACTTTATAATAGCAATCAAAGACTATATTTAGACTGAAGATCCAAGATCTCAATATGTGAGGCTAAAAATGCAAGAATGTTGTGGGTTTTTGGACACTCAGTTTTGGAAGCCTTCAAAGTCAGAAAGTTCTCTCCTTTGGCATTGTACAGAATCTGCACATATTTTAGGAGGTACATGAAATTTAAGGCACAATTTAAATTACATGCTAATTAGCATTTTTTGAGAGATAGAATCAAGAGTTGATTTGGATGGCTAAGAATAGTCTTAGCAAGGCTCTTTTTCATCAGCAGGTGAAAGATTACAATCTCTGTGGAAAATTCTGTTTCCCGTATATTACTGACATTAAATTACTTGTCAATGTTGTGCTGTCATAAATGTTTGATTTAGGTTTTTATTGTGGTACCAGAATTTGGAATGTTGTACTAAGTATTAATTTATTACTGGTTCTAAATTTGATCGACGTTTGATGATTGATAGGCTTTGGGATGTTTATTTTCTTTTTTACTAACATAAAGCAAATAAAGTTTTACAAAATTGTTACGTGTTTGACATTCAGTTTGTCCTATATTTTCTTCTTTTTCTTTTCACAAAAGAGGTATTCAACAGAAACCTACAGTGTTTCACATTTGAACAATAACTGTTCAGTGGGTAATGTTTCAGTAGTGCGGTCAGTTATCAAATTGCATATAGTTAATTGTGAAAAAATACTGAGTTTAGGTAGTAAACATCTTATTTGTGCAGTATTTACTTGATTTTGTAAATAGCCAATATTTGCATGTTTGTAATAATTTGATAGACTACTGCATAAAGGCAATCCATCTATAGAAAAAAATCGAAACAGAAAGCAATCGAATGAGTGTATGTTCAGTAGAAAGTTTTTTTTTGTTTGTAGATTTGGGGATGCACAAATTATTTTAAAACTGGTTTCACTAGTGCTGTATGTTTTTCCTGCCATGTAAATTTCTGTACTTCAAAATTTCTCATTTAAGACAGCAAAATACATACTGCATTTTATGAGAAATGAATATGTCTGTTTAGAAGAAAATATTGTGTCACTATGTCCCAGTAAACACATAAAGAAACATAAAATATCATAACCATTTAACATGGTAATGTCCATTCTAATACCATTAAAAAATTCTTAAAATTGTTCTTTAAGAGCAAAGTTCTCATGGCATATCCCTCGATGTCTGTTTCCAAAGTCATAGGAGGTCCAAGACATCAGGCCTATTGATATCTAAGTATATCAAGGCATCCATCCATATTGATATCTTAGTATAGCAGGGCTGTCCATTCCCTATCTTGGAGATGCCAGAAAGCTACAGCTACAAATAAAACTTGCCAAGAACTTCTTATCATGTAAAATGACTTTACACTGAGCACGAGACTTAGTAGTCTGTGCAGAATAACAGCTGAAACGAAAAGCCACCTGAATGCAACTTCCACTTTCAGAGTCCCTTCTAACAGGTCCCTGAAGTTGTTCATTACCCTTGGAGAGTGAAAAATCTGATTTGTCACCCTTTTCCCCTAGGCTTTCCTGTATTCTTATCATAAAATTCCTTCCTGACTGAATAACTATTCTGTATTTAAAGAAGAAATTTGCGGCATCCTCTCTGGTTGGCTCTTTGTATTTTTGGTTTTTCTGGTAGCATTTAGGATGGGATATATTAAAAGACTTGAGCACAGTCCTTCTGACCAAGGCAGATGTGGTGCAAGTTTATAGTGCCTCGCTGATGCTTTTTGGAGCTGTTCCAGCTAGTAAATGATCCACTTTGTTCCATACAATCATTAATATACTTAAATAAACCAAACAATAATGTTCTGCTAGACTGTCAATATGCTGTTAACAAGATAATGTCAGGTGCCTGCATTGCTGTGTTTCTACAAGAGAAAGGTAATTTTGTCTTACTGACACTTTTTTTCAAAGCAGAATATTATTAGTAATTGAGAGTAGGATT
This sequence comes from Cichladusa arquata, assembly GCA_026413545.1. Lineage (NCBI taxonomy): Eukaryota > Metazoa > Chordata > Aves > Passeriformes > Muscicapidae > Cichladusa > Cichladusa arquata. The sequence goes on along the minus strand of JAOTQP010001652.1, from coordinate 30,452,897 downwards.
TTTAAAAAAATAATAGGGTATTATTTCCAAAATCCCTTTGGGGTCCAGATGTGGTCAAATGTAATATATCTAAAAGTATCAATAGTATAGATGCTGCATATTCACTTAAATCCTCAGGCCATTTATGGTCTAAATAGATGACACAAAGGGGAAAAGTATATTTGACCTTCATACTACAATAATACCCCCGTTATTTTTCACTTGTGGATCGGAATAGGTGGAGTTAAAAAAATTAAGTGATATTTTATATACCTGTTTAAAGTCTATTAGAATATTTGTTCTATTTCTATATTAATTTTGTGTGATAAAGCACAAAATGAATGCATCATATGCAAAGCACAAAACATACCATAGTCCCACAAATATTTTTGCTAACAGGCAGTCTGTTTCTGAAGAATACTTGTGCACCTTATCGTGTTAGATGATGAATGACCAGAGGCCAAAGGTAATAAATAATCTCCTTATGGCTTGGAAATAATATGATGATTTGGAGTCTAATACACCAATAATTTTGAAAATAACCTAAAAATACAAGAAATATGAAAGAAAATTGCTTACAAGTGGCTTGTCTGGAATTAGCATAGGAAGATATTATTGCAATAAAATAGGAAGACATTATTACATTATATAAAATTGCGGGAGGAAAAGACTAATTTTGTAAAGAAAAGTAAATAAAATAAGCGACTTCAGATTTTTGCTTGAAGATTTTAATTTCATTGTGACTATGCTAAATTCCTTATTGATGAACAGACAAGCTGATATTATGCAGTGATAAATTACATTTCCCTGATCTTCTCTGCCAAAGCATATTTGAAAACCCTGACGTACAGACAGAACTCTTGAGAAGAATAGGGTTTTCCTTAATCCTAGAGTAAGGAAAGAACTCCTAGAGCTGAAAAGAATTGTAGTTCTAAACAATATTTTTGATGTCTTCAAAACACTGATGGCTTGAGAATGTGTCTAATTCCTGAGATTATTTCAGAAAATGTTCCAAAAAACTGAACTGCAAAGTTGAATAGGCTGACAACCTGAACCATAGTTCTAGTTTGTAGAAAGCAAAGGTTCTTCCAATGAATTTTTGCATGTGTCAGGTTATCTTATGCAAAGGCATCCTGAATGAAAGAGTCTAGAAGAAGAAATCCAGCCTAGAATTAATTCTGCACAGGTATTCTAATGAAGCCATCTCTACTTAAAATTAAGTCTCTAAATAAACCACATCACTGTTGTTGACTGAAATTGGTTTTGACTCGATCTTTTGTACAGAATTATTCTTATACACAATGGAACATGTGAGTCTTTGTTATTTTATTTTCTTTTGTTTTATTTTATTATTTATTTCTTTATCCTCAGTTGCCTGCTTTCCTCTAACAGTCACTCCTGTTAAAAAAATGGTAAATCTGGTGTCGCAAATAACAAATTTAATCTGATCTGTCAGTCTATTAGGAAACTGATAGGTTCTAAGAATAGGATTCATGTTGCTTCCCCCCCTCCTTCCATATAAAATTCTTTAAAACACTTTCTAGAAGAGACTTCAGAATGCAGACTTTCACAGGGACATTGCAGTTGTGCTTTATTTCTTTCTCTTGTACCTTTTGTTGTGACATGAGAGTCAGTTTTCCTAGGTTTACTAAAATACCTTTGGTATTTTCTGCGTGTTCCCCAGGGCCAGGAGTTGGTCTTTGATGATTCTTATGGGTCCCTTCCAGCTCAGGATGTTCTGTGATTCTGTGTCGTGCGCTAACCTGGGCTCTGCTGTGTCTGTGTAATCATAATGAGCAGGAATGTATTACAGCCTCAGACAGGGGACAGAGAGTGTTATGTATGCCTAAATCTGTCTCCCAGCTCCTGTGGAGCTAGATGAGGCTCACCAAGATCACCACTTTTGTGATCAAGTACAGAAGCATTCACCTCTGCATTTCAGCCTTTCCTGCTCTGCTTCTCCCTGATTTCATTAGGAAGGGAAACATTTTCCCAACTTGTGCACAGTAGGCCTCAGGTATGAGATACTTTTCACTGAAGTTTTTCTGCTAACCAGAATATTACAGCAATCCATTTCAAAAGAAAACCTTCTTGCTATGCAGCTTGCACACTGAACAGGTAAAATACATGGTCTAGACATCAGCCAGGAGTCTGGCGAAGAGTGCATGTGTGTTTATTCACATGTGTGATTTATCAGCATCTTTATTGCTTCAGACAGCACACTGGTATTGGAAAAAATTATGCACTTCTTGGCATATTAGATAAAAAATACCTATATAATACAATATGTGAGCCCTGTGTATGCATGCTGTTTTGATTTCCACATGGTTTCAAAAGCTTTCTCAATGTCCACATTACTTATGTGCTTAGTAAGCAGGCAAATGATAGTTTTACCTTGGAAAGCAGATGAGAGTTGAAATTCTCCCCAGAGAAATAACCAGAAAGAGGAGTATTTCTGTTGGTTCCTTTTGAACAAATGTTTTGAATGCCTAGTATGTAAGCCATGGAGGATGGTTGTATTTCTTAATAATTTTTCCCTTAGAATTGTTTTGACCAGGAAAAGAGCATGAGCTAGTACTTCATATTTTTTAGGTAGTATTCAGAAATAGCTGCATAAAAGTTCACTTCATTATAGTAAATGGAAATAGGTTTTGAATAAGTGGTTAAAATGAAAGAGAAGAGCATCTTTCATAATTTAGTCATCTGAGCAGCAGTTTTTGCTCTTCTCAGCATAATGTCCTGTACTTAATCATCAAGAATAAATTACTGTCATTCAATTATACTAATTATTCCTTAGTTTCTGCTTATTGCTTTGTGTTACAACTGTGAAAAATGTGTGAAACCAGCATTCTAGTTGTCATTCCAAGTGATAATATACATAGCATGTAATTTGGGAAATAATTTCCTAGGTCTAGGTCACCTGGTGATTTTTTTGATTCATAGTTCTGTATCAGCTGACACCTTCTTGTGTCAAACTGTGTTAGCAGATACTAAACTCTAGATATGTACTTCAAGGCTTTTCTGGCTCTTTTACCCAAGTAATCACCTTCAATATGTATTATTTATCAATATTATAATAGAGGAAGCAAGTAATTGTTGAGAGAAAGTACTTTAGATAATTTTAAGTTTGGACAGTTCAGTAAAGTTTCTTTTAAAATGAACGAAGGATTTTACCACAGTAATCTCTAAAAGAGTTGGTAATGTATATATAGACCTGAAGGGTAATGTATATATAGACCTGAAGTGGTGATCTTTTTGTGGTATAGCAGTTCTGGAAGACGTGTAGTGCTCCATTTTGTATCAAATAAAGCTGCTTCTATCTCTGTCAGCACCTGCCTGGTTTACCTCTGAAGCACTTGAGCCATTTTCATTTTTTTATTTATTTGAGCAAAATAACATTTTACCTAGATTTCAGACATTTCTCTATTGCAGTGTCTGATGGTTGTGAAAGACATTAGCTTGCTGAAACAAGACCAATGAAAACTAAGAAGAAATGTGATTTTTCTCTATTTGCAACACTATGATTGTATATGCTAAACAAGAGGAGGAAAAAAATACTAGTACAAACAGAAAATATACCTGGTCTGTAAATGAAAATACAAACTACATCAGAGTTGAACTTTGAAACAAGAAACATAAATTATTTTCAAAGTAAAGCGTGATCAGTTTTAGAAATTATTAAATCGAACAGTTATTTAGTAGAAAGTTAGATCCCATAATCCACATACTTTTTTCCTCCAGTATCTGATGCTATTTAACAGATAGGATATGACAGTTTTAGTAAATTTAAGCTTTTCTTATATGAAATGTTACTTTTTGAGGTAGGTTTATTAGTTCTGATGTACCAGAATAATATATTCCTATCTTCTAGGAAGAATATGTCATGAATATCAGACTTCATACTCTATATTTAAATATTCAGCTATGGTCATGTTGAACTTTGACAGGATTTATTGAAAATATTAGAACATAATAACATTTTTCTGATGCTATCCTGTTGGTATCAGTGATCTGTAATAAAATTATCTGCCTTTCAGTTATATTGCTGACTCCAGTGCAATTTTTTTTAAATTTCAAGCATTGTCTTTAATTATGAAAAATTTAGTAGAGAAGATACTGGTGAGACATCACTTTTAAAAAAATCTAAAAGTTATATAGAAAGAAATGTGAAAAAAAATGGGAGGAACAGGAATAGAGAATGAACTCCAGTCACAGGGCAATGCTAGTTAAGGAAGTCAAGAAAAAAATACGGATAAAATCTTAAACAGTTGTATAATATTGTTCCAACCTTAATTTAGTGGTGTGTGCACCTTTGAAATGTTCAGTTTTCTTCCACTATTCTTCAGATAAATTTATTTATTTTTAGAGTATAATTTGAAACTGAGGAGTTGGACTTGATGACCCTTGTGGGTCCCTTCCAACTCAGCTGATTCTGTAAAATAGGCAGATGTTTGGGGGAGGGGTTTCTGCTTTTCCTTCATATAGTTTATTAAAAACATAAAACTGTCTTCTAGTATCCTAAAATACAAATACTTTATGATGTGACCTTTGCCGGCAAGAACCACAAATGCTAATTTAAAAATATTTTGTCCCAAATTTGAAAGTGATGCCTCTTTCAATAAACTTAAGCTGGAATTTCCGCATGCAGAGGTATCATCTTCAATTACTTTGGCCCACAGGGTCAATCCTTAAATACACCTTTTAAGTGGCTTTTATCTTAAATTCCCTTCTAGTTAACATCTTATTAATTAAAATCATGATTGCTCTATTTCTGCCCTGTCTCTTAGAGTTCGGAGCTGGCCACAGTGCTTAATTCAGAAAAAAATTGTGAGTACAAGAATAATTTCTCCTGTCATGCAGGTACACAAAAGGCAGGATAGGTAGCAGTATTTTTCATGTCGACCTCTTTTGGTATCCAAGGTCATGGGGAGGTCTCCAGCTAAAAACAGAATTAAGAGAGAAAGTGTTAAGAGGCCTTCAGGAACGGAAGCTAATAGGTAAATAATGTTGCACTGAACATTAGTCCTTAGAAAAAAATGTTTTCAGATGGAGGAACTTTCCAGATTTTTTCTAATCACAAACACCTGTTGAATAATTCTGATACCTTTTACAGAAAAAGTTGCATAAGACATTTATTTTATATCCTTATTCATTCAGTTGGGTCCTGTATCTCACTGCTCTTCGTAATCCACAGAAAATAAGTTTTGTCCTGATGTTTTATCAGGAGCTGAAGAGGAAAGGAAAGAGATCTTTGGCTCAATGCTTGGGTATGTCTTTAAATTGTAATAAACACATGAAAACTTCATAAATATAAAACAGTTGGCTTAATTTTTTTTGCTTTTTTTGGTCTTCTTTCTATCAAACAAAAATAATAATTACTGCAACAGATCATCAGGGAACTAGAAAAAGTGAGATCATTAACTATAACCCTGGTGAAAAGTCACAGTTAATTTAGAATTTCTGGGAAAAGGGATTTTATGTGTTGGTCTGACTTGCACAGGGAATTTTGATGCTATCAGCTTTCTTGTCCTTTCTGAAATGGTCATTCTACCACAGAGTAGGCATTTCCATATATATATATATATATCTAAAAGGACATCTAATGACTTCTAAATACAATTACTGGATTCATCCTGTTTAGCAGTATAGAAGCACTTTTCAGATTTCTTTGCTGTTGTCAGAACAACAGCAAAGGCAGGCAGGCCTGATTTTCAACAGTAATAGAAATTGGGAATTCCTGTGTGCTCTCATATCAGTTTTTCTGTAGCCATATCTAGCAATCTCATTTGTTCAGTGCTCAGTTATAACTTAAAATTTTTGAGAAGAATGATGTTTAGTAGCACTAAATCTTGTTCTGTATTAGAGTGTGTACCCACCTGTCTGGCCACATCAGCCTGTGGCATGACCCACAGCACATGAACCAGAGAAAGAGTGTTTGTATCATCTGCAGCTCACAGCTTCAACAGAAACAAGAGGCCTGCTGGTTTCTGCATTTCCCTTTCATGTCCATAGGCAAGTCTGCATGTACTTTAAAGTTCATGCAGGAAACATAAATAGGAGGTGTGAGGTCTGGCTACAGGAATAATTAACTCAGCCTGTTGCATTTGTTAATTTTTTTCAAGCGCTGATTTAGAAAGATGCAAGCCATATAGGTAAGTACAATCATCTTCCACATGGCCTTCTCCAAGATAGAAAGTACACCAGTAAAGATAAAATACAATTTTCAAACCATTGCTGAGATTATCATGTTCCTTTTTTATAGATTTAAGTGTATGTTATCAGAGCAAAAAAAAACCCAAAACACCCAAGCACGGATTCCTACAGGTTCTCTGGAATTTATTCTCTTCTTAGTTCTATAAACTTTGCAGAATCCTTAAGTTTCATTCTCCTGATTTATAGTATCACTTAAATTCCTCATCAGTATTTTTTTCCAGGAAATCCTTATATATAATTTATTACTGTACATAATGTACCTGGTATATGTATACCATTTGACATGAAAACTCTTACTTCTAAATGTTTTGAGGCTGACTGTAGAATTGATTTTCAGCAGGTTAATTTAGTACTTTTAAAGTGAATCTGACATAAAATTTCTATGTGATTTCAATTGCATACACTGTTTATTTACGGTATCTATGTACCACCAGAGCTATTTCAATGATACAGCATTCTTTTGTGGTGGCTGGGATCAGCAGCTGCTCCAGCTTTCCTTCTATATAATTTTTATTATTTTTGTTTTGCCTCTTAGGGTTTGATACCAGCATTTTGCCAATTTGCAAAGACTCCCTTGGCTGGATGTTTAATAGGCTTGATACGAACTATGACCTGTTGTTGGACCAGTCAGAACTTGGAAGCATTTACCTTGACAAGAACGAGCCGTGCACCAGGGCGTTCTTCAATTCTTGTGACACATACAAAGACGGTTTGATATCTAACAATGAGTGGTGCTACTGCTTCCAAAGACAGCAAGGTAAAAGATGAGATCAACCTGCATATGTATATGACTGACCTTTTTGTTGGGCTTTATCTTTTTTGTAACATATTAAGAAGATAACAGTGAACTACAAGCTCTTAAATGCTGTGCCGTTAATTTGTGTTAAGGTTTGTGACATATGGTGAATACCTAAAATGAACTAAAAAAAGGCCAAACAAACAAACAAACAAAAAAAGCCAAACTACTCAAGCTAATCGGAAAGGCTTGCTAGAAATTCAAGGATTCTAAATAAAATGCAACACTGCCACTAATGCTTTTATGACTGTATTGTTCCTCATGCCAAAATTTAGTATGTATGTAGAGGAAAAGACATGAAAGTAAAGAACAAAATTTCTTAAATTATTTATTTCCCAGTCTACTTTGCCTACATTATAAAATAAACTTTTTTATTGCTAATTTAGGATATCTAAATGTTCAGTGAGCCTAATAAAATAGCTGAATGAACATTATGGATAAAGTTATTTCCAGTCATTTAGACCTAAAACCAGTTGGTTTTTATTGAATCTCTTGAATCTAGTTGAATCTCTTGTTCATGTTCTGATGTGATTTTGGTTAGACAAATAAACACAACCTATAAGGGTTGTTTTCCTGAGTAATATATAACAATTTTAGGCATAGGTGAGACATCACGTAAATTATATAATCAAGCTAGTTGTAATGTGTCAAGAAATTAACTCATTGAATATTGTCTGAAATTGGTCAGAATAACCCCTGCATTTTTCCTACTAATATGAGGGAGTTTTTCTAAAGGATAAATAGCAATTAGGGTTCAAATTTCTACAGCTGATAGAAGAGCTAAAACTGATTTGGTGGAAAGTTTGCTAAGCTAATTCAGCCCTTTTGAAAGTTTTATTATTGGTATTTAAATCTCACTTGTACCATTAAAACTCTCATGATAGATTCCCATTAGCATTCAACATTTATGGTTTCATTCTGATTTCTGTGGAAATAAAGGCTTTTATCATGCCACATCTGCCAGTTGTAAATCTAAGTAAAAATAAAACTATACTTCTGTAGAGAAATACTAAATAGCAGATATTTTTTCTTTGGTAGCTTTCTTGTTAAAACGTTAGCATTTAAACTTTCAAAATGCCTTGTTTGTTTTATAGTAGAACAATAACTTTTGCATGATTTTTTATAAGCATGTATGTGCTGCTACCAACACTAGGAAATTAAAAATAACCCATCCCAGAATTAATATAGCTCTTAAAGAACATATAATAATTTCAACTTAATATATAAATACCCTTAGTCTTTGGAGGGCAGTACAATTCTTTTCTATTGCCAGAGGAAGTACAGCAAATTACATATGGCCTACTATGGTCCAAGGTTATTCCACCAATTTCATATAATATATGCATAGCATAACCAGGGCATTAAGAAAACCCTTCCACAGATCAGTTTCAAGTAGTTTTTACATTTTCTTACCTATAAACACATTTTGTGCATAGTATTTACTCAGTGGACTGTTAGAACATCAGGGTGGTATTGTAAAGACCGATCTAAACACTACAGAATTTTACTAATGGTACCCCAACAGATCCATCTTTCAGTGACACTGATTCTTCACATTGCAGAACCCAACGTTATCAAGCTTTTCTTCCCCTTTTTACCAATTTCTTCACTGTCTTGATAATGGTGTTGAGATAAGGTGCTGATTTCAAATAAATTAGATATTCTTTGATACCACAGTGTGTTTGAATATATAGTAAAAAAGATGTCTCCTCACCATTGTATATGAAGTGAAATCTCAGATTCAGCAACCCTTGCAGATTAAACATGCACTTCATCCTTCAAAATTAACAATGTCATCAAAATCTATATTCTCCATTTTCTGGTGTAAGGAGAAAAAAATCTTACAGTCTTCTTTTGCCATGTCTTATTAGTAGCTGTTGCACAACTGTCTGGGCCCTATTTCCCTAGTGTGTTAGTGACTCATTGAATTATCTGTTTGTAATTTGCATTGTTATGCTAAACCATGGAGTATGTTCATGTCTGGTTATGTTTTAATTGATGGAATGATCTAAATAAGGCCTTTAACTATGCCCTTACTGTTAATAGCAAAGAGATGGAAAAGCTGAGAAATTCAGCAGCTTCTTTCTGATGCTTATTAAAATAAGTTGGTATTAACAGAATGCTTCAAGCCATGTAGAGCAGTTCTCTCTGTTCATTGAGCTTAGTAGTGCTTTCTGGGCAGATCAGTGGTTTTAGAGTACTGTTGTTGATTAATGTTGCTCTAAAGGGAATACAAAATTTAGTCAACCATACTGGGATAGCAATTTCATTGTGCTTTTTAAAAGTACACAGTATTTGCTTGAGTCATTATCTGAGAAGCCCTCATGATCTTTGATCTTAGTTTTACCGTGCAAGACTGTCAGGATTAGACAAGTACTTTAAACTCTTCTTCATTCTTTCTTTCTGCTTGATTACACTACACTGGACCTATTATTGCACACTGCTAACAACTTTTAGTCAATATAGGCAACTTTTTTATGAATCCTGAAGTCAGATCTTTCTTGTGGAGAAGATCCTTCTGTAGTAGTTGTCCCACCTTGACTAATGGTTAAACACTTAGGTACAGTCCAGTGATGCTTATTGCATTTCTTTTTTTGCTCTTACTCTGTTTTAACTGTAGTTTAGTATTTCTGGGGTATATCAAAGGCATTTAAATACATTTCTGCAATACATCAAAATCTGCACTGTGATAGTGCTCTATGCAAGTCTTTCTGTACACTTTAGCCATTATGGCCTTCTAGTTTCAAAAATCCATGCAAGTGTTTCAGCACCTATTTTCAGAACTTACTTTCTTAGTTTCTTAGTTTCAATGCTGATGGGACACTCTAGTGCTTACCAAAATGCTGAGGCTGTTGCAATGTTGGTCTTTTTATAGGCTGAATTTTTTTTTCTGCCAGTAATTGATTACTGCAGCCTTGTTTTGTTTCATCACTAATTCAGAGTAGAATAGCCAATTTTACTGGGAGTATTGATGCTTAGCAGAAAAGTATTTCTTTACTACAGGCCTCTGCATGGATCTATTAGTCCAGCACTTCTCTAGATGCATTTTCTTAGAGGTTCTTCTGTCTGTCACACCTGGAAGACATCTTCATGATTTTAAAAACAGTCTCTCTTACGGAAGAATGATAATTATCATGATTTGTATTTGCCAGTCTTAAGATTGCAGGGACTTCAAATATATTTAGACATAGTTACAAAGAAAGATGTAACATGCTTTTATCAAGAGAAATGATGATCATAAATGAGATCCCCATCAGACTTCTTGAAGTGTAGTATTGATGCTTCAGATCCCTGAAGTACAAACCTTGGATGTCCAACAATTATAATGCTTGACCCCAAGTACAGGGAAGACATTGCTGCAGCTTTATCTGCAGTGGACCATATTCTAGAGCTTAGGGGCTCTGCCAGATATTATCTACTTGATAAGTGAAAAATCACTGTTTTGTTCTTGAATAAGAAGGAGAATCTCTGAAAGCTGGAGGCTCACTGTGTGGGTAACAGCTCCTTGAGACCTGTCTGTTAAAAATCATAGACATTCTTTGTCAAACCTACCAGTTTGCCTCCAGTTGATCTGTTAATGTGCTATTTTTGTAAATCAAAACTTAATTATGCTAGCCTTGAAGCACTTCTTGACATGGCTGGATATTGATGCCTCAAGGGCCTGTGTTGGATACTCTGGTGTGTACCAGTACTTCCAGCACTGACAAATTGTGAATGGCTGGTCTTGTGTGGTTCAGGATTCACTCCTAGCCATGCATTGATATTATCAGAAGGACAATTCCTGCCACATCTGTGAAAGTAGATTAAGGATGGAGATTATTAGACACCTTGCATCTAATTAATCTGTCTTGTACCTTACATTTGTATTCAGATTTTCAGACTGACTGATGTCAGATTAATTGCTATTTCAAGAGTAGCTACTACCCTGATTTTTATAAAGGATTGTTTTTTCTCCTTGGCTCAAGACTGCCTTAAGTTGTCCAGTGACTGCTTTTTAAATTGAAATAGTTTCAGAAATCTAAAAAAAAAAGCTTTTCAAACTTAGGAACTAACCTGGAAATAAAGAAGGCAGTATTATGATTTGGGAAGAGAGGAAAAAGAATGTGCTGTGAGCCAAAAGGAATTGGTTGAACTTCTAGCCTGCCATTCTCTTTGACAGTTTTAAGCACCAGAGTGATTAAGTATTGTTAAGAGTTTTTGCTGCTTTTATCCTGAGAAGCAAAGCTTAAGTGTGAGTCTTGAAGACCTAACTTCTGAGAAGAAGAGTGTTTTGGGTAAGTAACTACCTCATGTTGCCTTGTTACCTCTTGGTTAATGGTATTCCTTTTTGTTATTATGCCACCAAAGATTTATAGCTATAAAAAAGACTTTTTTTCTTTAGGCATCATCCACAATTTTTGCATTTCCACATTAGTGCTCATGTGAACATATCTCTGTTTCTAATTTAGGATTATTTTTCATAGAAAAAAACTGTATATTCTTATTTGACTAGTTCTTCTTCATTGGCATATTTCCCATCTCTTTTGGAGGAGAAGGGAGAATAGAATAGAATAGAATAGAATAGAATAGAATAGAATAGAATAGAATAGAATAGAATAGAATAGAATAGAAACATTCTATGACATAACCCAACCATTAACCTAACCCTGCCAAATCCACCCCATTCCTAGACCCTTACAACCGGTGATATTTGTATGATGACTGTCATTTATTAGATTAATACTAGTAGAAAATACCTTTAGTTTAAGAAATAATTGATCCTCACAATGTTGTGGCATTAAGAGTTTAAATCATCAAATATTGGGAAAGACAGAAATTTTAGTTTTGAAAGGTAATGAAATAGTGAGCATAATCATCCTCAAAGTACTTCTTACAATGAAAAAAGTGAAACTTCATGTAGCCTTAACAAATACTCAAAGGCTGAATTATTAAAATCCAATACCCACCCAGTGATGTCAAATCTCAGTGATCTTTCAAGACCACACAGAGAAATTGGTTTGTTGTCTGGAGAGACAACTGAAAATTTCTTCTGGCATTAGGACTCCTGTTGACAGTATTTTGAAAGTGACACCTACTGTTAGGGCCTTCACTCTAGAAAGAATCATTATAGATTTAGTGTGAAAAGCCAGGCCCACCAGAGTTGAGGCCACTGGAAACATTTATAAGCTTCTTTAAATGTATTGCATATGTAAATGTTATTTAAAATGTAAAACCAAGAGAAATGAGCAGCCTGCTGCCAGTAAGAGGTTATTATTGTCTACTAGTTTTTATTTAAGTCTCTTAGATAATACCAAAGGCCTGTTGGAATAACTAGGCTATGCCAGCCAAGAAGCTATGTGTTCACCAGAAGTATATTTATGATCCCCACTTCACCTAGGCATTTGTCACCAGAGTGTTCTCCATACTGACTGGGTGCTGGTCTTATGTGTGTTCTCTATCAAAGTCTTGCTATTTGCATGGAGAAAAAGATATCCTTGAGTTAAGTACGTGGCAAAGATGTATTATAAATGATCAGAGTCTTCTAAAATGAAACATGCACTTAATATTCATGGAATGTAAGATTTTGTCTGGGAATGGTGCAAGCTAAAGACACCTGTAAGTAAACTCAGTAATTCTATTGCTGGTTCAGGATGAGAAATATCCTGGTGCTAATAATGGTCTAATGTGGTATGCAGAGACAGTGTTCAGAGATTAATTAGTGCTTTGCTGTCTTTGATTCTTTCACTTATTGAACAGTGATGTAAACACATCCACATCTTATTTTCTTCCCATTCATGGTAAGTAGCATGCTGCTACTTTCTTTTATGGACAGTAAAAAAATAAATTATTCAGAACTAGAATAAGCTGTAGCTGAAGAACAGAACACTGACTTTTAATACATTTTCTGCTTCTTAGAGCCATCTAAAGTTTGGCCTCCATTTTTTAAGTTAGTTTGTTGCACATGGGGCTTCATACCCATGGGATCCAGTCTTAAATTGTTGCCAGAGAATCAGAATCTTGCAGACTTCAGTGAAGAAAAAGGTCTTATTTTCTTACTGTATTATGTGAAATACAAAATTGGAACATGACTTCTAAAAAGGACAAAAGGAAGGAAATCAAGACAGCCATCCTTTTTTTAGCTAATACATGAGACAAGCTTCACAGTTGCACTGGTTTTTGTAGACCAGTAAAGTAGGGCATGATAGAGTTACTATTTTGGTCTAGCATTCCTCCATCCTCCAGACTAGTGACTAAATGCTCACTTGGAGATGAGTTAACTGGGAGTAGTGTTCTGCACAAATCCATGGTGGTGTGCAGATTCATAATTCTGAAGCTGTAGCAAGGTGTGGTAATTCTTTTGTTTCAGATGTGTGCGTTTCATAAGATCAGTAGTTAGAGTGACCTTACAACATAGCAAACTGAAAACATAGTCATGTGCTTTTTGTCCTAGATACTGTGTAACCTGTTTAATATTTTTTGTGTCGTTTTAGACCCACCTTGCCAGACAGAACTCAGCAACATTCAGAAGCAGCAAGGAGGAAAGAAGCTCCTAGGTGAGCCATAGATCATTCTTTTGAAGGTTTTATTACTTACATAAATAACCCTAGTTAAACAGGAACACAAAATCAATATTAATCCAATGAAGATGGACCACAGTAAATCTCAGCAACAAAATTTATGAAATTTTTGAAAGCTATTAAACTTGGTTTTATTATGTTACCTACCAAAAGCTCTTACATCTGTTTTATTACTCTGATAGAAGGCACATTTTTAAAGTTACAGAAGGGACAGTATAAGGTACTCCTAAAGTAGTATTTCTGCTGATCCTTTAACTGTAATATTCTGTAAGTAATTGAAATCTTTGTTGTGAATCAGTTTATACTGCATCACTATTTCTGAAGTGTAATGTCTTCATTTACCACTAGCCACTGTGTAAAAGCTACAATAAAAGGCTTAGCCTGAAGCAGTCAATACTGTATTTCTCATAAGGATGGTTTCTAACAAGAGCTATACACTTCAAATGCTTTCATAGGAATATTTTGTTCCTTGTGGTCTCTAGTTGGAGATTCATTGGATTATTGAGCTGTAGGCAAATCACTGCCTCACAAAATAAGCCCCTCGTATACATATAAATGCAAATTTAATCTTAATTTTTTGTAGTTTTTTTGTGGTGTGTTCTGCTGCATTTCTCTTCTGTGGTGGAGTAATTAAATGTTAGTATGTAAATAAGTAGTTTGTACAATACATATCAAAGACAACTCCTTGTAGCAGATAGTTTGTTAGTCAGGAAGTGTGGCCCTTACTATTCAGACTTGTTTGTACTCTACAGATTATAGAAGTTCCCATTCAGGAATGGGTCCCACATTTGAGCCTTTTTCACCAGAATACAGTGAAATCTGGACTGAGATATTCAGGGAGTAAGAAATACATATTACAGGATCAACAAAAAATTTAAAGGAAGATCACTTGCTTTATTTCTTGAAATCAGTCCAAGACTGTATGTGTTATTTTCCCTCCCACATTTGATACATTCAGTCACTTTGAGTCAACTGAATTTAGTACTACTAAAACAGCCAGTGCAGAGTCTGAAATGATGAAACAGGAAAAGGTAGTTGCTTTCTTCTATAATTGTGACGTTGGCCAAGACATGGACTTCAATATACTTATTCAACATGTATATCTATATCTATCTGTGTTGCAGGGCAGTACATCCCCTTCTGTGATGAGGATGGGTATTACAAACCAAGTCAGTGCCATGGAAGCCTAGGGCAGTGCTGGTGTGTGGACAGATATGGCAATGAGGTGTCAGGATCCAGAACAAACGGCGCAGCAGAATGTGGTAAGTTAAGACCCTTCTGTGGTGCTTGGTTTAGAGATTATTTAAGGTTATTCCCTTTCATTGCCAGCCAGGTTAAATTTCTTCAGTAAGAAGTGTGGGACTAAACTACATGGATTTTGATACAAAACCCATCAAATGATAATTTATTATTGTTACTACTTCATTATTTTTTGAAACTCCTGTCACTGTGTCCACTATTAATAGATCCCTTATATGTGCTCGGTATAGTGTATTATAAACCCAGGAAAAATTAATTTTCTAGAGCAGCATTAGATAAGTCCCGGAATGTTTCCTGAAATTCCTTTGGGTCATCAGCATGCAAGTGAATTCGATTCGACATTTTTTTCAGTTTATATTTGAGGAAATTGCCAAAAGTTTTTAGCACACTAAATCTTCCCTTATTTTTCCCTTCCCTACAGCACTGTGCAGCTTCTTCCAAGAATTCCCATGTCACCTTTATTTGATGTCCCAGATATAAAAGATGAAAAAAAAGTATTTTTCCTCTTAAAAAAAAAAAAGTCATTTATGACTCCTTTTCACTTCTTCTCCAACAAAAGAACATAGCCTGAAGCAGAGACTAAATTGTACACAGTATTTGAGGTACAAGCTCAGGCCTATTGTCCATCTGATCTAGGATCATTTCTAGATAAATGAATAGTTTGATACAGTTCAAGATAGTATGTAAGAAGTGAATAATATTCAGGGTATATTATCAGTAGTCCTTACTGTCATCTATAAGTTGTACTTAAATTTTTTCAATTGTTCCTAGCACTCATTATAGTTCTACAAATTCATAAAATTTGTCTCCTTTTGTTAACATTGAGAAATTAATTCAATATTGAGGTGGATTTTTTATGGCAAAAGAATCTTCATATTATTTATATTTTATTTTTATGTAAAACTATGTAGTTGTCCTGAAAGTAAATATTCTGGTGTGCCTTTTGTATGATTATGTAGATTATGCCATAAATATGTTGTGTCTTGTGAGTCTTTTCTATAACTTTTTAGCTTTCTATACCTTTTTAGCTATCGATTTAGAGACTTCAGGTGATTTTGCCTCTGGCGATTTCCATGAATGGACAGATGATGAAGATGATGAAGATGAAATAATGAATGATGAAGATGAAATTGAAGATGATGATGAAGATGAAGGGGATGATGATGATGATGACGATGATCATGATGGATATATTTGATAATATTATATATAGAGATCCATATGTTGTACCTTTCTAAATTTCACAAGATGATATTTCATAAAATCCCTTTACTCTCCAAGATCAAAAGGGTTCTAACAAATATGTATATTTTGTATGATTATTTCAGACATTGCAGCTGGAGTCATAGACTTTTTTTGTTTAAATAAGAATAATTATATCATGTGCTTTTGAGTTTTTAAATGCCGTTGCGCTGAAGAAAACACATTGGAATTCTAGCCTGAAGAAAAAAATGTTATGTGCTACCGAAAATATATATATATGTGCAAAACACACTAGAAAGCCAACCACTCTCTTCAAAATTCTGCTGAAAAGATATTTGCCCTTACTTGGAACAGTGCATGTCCTCTTCAGAATGCATACTGTGACTTAACTTCAGTTCTGTCAGTGTTTTAGGCCCTGCAATTGTCCATTTAGTGAATCAGAAATGTATTGCAGTAGAAAAACGTTGGTGCCCAAGTAGCATCTCAACCAGCCTTTAATTAACCAAAGGTATGGAGAAAAATCAGGAGGAAAAACTGTAGCAAAGTCCTCCTTTGCATTTGCATTTGTAGTTATGTTTTTATTAGGAAATGGCTAGATTATTGAAAGAATTTTTCAAAAGCAGTAGCATGGACAAGCACCAGTTCTGTAATTCTAAAATGTTCTTGTCCCTTCTTTTTTTTTGTTTCATGTCAAGGTCATATAAGCTTTATCATTATTTACTTAAACATTGCTTCACCCTTTGTGGTTTTTCTGTATTTCTCTCTAATCAGACTAGTGTAAAATATTTACATTGGGAAAAATGTTTGCTTAAAATTGTATTACCTTTATACATGACTGTATTTCAGAGTATTGTCACTTGCCCCAAGGTAGTTTTTAATAAATGTATAATGACACTTTTTATTTTCTTATTTCAGGAAATAGTTTTGCTCTTTTTCTTAATTCATGTTGTTTTTTGTTACTAGTGCAGAAACTTATAGAACGTATCGTAAAGGTGCCTTGCAAAATAGAACTAGAGAGGTTTTAGCATGCATACCAGTGTAGGATGTTAGGCAATAGCTAAGCACACCCAGTTACCAAATTAATACCAGTATAGGTTCTGCTGCTGGAATGAAGAAAATGGATTATTTTAATTTTTTTTCTTATTATTATGGAATTACCATTTGGTCCAGATTATACTTGTTGTGTAGAGTAGCACTTAAGATTTGACTGTAGAGAAAATTAGTTTAATCACTGTATTTATGTTAGCATGTTAATTAATTGTGTAGGCATTTTGGGACTCCACCATCTTCATTCATATCCTATCTGTTTCTTTCTGCCCACAATAAAATTGACATAACCTGTATAATGTATTGCTACAGGTTGTATAATTTAAAAATTAAACACTGATTTCCCATCATTAATAAAAGGAAAATCAGAGTCTTATTTTTAATTAATTTCTACACAGTAAATACTAAATCTAATGTTTATCTTATGTAATATTTAAAAGTATAATGCATTTTCTTTTTTACTGTTTCTGTATAGTTTGCAAAATAAAAATTCTTGTAACCAACCTTTGGCCAGTATAGCCCATCATTTTGACTTTTTACATAGTCTGAGATTTAGAATCAGGCAGAATTAATGTTTCAGATGCATTTTACCTACTAAAATGTGTATTTATTTGAATAAAGTCATTAAGTTTTATTTCCATTTAAAAATATTTGAACAGGGCAAGACACATACAGAACTTCTGTTTTTCTGTAATTTCCCTGATTTTTCTATAGCTTTGTTATGTACTTTTATGACATTGTCTTCGTTATATAGTAAAGAAAGAGAGAGAGACTTCAAGCTCTGCCATAATTTGTGGGGCATAGTTGTGTTATTTTCCTAAATAAAGATAGTTAAGAGTTTACCATTCTGATAGTGGGATTTTGTCAGAGAACAGTTTCTTATGACTGAAATTCACTGATATACAAACTGATTTTAAATAAAGAAGCTAAAGAAAAAGTGTTGTCATTATTGACTGATACAGTAAGTACTGTTGTGGGGAATTTTTTGTATGTGACAAAATGAAAATGCATTTGATTAAAACTTGTGATACTAGGAGAATTAAAGAGAATTCATAATGTGTTTTGTCTAAAGGGATTACAGTATGAAGACCTTTCTGAAAACAACTGTCGTGCAGAAGAGCCTGAAAGAAGTTTGTATTCTTTATTCCCTGAAAATTCCCCACTGAACTGAAAGAGGAGAATAGTAGATACATTTTCGTCCCTGAGTATTAAAGCTACTTAGCATAAATTCAGGAGTCAAGATAGTTAAGTTCACTGAAGAACAATGACAGTAGGGAATATGGATAATTTTTGTGGTCCAAATCTAAAACAGCAACAAAAAAATTGAATTTTTACATATTCCTGAGGAAAAGCCAGAGAAGAGGCTGGTACAGTGTAAGTCTTCCTTTGAAAACATCCTTTTGTTTTGTAAAAGATAGGCAACTGTCTATGGATTAATATGGTGGCATTGCTTACCATTCATGGTACCAGAGGAACTGAAAACTGCATCACTGTGCACTTCTTTCCTGCAGTAAAGAAAGGCAGGAAATCAGGAGCAAGGCAAAGGTTGGTAATGTAAATGTACTAAATACCTAAACCATTCAGAAGGCTTTTCCTGCTTTCCATAAAATGCAACAATTTGCACAGATGTCTGTCCTCATGACTACAGTCATGCAGAAAGCAGTCAGGAGCCCTTGACTATTTTTACAGTGTTGCTGTCATTTGTTGTTTTTTCTTGATCTTACAGCTCTGCACATGTATTTATAGATAGGCAAAGATTGTGATACAAATTTGGAGATTTTCAGACACAGTAATTAATCCTTGTGCTCTTCTGAGAATGTGTGGAATTACAAATTTCAGTTTCATTGAAAAGTACTACAAAGCTAAATGCAATAAAATATTATGTAGTCCTTGAAAGGAGTATTTTGGGTCAAGGCACAGATGTGCTTAGTTTAGAAGGAAATGAATTAGTGTCATTAGTTTGCTGATATGAAAATGTGATTATTTGACAAGACTGAGGAGGATGGATCATAATGACAGTAGAAAAATTTTTGCCTGTTTTGTGTATGTGGACAATAACTGACTTTCCTTTATTCTTACTTAAAATTTCCACTGCCCAGGTAGAATAATAAAAGTTTATCAGGATGTGGATTAGCTTTACGCTTCATAGGAAATTAAAAAGTCTTTCTATTTACAGATTCTTCATGAAGGCACTGAACATATTTCTAATTACTAAAAGCTTTTGAAAACTGTATTTAAATAAAGCCATGGCAGCACAAATTTATTTGAAATACTGTAATTCTTTTTACTGTTTTTTCAGCAAATTTATGTATATTGGTTGCAAATCATTCACAATTTCATTTCGGTGAGTGCAGTGGACACTAAAGTAGTTTGTCAGCAAGTTCCTGTGTGAAGAGAGATTGGTACTAGCATGAAGAAGGATACAAAGGATTGAAAGAATCTCTAACTTAACCAGGTACTGCTGGGTGAGTAATTAAAACACTAAGTTCTAAAAGCCTCAGCCACCTCCTGAAGGCAACTACAGTGCTGGACATGCTGAATTAAACCTTTTGTGACAATTGGGTTTCTGTTAACACGGTGTCTCTGTACTCGCTGTGCAGGAGGGGTGCAGTTTGCTAATTCATCCAGTCAGTTGGCAGTAGAAATTTCCCTGAAGTTAAGGAACCAGAGCAAAAATGGGAAACAAGAGTTGCCTAGCCTAAAAGATGACACCTCCACTCAAATTTTATATTGTGTTTCAGATGCTAATTGAATCAAATCTTGAAAAAGAGACTCCTGCAGAGTATATGTTCTCCTTGAAAGTAAGTTTTACAAGTGAAATATGTGTGCCTATTTTTAAAAGGAATCTCCATGTTAGTAAAAATGCAAGACATTTTGTATTTTTTCACCAGCTTTCCACACAACTCCATAGAAAAATTTGATTAAAACTTCAGACAGGGATATGCACAAAACTGGTGCTCATGCCCATAATAATTTTTACCAAGGTGGTTGAAATTTATCAGTTAAAATCAAGGTGAACAGAGAGGTCACCTGTTCACCCTCTCTGCCCATAACATTCACAGCTGTTTTGTAAACTCGTGGAGCATCCAGCAGTCTGCTAAATTGAGAAAAAAAAAAAAATATTACACATCTTCCAAGTCAGGTAGTTTCAAAAGAGCTGGCTGTACCCAGCACAAGGCACTGAGGTCTTGTCATTGATGTCAAATACACATTTTTGGGAAGACTCTCCAATTCCTTTCCCTTTTCATAGTTTATTTTTTTCACAGACTTACATACTGACATGTTTCTGTGAGATTATCTGCTGGTCTTTGGTCTCTGTGAAGAAGAGGAGATTTGATCTCTTCTACTGTAAATGTGATGCTTCTGAATGATTCCGTATGCCTGAGGGTGCTGGAGGGCCACAAGAAGATTTCTTGAGTCTGAGGTGTAAGAAGAGATTGTTTGCTAATAAAATATGTTGATTTTGTTTGAAAGCTAGCCAAGATTGCTGAGCTTTTCATTTGTTTTAAAAAACACCTGGCAATAACAATGTGTAGAAAGATTCCAGTTTTACAGTCATAATGCCATGATTCTTTTTCCTTGTTTCTTAAGAAAAATGCAGTTCTTTGAAAATACACAGTAAGTCACATTTGATTGGTTGTGTACATTCTGCAAAATGTCTTCAGGACTTGTTCAGTTTTATTATACTTCTGTAGTAATTTTTATTAATGCACATTAATTCTATTGTGCTGCATTAGTGTTAAGGAACTGAAACATGCCTTAATCCAAAATCCTTTGGGTGAATTTTTTACTTGTTTGTTTTTTTTTTTTTTGTATAAGCTCTCATTATTGAAGTGAACTAAACTTAGGGATGGTTTTACAGATGCCACCAGTAAAATCCAAGCCAATTCACCCAAAGTAAAAAATTACTGTAAAAACCGCACTTGGTTCATAGGGGGCATGCATTTTAGTATTGAGTCTGAAATGGTTAAAACTGGCTTAAGAATTCTTAATGCTGTAACATCTGTGGCAGCTACCTGAACAAAACAGATGTATCTGTAAATTTATATATTTTATTTTGTGTTGGGAAGTTTTCACGCTTGTACAATGAAGATTTGTGCAAAGCTAGTGTGTCTGTGCTGTGTCATCACTGTGATTAACTGTGACCCAATGGATGGTACCAGTTTATAGGTTAGTGCAACTCAGAGGATGCACAATGTGAAATGACACTGCAATGGCACAAGGTGAGGGTACCAGCCTGTATTTCTTCATGTGCAAGTGAACTTGTTTCCCTCAATTTCCCCTTGTGTTTGGAAACACAGTCTAGTTTCCAGTGAAAGATGGAAATCAAATGTTGAGCAGGACTACTACCTTCAGCAGTAAGAACTTTAGGATCTGTCCCTAGAAATCCTGCCAGAATATAGGAAGGAGGTTCTTTTGAAGGCACAGCAGCTTCAAATGCGTGATTTGGATAAGACTGATTACGCTTAATAATTTTGTGAAGGAAATCTACTTATAGTCTTGATTCATACCTTGAAAATGTACCTGAATATAATGTACCTGAATATAATCTTTACTCATGGGAAGACAGTTCCTAGTTAAAACAAAACAAAACAAAACAAAACAAAACAAAAAACAACCCAAGATAGTAATGCTGAAAGTAAGGCAAGTTCAAAGGAAATGAAGGGCAGGAGAAACATTACAATGTGACAGCATTGGGACAGCATCTATGTATCTGAGTAGCTGACTGATCCTGTCATTGAATTAAAAAGTGTGAGGATTCTTAGTTCATTGCTTATGTTGCTCTTTCCCCTCATAACTTTGCCACGTGTGTTTTTATTAGGCTGTGTAGCCTTCTACTTGTATTCACATCAGAAATTATGCATAAATGCTGAGATGAGTTCAGTTCCCACAGTGGCATCTGCAGGAATTGCACCATTAAGCAGCCCAGAAGCTGAGGGTGTTACTGACACATTAAGTCATTCGCAGAAGGAGTTTTATAGCAGGTGCTTGCCCAGATGTACTTTAGTTTATCCATTACAAATGCTTGTTTGACTCAGTACAAGGAAGTGCCCAGAGTTTTTGTTTATGTAAATTGTAATTTACTCAGATTCTGACATGAAAGTGGAATAATACTATTGACAATTTTATGTCTTGTCCATTAAGACAGCTTGATTTTCATGTAGTGGAAATGGTTTTACTATTTTATATCTCTCCATAGTTACTTTAATTTGAATCAGCAATAATAGCAGAAAAAGTATTGCCTTCTAAGTAAATTTCATATATCACTTTTGTAAAGATAAAAAATGTCGGTGTTGACACAAGGGATGTCTTAAGGCCAAAGAGGTAATGAGTAGATCCCCTAATTTACAATTCACTCATATGGTTCATAGATCTGACTTTCACCATAAGCACTAACTGCCTGGTTAGCTGTTGTCTGGCAATACTTGGAATTCAATTATAATGTGAGAGTGAGTGAAAGAAGCTCTCTTTTTTCCCCTTTCAAATCTGTAGCATGTCTGTTGCTGTTAATTAGAGGTCAGTTTGTATTATATGTCTCCCATTTCACTGCTTCTTAAATACCATTACGTAACAATGGGGAAAAAAGGCCCAATAATCATCAATAGCAGGAATAAAATTGCACAAAATTCCTATTATTTACTACTGTATTGAGATAGGTCCTTTTCTTTCTACGTGCAGACAGGAACCTTGCAGTGCAGCCGTGTCCTTCGAGTGAATGGTGCTGTCATGAGCAGGGCAGGGTTTTGGAAAGCTCTGCTGCCTGTCCAGTTCCTCTCTGTGCTGCCCTCCCTGATGGCCCAGCTGTGCTGTGAGCTGGCTGCAGAGGATTTGGCTGTGCACAGACTGTGTTTGCTGAAGGGGAACTGCACGTGCCAGCTGAAGGGCTTTGTGGTAGTGCTGCTGCTCGTGCTTGCCCATGTGTGGTGGAAGAAAGGGAAAGATTTTTCTCTTTTGGCATAGTGAGATTATACAGTCTGGATAGTCCCACAGCAGTGGCCCCTCTGGTGTCTGTACTTCGTCTTCACAAAAAATATTTGCTCTGTCAGGTGTATCAACTTTTCATTTCTCCTGTTTTACTAGCCCAAAATAGCCAGCTGCTTTTCCCTACCATTTTATCTATCTCAAAAAGAAGTAAATATTGTGCTTGTGAGGCTTGTTTCTATTTTTTCTAGTGTTCTTGGTCCAGCTCTTGTTAAAAAAAATATTCTAAACAGGAGAAGAAAACAAGGCAGAAGTGTAAAAATTAGTAAACTACTAACACAGAATTGTGGAAAAGAGTAACATATTGAAGGTGAGAAAACCTCACACTGCTCTTACTCCTCCTTATTTCAACTAAAAGCTCTTTGTGATCTTTGTCTGCATCAATCTGTAGCCAGCATTTAGTTTAAACACTTCTGGGATTACACCAGCTCATGGAGAAAACATCTGTTAATTGCCAAAGCTGCATTTTTCTCATGGGAAAAAATTCCAGTCACTCTCCCTTAAGACAGTGATTGCAGTGAATAACTCTCAATGTGATTTTTTTTTTTTTTTTTTTGAGAGTTTAAATCGCATGTTAATATGCTGCAGTATAATTTCTTCCATTCCCTTGAGTTCTGTCGGACCAATTTCGCATGCCACAAAATGTAATCATCAACTCAGTATAAGAGTACCAGAGCATCTAAGATGTGATGCATTGCACCAAAGGAACTGATGTCCACTGAGCTTTGCCTTCATCCCATGGAAAACCATCCTACAGCTGAGATTTAGTAAAGGTATATTACAGTACTATCTAACAGACACTACCCAGCAAAAAGTAAAAAGGGAAACAAATGTAAATGACTAGTGGTTATGGTAAGAGTTACTGTTTCTCTTTGTCCCCCACAACAGCGTGTTCCTCACGGTATGATCTATTTGTACTGCTAATCTGGCCCTTCCCTCTGAAGCTTACCAGACCAGATACTGATTTTAGACAAGGTGCTGTCATTTCTTCCCTAAAATAGATTCAGAAGGTCAACACATGGACTACACACACATGTAAACAAAAATATCAACAGCCATTAATGACATCTATAAGACTGCCCTTTTTTTAGAAAATTAATTTCTATAAATATGCTTCTAGGCATTGCTCAGGTTTATTGGTTAATGTTCCAGAAAGTGACTTCTAATCCTTTTTCAAACTATGAAAACTTATCTTGATATCCTTATTGAAGCTGTTGAAAAGAACCAAACCAGAACTTTTTTTATAACACATTCTTGCTGACCTACAAGTTGGCCTTCAAGTGGCATCTTCTTAGCAGGATCAAAGCATTCAACACATGCTCTGAAGAACCGGCCTTGCCTACGAAAAGAGCAGGTATGACTTTCAATTCTATATCTTCTTACTTAGCTAAACTGTAATATCTTTTTCCCATTTTTAAATGTGATTTTATTGGTGAGACTTCTTTTTCTTTGTGAAGAGCCTGATCATTGTTCTTCTACTCTTAAGCTACTATCTACTGAAAATTTTCACAGCTAATAGATGTCTGCTGCACAAATCAATTCTCCATGCATCGACATCTATTCTACACCTTCATTTTATCCTTTTTGTCACTAAATTCCACTCTTCTAGGAATTAGAGCAGCAGTCAGCAGCAGTCAGGAGTCTCCAAGGTTGCTCTTGGTCTCAGTGTTTCATATGCTCAATAGATCTCTTTAGACTCTTCACATATGATTTGTGCAGCAGCAGATGGCCTACTTCACATTCCTTGAGAATTAGCAATTGACTCAGAAAAGTTTACACTGTTCTTTTCCCTCTTATATTACCTCTTTGCTGCCACACTTGTTTCTTTGGAATATTGCTTGAAAGGAGGCTTATCTAGTGGAAATTTGTCAAATTCATTATAAAAGTCCAAATAATCAGGTTGTATGTCTTGCCATTGTTGACTTTCAGTGCAAATTTTTCAAAGGGAAACTTAATGATAGGCAAGAGCTCCTGAGGGGCTTATTGCCCTTGTCAAACAAGACTGGGAAACCCACCGACATCTGTATCCTCAGGAGAAAAATATTACATGACCTATTTGCTGGAATTGGTATTCTGTGTAAAAGAATTACATAGAATCCCAGGACTGGCTGGGAATCCCAGGTTGGAAGGGACCACAGTGCTGTGGTCTGGTCCAGCCCAAGCAGGGTCATCCCAGAGCACATGGCATGGAATTGGGTGCAGACAGCTCTTGGCTGTCTCCAGTGAGGGAGACTCCACACCCTCTCTGGACAATCTGTTCCGGTGCTCACTCACCTGCACAGTGGAAAAGTTCTTGCTCATGTTCAGATGAAACTTCCTGTGCATCAGTTTCTGCCCACTGCCTCTTGTCCTATTGCTTGCTTTATCCTACCTAAGGATCTCATCCAACAGTATTTAAAAAAATGGATGTAAAAATAGTGAGCTTCCTTTCACCAAGGTTTTTGACATTATTAGCATTTGACTGACATAAAGGAATCACTGATAATTTACTCTAACATGGTTGTGAAGAAACAGATCTTTATAGCAATTCAAATGTAATTTTATTTTTTCATGAGAAATTATTTAATTTTGCACTCCTGTTAGAACCTAGATTTTTATGTCAATCCTGGTTAAATGCTAATTTCAAATTATTTGAAACTCATTTAATTTTTTTTATTACTGGGTAAAAGCTGCTTTTTAACTAAAGCAGTTTTAAGAGATTTTTTTAATCTTTTCTTTCTCCCTCTTTTTTTCTTATTTTTTTCTTTTTGTTTTTCTTTTTTTGCCTGTAGGGTGAAATGTATACATAGAAAACCTATATCTCATAGTTACTTTAATTTAATTTAAAACTGCACTTGCCACCACCTGCCAAATCCCATAATGGAAGTAGTATAATGCCATAGTGACTATGCTAGCAGTGTTGTAACTAACATGAATTTATTGTTAATGTTTCTAACACTAGGAAACACTGCAAATCTCACCTGGAAACCTTCTCATACATTTTCCAGATCTAAAATTTTTTAAGAGTTGCCAAAATTCTTTCATCTCAGAGTCAATCCTCAGAATTCTGTCATTTGGCACCTGCTCATTTCAGATTAAATACGTTTCCTCAGTCTGCACAGAGTGTATTTAGGGACAAGGCAAAGTTCAGCTAGGGTCAAATCCCATTTATGTCCCCAGAGGGACGTTTCAGGGAAAGGAGACAGATCTTTCCCCAAAGTTTCTGAGTTAATCATTTTGATTTAGCCCTCTCAGACTCCTTATTTTCTTTGGGGAATTACTTATAACAGCAAATGTGTCTATTTGTGGAAGAGAAGAAGGATTAGTACTGCCTTCAGCTGTGCTCTTTTATATGCATTTTTTGGAAGGTGTTTCCTTTGATACAGGACTCTATCCAGGAAATAATTTTTAAATTTCCTTTAAACATGTTTATTTGGGCTTTTTTCCCTTTTTGTGTCTTTCCTTTTTGCATTTACTTGATGGCTTGAAGAGCAGTGGCCAAAGGTGTTTTACTAGGTAGTGGTGATGTTTTACACTAGTTTGTTCTTAGGATTTATTCTTTTTTAGTAACCCACCAGAAATTAGTGATTTGGCATGTAGATATTTAGAAAGATAGTGTCATTCCACAAAAGTGTCACTAAGTGTCTTCCTGCACTTTACAGATTTAGGTATTTTTAATGTGCAACCTCTGGGACACCAAAATTTATCATCTTCATTTTTGAGGATAACGTCTGAAACTTTTCAATGTAATTAAAATAGTTTCATTTTATTTGATATTGCAAGGTTAGGATGAGGGATGTGATTAATGCTATCTGTGAAAACAGTGTTCAATGAAAATTTTCAGTGGACAAAGTATATTGCTGTGGTTATTGCTTCAGAATGGAGTTCATTCAATGAACAGTGGATTCCAGAAAAGCTGTGGTAGTGACTACTCTTGGAGGAGTACTGAATGACAGAACTAACAGAATATTACATGCATGTGTTTGCCACACAGAAGATAAATTTTAACTTCTGCTTACAAAAGGGTGATCCTAAATCCTCCATTGCAACACAAAGACAGGAAGGCCTTGTTTCTTAACAGAGAATTGAATAAAAAGAAATAATTGCAGTAAGTAAAGTTTTTATTATATAGTGTATGTTCCAGATTTTGGTAAAATTCAGTTACATAATTTCCTGTTTTGCTTTTAATATGTGCAAAGTACTGGACAAGTGTAAGTATATTAAGTATTATATGTGTGCCGTGCAATAATTTGGAAAACCTTTTCAATGTTCTATTTGTGTTTAAATTCTTCTCCTGATCATGTCAACCACTAATTTTGTTAAAATCTTAACCATCAGCAATCTTGACCCTAATAACACTTTAAAAACACAATAAAGCCTTTTGGCAAAAAATTTAGATTTAGTCTTTATTAGAAATGAAAAAAAAACAAAAACAAAGCACAATTTATTCTCCTTTTTGCATAATTTTAAAGACATAATTTTTCTGGTGAACATAATTTTTCTGAAATGAACAAAGAGGAGTGTTAGAATATCCATCCTTGGAGACATTCAAAATCCACCTGGACATAGTCCTGGGCAACCTGTTCGAGGTGATCCTGCTTGAATGGTTTAGGATAGAATGGGACAAGGTGATGTCCAGAGGTCCCTTCCAACTTCAGCCATTCCATAATTCTGTGAAACTGAAATAAGAAAAATATTTTCTATGCACTCTTCGTCATTGATCTTAGATGGGTTTTACAGAATCATAGAATGACTAGGTTGGAAGAGACCTTCAAGATCATCGAGTCCAACCCATGCCCTAACACCTCAACTGAACTGTGGCACCGAGTGCCACATCCAGTCTTTTTTTAAACACATCCAGGGATGGTGACTGCACCACCTCCTCGGGCAGACCATTCCAGTACTTTATCACTCTTTCCATAACAAACTTTTTCCTAATATTCATCCTATATCTTCCATGGCGCATGTGTCCTTCCATGTGTCCTCTGGTTCTGTCAGTTGCTGCCTGGTGAAAGAGACCAACCCCACCTGACTGCAAACACCTTTCAGGGAGTTGTAGAGTGTGATAGTACATGTCAACGCTTCTTCCTCACCTCTTTCCTGTTAGAGAGTGTTGGAAAGCAGTGTGCATTATTTAGGGCCCTCATTATTTAAGTAGCACTTACTGAAAGGGAGCCAAGATGGCTCTTTGTGAGCCATCCATGTGTTGGTGTGATGCAGATCAGAGTAACCAACTCCTTAATGTATAATGCAGACACATGTTCCAATTTGATGAGAGATTCTGCTGGCCCTTGGTGAATTCCAGAGAATATTTTTTTATTACTTTTCTTGGGAGAAGGGAGTTTTGGTGGAGACAGGATACAGGGAGAAGATGAGATTTATAGAAAGAAGTTTGAATTGATAGGCCAGAAGTTAGCATGAATATGCTCACAAGACTTCTGTCTCCCAAAAATAGGACTGTTCTGTATAACACATGCCATTTATTATTTTTAACTCAAGAATACAAGCAGACTCTTGTCAAGGATTACTATAGGCCATGGATCACTACTGTTCAACACAACTTTATTCTAATTCATGATTTTTTACTCTATACTTTTTTGTTGATCTAGCTTTTTCTTCTTACACGTAAAAAGGAAAAAGAAGAAGCTTTTCTTCTTGCAACATAAAAAAAAATGTTGTGAGTTTTTACCATTTCCATATTGGTGAAAGTTACTGCAAAGTTTTTCCATGTCATTGTTTTGTGTCTATGCATCCTGTCTGCTAATGGCTTTAGCAATCAGTTTCTTTCTCTTGCTTCTTTATTTATTTCACTACCAATCTGACCTTAAAATAATTCTGGGATTAAAAGTGTCATTAAGTTTCATCATTCAGAAATAGATAACCACAGTTTCATTGGACTACTTGCAAAAGTAATTTGGATTTCACCCAGAAATATTGAAGGAAATGCCACTAGGAAACCCAGTCACAGGAGAAACGAATGCTCTCCCCATTTCTTTCACACAGGGCTGTCAATAGCAGTTTTTCAGCCAGTACAAAAGAAACCACTAGAGAAATCTTTGAATGTTTTGTTTTTTTTTTTTTTTTGCTGCTGTCTCTCTTTATTAGGTAGCTTAAATATGTATTGTATGTTAGCTGTCTGGAAAGAAAGGTTATTGTGACTAAGCAGTAAAAAGAATCAGGATTTGAGTAACTCCACACTTGTGGCAGAAAAAGACATGTTTTCCAGTGACAGCAGGGACTGGGGATGGCAGCATGCTGCGAGATCTCTGATTGAGTAGTTACAATGTGATGTGGCAGCTTAAGGATAAGAGAAACTCTTTTTGTATTATTTCCATGGAAAAAGATTATTGATGGGATACCAGATTTTTTTGGCCTATTCTCTACAAGTTCTTGTGATTCAGAAGCAAAACAGAAGTCTTTACACAATTTGAAAATAATTCCTCATTGTCTAGTAAATAGTATTTTTGTCTGAGAAATAACAGAAAAAAGTCCTGAGTGAAAGTCTTGCCTTATTGTCTAAATATTGTAGGATGCATTTAATAAACTCCTTGTAATCTAAGTGATGCAGGTCATGGTCCTTCACCTTAGATGCTTTTTAGTGCTAATCTTGAACCTCAGTCTCCCCCATGGTATCTTGATGAGTTAACATTGGACGGGCAAGAAAGCAAATTTCAAAATCCTTTTACCATCCTGAAAAAAAAAGTCTTTAATGGGTCTATGAAACTTTCACTTGCTTTGCAGTCAAAAAAAAAGTTAATAACAACATGCAGCAGAACACTTTATCACTGAAGACTTCACAGTCTCACAAAGCTGATTTGGCTGTCAAATGTAAGAAAAAGAAGTCTAGCTAATCCACTAAACACATAATAATTAGCAAGTTCTCACACTTTTACACCTGAATTGCTGTAAAAAAAATAAGGGGCCTAAAAATAAAATCAGTCTTCCTCTCTTAATTTGGAAATGCCCTGTAATGGAGTTACTGGCAAATGACTCTATGTGGTGTCTAGAATACATATACAGAGAAGCAATGAATATCTATTACAGGCAGATTCATATTCATTCTTGCTGTGACAAGGTGGCTGCACTGTAAAATCAAATTAAAAATGGACATTAGCATGTGGGATCCACGTTTGTTACCACATGTCACTTTTGGAGTCCATGGGCAGCATGTGTCCCTTCAGCTGTAGATCAGCACTACAGTCATTCTCAGCTGTCAACACCTAACAGAGTTCAGTAGGTTTTTTATCCCCCAGGCTGTTCTGCTGCAGGGAGATGAAGTTGCATTAAATGAGAAGTTTCATCCTACTCCTCTTTGGAGCCAATAGCAGGTTTAGAAAATACTTTTTGTTCCCGATACCCAACTTATATCTGCTAATGAAAATATTCTATGGATTACAAGGGAACAAAAATCTCTGTACTTTTAGGAATGCATCATGATGTGCAAGGACAGAAATGCAGGACAAGGGTGTAATGGCACTTTTGTTTGTCTAGTGAAAAATTTCAGATAGATTGGTCTAATTATATTTAAATACCAATGTGAGTGGGAAGTAATTTGAATTCCCTAAACCAGATGGTCTAATTCCTCTCTCATTTGAAGCACTTTGATATGAAAATTTTGAAAGGATCTAATGCTCAATTTTACCATAATTAATTCTATAGAAAGGTGGGAGAACAATGTATTGCCATGTAGGATTTTAGTCTGGGTGTGTGAAATGAGAACTTAACCACAAAGGAGTGCCAGCATCTTGCTGTTATGTAATAAGCCAGACATGCTTTCCTGCTTGTGCACTTCTAGCTGTAGAGGAAAACCATTAGGAAATCTAAATCTTAGCTACTCTCTTTCCCAAATATGCACATTTCTTTCTCATTTGCCAGTCCTTCAGTTGCTGGGGAGCTGGACATCTCCCCTTAGCAGGTTGACTGGCCTTTCTTCCAATTGTTTTGTAGTGAATAAAGTTTGAAGTCCAGAGAGACTAAGGGATTAAATCTATTGTCTGAGGCTTGTTTTCCCCAAATGTGTGTCATGTACAAATGTGTTTATCTGGAAAAAAACACCATTGGGGAAAAGGATTTTGTATTCTCTATACTTGTGAGGATTTTGAAAAGTTTGCTGAGGCCATCAGCAAAGTGATTCATGGAAATGAGATTTCTGTGATCATCCATTTACACTGGTTGAACATGAAACATTTAATAGTGTTGTGGTTTAGGAATGGGATTCTCCAATTTAGTACTCCCACCATGCCCCAATCTCCTTCCCCCCTCCAACTGAAGGAACAAAAGGCAAGGAGCATGGGTTGAGATAAGTACAATTTACTGGAAATAGCAATGAGATAAGAAAACAGACAGTAATAGCAAAAATATTAATAAAAAACTGTACAAAAGATATAATGGTTCATATGCAAGAATGTTCACTGCCCATGACAGTAAACAGTACCACACATCTTTCCATGCCACATTTTCTTGACCAGAAGGAACCTCTTCTCCTTGGAAGAGAGTCAAATTCCCTGGCCCTGGCATTAACATGAGGTGGTATCCCTGTCCTAGCCACATTCCCTCCCAGTGACTGCAAAAGATTAACCCTGTCCTGGAGGAAGCAGGGCAAGTAGGTACTAAACCTACAATAAAAAAATGATCATTTGTTACCTTGAGCTACTCTGTTTCCAGTCAGACAAAATGTATTCAGATACACATGCACTGAAGCAAAAAATCCTGGATGATTTATGCATTCTTATTCAGTTATTCAGGCTCAAACTTTGGTACTGAATATTTACATGAACCTCAATCCTTGGCTTCTTAGGTAGTTTTCAAAGTGGAGTTACTGTTCAGCTTTAAATTTTGTGCTCTTTTGGTGCCTTTATAAACATGGAGGGACAATTTCATTGGAAATTTTTTTCTAAATAATTAGCTGACCTTGACATTTTTTGGGCTTACCATGTAATAATTTCTCAATTTCTCAATTGGTCTCAATAAAAAGCTTCCCAACTTTTCTTCTAGTGGAAATACTCCACACTCAGATTTACTGTGGAATTCAAGAAGATTGCTGCTTTTTGCTTAAATTTCTCCTGTGACAGATTTGCTAGGTAACTGCATTCATAACATTCTGCTGTCTCAGCCTGACAGTCTTAGCACCTTTTTCTCTTCCTCTGAACTTCCTTAACTGCCAGTCTAGCATATTTCAGGCTTAGATACTTATAACTCATTTTAAAGGCAAACTTATAATGATGTACTGGGAGAAATAGTTCTCAGAAGAGCTGTTAGAGCTAGTGGTCATAAGAATGTACAGACCCCTTTAGTAGCAGGAAAGATGGCATCTGTCTGAAGGGAGCTGATGGGGATAAAAGTGAATTTTGTAAAGTGAGTTCTGTCCTAGTATTCAAAAGCTGTTTCCCTGGATCCATATTTTAAGTCATGGATTTGTTACTTACAAGTATCACTATTGATGGTCTTGATCCTCAGGGGCTCTGCCTTGCCTCTAACTCTACCTTTTCATGGTGCATATGTGAGTAGTACCTGGGAGGCCTAAAGGAAAATACGGAGGAATACACAGGTATGTTAAATAAAACCCCAGTGTTTTGTGGTCTCTGCCATTACAAGTTACTGTATTGCTGATGGAAATTCTGTAAAACTGTATTGTAGAGAAATGAAACACCAAAGTTACTGCCAGGCTGGCATTAACATTGTGACCTATCATTGATGCCAGCTGAGGGGTGAATGATGAAAACAGAACCTCTAGAAACATTTTTTCACCAGCTTATTGACTTAAGTACAGAAAAACACTGACAGTATCTGTCTGTTATGTCACTATCATATTACCTTTCTATTTATTTTCTCTAGAAATATTAAAGGAAGGCAGAAAAAACATAGAGATTATTAAAATCTATCCATAACATAAATATGCATGAACCCTTCAAGCCCAGTCTTCATAGTACCTTCATCTGTGGCTGGTGATTGTGTAACAAGGTGCTCCTCTCAGCAAGCTCTTGCTGAGCAGCCTTGACGAGCCTCCTTGTAACCATGCCAAGGATGGAGACAAACATACTCCTCCTCCAACACTAATGGCAAAATCAGATAATAGTGACACAAGTCAGAACAGTCCTACCTATGCTGAGCCTGCACACAGCAGAGTTTCCTCTGCTGTTTCTTGGTAGTGTTCTAATATGGCAAAGGCCTCTGGCATTATATGGGAATTCAAAAAACCCCAGATACTTCTTTCAGTTTTTTGTTTGTTTTTGAGATGAGTGTAGAGCATCAGTGATTTTTCACATCTAGTTTTGAGTGTGGCCAAGAAATAAAACATACACTAGGCTGAATGACCATTTCTCTGAATTTGGTAACTATGGCAGCCAGGCATTTCCTAGTGCTAGAATACATATTTTTATGTGCAGTCACAAAAAAGAAGTTCTGCTTGTGTGCCTCAGGACAGTTGTTGCCTTTGGGCACAGGTCAGTAACTGAGGACAAACAGGATGTCCTTGTGCAGTACTTCAGGTCTGAACATAGATCTACTTCATCTACTGCTTACATTATTCTATTGTCTGACAGAGTGCCTTCAAGAAGCTTCTGAAGTGTCTGTGCACAGGAAGTTTTTATTTTTTTCTGTAAAAATAGGTGAAATGTTTATAATAGTTGCTGGACTGTGGTATTCATTCCCCATCTATCTTCCTGAAATGAGATCTCACCTGAATGAAAAACACAAAAGAAGGGCTTATAGTGAGAGAGTGTCTGAACAAGAACATGTTTTTCCTTTGGTTACTTTTTTAAAATATTTGGTAGAACAGACACATAAGCTGTAAAGAATTGACAGCTGTGACACCAGAACAGGGTGTTTGTTGAAGTTATTGATGCTGAAGATACATTCTTCTTCTTCTGGAGTTCAATAACACTTCTTAAATAGGATCAGTTTGAAAAATCCTTCACTGCAGAAAATGATTTATCTGTATGAAGGCAGAATTGAAACAGGTTAGAGTTTACATTTAACCCAGAATGAAAAAAACTTATTAGATATTTGGGCTCATGCAAGTAGGATGTGCTCAAAACTGAGAGTTAATAGGAATTTCTGAAAAGCACTCCCTTTTTTTGGCATATCAAAGACTTGATTTGTGGTCAGCAGCTGACATCTGTTTCTCTTTCCTGATATACCATAAGTAGCTTTGCCTGCTTTCATCTAAAGATTAGAAGATAATGCTGTAGGGTCAAAGCTTATTCTAACTTAAACCACTGAAGTTAATGAGCAAAACTCTCCTCTGTCACGTTAGTACACCTGCTGCCCTGAAGTATGTTTCAGTGATGGAACTTGCAAAACCACAGAATGTACTACTATTTTTTGGGGTTTTTTCCTCTCAGCAGCATGGATACATCTTTAGAAAAATCAGTGAAAGTGACCTATGAGGTTATTCAGGGTGTGAATTCAGCAGATGGTTTTTTTCACTGAAGTTGCCATAACACTTTTGAACTAACTTTCGGACAGCTCAATTTCTCATCATAACCTTTTTTAAATAATGTAGCAGGCCTAAAAAGAGTCCAAAGCAGTACCATATTCACGTGGAAACAAAGACAAAGTCATTTGTATAAAAGATAGTAAATATTTTGTTTTCCTTGAACCTTGAGAGAATAAGTATATATTTTAAAAATATTCACTGCTCAAAAAGAATTGCAGTAATATCTATATGAATTATGCAGAAGTTTAAGAAAACACACTTGTTAACTTTAGTCAGCTAATAACATCTTATTAAAAGAAAGTTTTGAACCAACATTTCAGAAGGATTATAAGTGGATTAGTCATTATAATTCATTTCTGTGGAGGGAATGTTAGGAATCATGTTGATTGCTAATGGTATGAATCTTTTAATAAAGCATTTGTAAATTCTGATGAAATCAGAAATTAGTTGGTAGGGATTATTGAAGTATATTTGATAGAGATTCAAAATGCTGAGTATCTATTATTTTACCTTCCATTAATTCTTTGCTTTTGGGGACCCATATCAACTATTTAGGCGTTGGACTTGTAAAGAGCAGTTAGTGTACCATAGTTGCAGAATGACTTTTTTTGGCCTACCATACCTATGTTATAATACTTAATGTTTTTCCTACACAGTATAAGTCACAAATCCCAATATTGCTGCCTTTGAAGTTATAGGTTGACGGTGGCTCTTGGATTTGCTCTTATGGAGATGTTGTTGTTGTTTCTAATTAAAAATGAAGAGCAGAAGAAGGAGGAAGAGGTCTCCAAGCAATATTCTGTATGGTGATCCCCATAAGCAGAGTTCTATGACCTCTGCACAGTGCTCATCACAGCATCACATACAGGAACACCAGGTACCATAGAAAGTGTTGGATGCATTTGTGCTACCTCAGAGATGTTGGGGTGCTCTGTCCTGATAGCTCTGAGGGACTATGGTGGGATTGTGACTTTTCTGGGTAGAAATCATTCCTGTGGTTTCTTGGAGATTGTATTGTTGCTTCTACTTAAACCAGTTCAATAGGGAACACTTTAACTCGTGCTACTTGATTTACAAAAGAAAGGTGTGCAAAGCAGAGCAACACAGAGTCCCCAGGCAGGTGCAAAGCAGAGATGCTTTATTCCAAAAACCAGGCTTTTTTAAGCAGTTAGGCCTTTATCAGTTACATAGTTTTGAATCATAACAAACATAATTCAACCAAGCACCATACAGCACGATGTGGACACACAGTGGTTATATAACTTGTTTTTCTACCTCTAATTCAGCTAAGTCACTTTCCCAAAGTCCTTTCGTGCTTTGCTGAAGTAACAGGCCTGAGCCATGGTCTTACAAGGCCTTTGTTTTGTAAGGTTTTACTTATATGCAAGAGAAGGGTAGTCTTAAATGAATTCAGGATGCATAAATTGATCTAGTTTCTGCTCTGTTGGTATGTATGGATTATTGTTTCATATCAGTAGACATTTTTTTACTGCATCTGAATATTAGAAGGCGGGGCTGCTACAGAAAAATGAGGCATTTTTGCTTACCTGCTCTTAGGGACAAAAACGTTTATATAAAAGAGAGAAGACAAGAAAGGACAGAGGAAAACAAAATTTATATGCTTAGAATCCTGCTTTATTACTCTTTTTAAAAGATCTGTCCAATATATGGCTTCTCTAAAATACTTTTATTCACCTTATGGCTTTTAAAATTATATACCAGATACATTGGCTCTGGAAAGGGCTGACTACTGACAATGTTACCTTCTCTGTGCTAATATGAGTGAAGAAACTAAGTCAACACAATCTAAATCCAGAGAAATGAAGTAAATTAAAACCTGCAAAGCACAGAATAATGAACATGTCGGGGGGAAAGGCAGTTAGCTCTGGAAAGCTGAAATGGATTCAGAAGACAGCTAGACTATTTTCCTTAGAAGCGGAGCTCTGAAACAGTCTGGTAACACACAAATGAGTGAATGTCAACATAAATAGAAAAAGGGAAACCATTTTACCCAGATGTTCTCACCCCCACCACTAAAATTATTTGCAATCTGCAATGTAGCACATGCTTTGAGTAAGAAGTGAGAGGAGGGAAGGAAAAGAATAATTTGTTAACATTTTAAATTTGCGTTGCAGTTTATAATATGCCTGCTGTTATATTTTACGTGCAGAATCAATGGTCCCTGCAGGCTCAAGTTGCTGCACTTCCCTAGCTAAGTCAGCCTACCTTTCTGCAGGTAGACGAGGCATGTAATTGGTGATGGGTTATATCACCAGCCATGGAACTTCTCGTTTGTGAATAGATCCTGAATTTTATTTATATTGCTGGCTCAGTGCAGGATGGTGTCTGAATGTCAGATCAAGGAGTTTCCTATGTTAGTTTCATATTTTTAACCTTTTGTATGTAGGCATAAAAATAAAGGGGATTTGGGAGGGTTCACATCTCTTGAAGTATTTCACACTGAAAAGGAGGCAGGAAAAAGCTGTGCTTTCACTGCCTGAAATCTGAACAATCTAGTTAGGGATTGCCTCATTTAAAGTAAAACCAGCAGTAAGATAAATTCAACTCCTTTTACAAGGGTAGAAGGAGTTGAATATCACTATGTCTGCTACAACCCCTTGATATTTAAAACATCATATTATACACCCTTGAGAGAATTGCCAAGACCAAACCTCCTGATGTGGGTGCCAGGTTTTTTCCAGTTTTGTCCTTCTCACCCTTACTTAATAATCATGTAGCTTTCAATTCTCTTCACTTACTCAGATTTGTCCTGTATCTACAGGCCTGGAAATGAAGCAGTGTTCCTGCTGCTCTTAGAGCTGACACAACCTTGTTTCTTTTGACTAATCTGAGTGGGTCTGTTGCATCTTCAGACTAAAACTAAAACAACAATCAGTTATTTTTCAGTATTTGAATTTAGTATCTATGTCTCTACCATAGAATAAGTTTTCCTGTGAATGAATCTATCAGGGTTTTTTATGAGTTTTCTGCTAATGTCAGTGGGTTAACTATGGAAAGAGAATACTTCAAAATGGTGAATTAGAAAAGGAAGAAGGAAGAGTACTCTGTAGCTACTTTCTGTAGGGAAGGTTGGATGAGTTTTATGATGAATTTTCTTAATATTTTGTTTTAATAATTCAAATAAGATGGCAAAGATTTCTATGTGTTCATAATTGGCATCCAGGAAAATAAATTGTTTTCTGATTAGTAGCTGTTGTATTGGCGACTCAAGCATGATGAAAAACAATCTTGAGGGCTATAGAATCTTCCTAACCCTAGATTACTTTATTTCCTTGAGGGTGCTTAAAGTTTTTTGGGGTAGCCTTTGAAATTTGCCTTTCTATTGGATTTCTACCAACCTTCAATGCCACGCTCTACAAACATTTTATAAAGTGTTGGAAAGTAGCCTGAGTGCTGAAGGAGAATGGAGACAGAGATAAGAGGGTATGTAAGGTCATAAGAAGTTCATAATAAAATGAAAGCAAGCCATGTCTATTCATCCTCAGCTTAAGGTTATCCTACTTTCCCTAGGAAAACACATCCTGTCAAAATCTCTGTGAAACTTGGGAATGGCTCCCTGTGGTGTTTCTGATACTACATTTCTGGCAAAGCAATATAAGCTGCAGCAAATACTCTGTCACACAATATCTGTTTTCTGGTATTTCACTATCCATGTGTATTTCCTCCAACTTTCCTCCAGGCTATTAAAAATACAGTTTCCTTCCCTTTCCTTCCCCAAAATGGTGGAAGTGACAGTGATGCCCGCTTGTCACTATATTTTCCATCTGAATGTTTCTTTGCTGCAAGCAGTGTGTCTTTTCTTTAAACAAGGAAGACCAGTTTATTTGTTAAACACTGATATTCCTTGGTTAAGGATTACAGTTTCAGTAAAACAAATACCATTCCCAGAAATATTTGCTAAAATGCCCTGAAGAATGCACCACTTATATTTTTGAAATATCCCATTGTGAAAGAGAGACTGGCCTAATCTCTAGAAGATTCTTTTCTTTTATTTTCTTGGCACCATAGTAATTTGTCCTAAAGGAATTTTATTTAAAAAAAAAACAAAACCAACAAACAACAACAAAAAACACACACACAATAAAAAAAAAAAAAAAAAAAAAAAACAAGCTCACAACTCGAGTGTATTTTCGTGTGCATTTGTAAGATGAAATTCATGTCTTATTGAAGACAAAGGTATTTTGCCATGTCACATAGAGAAAAGACTCAGGACCTTGAAAACCTAGCATGTCCTTAGGGGTCTCGTAATGTATCACAGCATTTTATCATGACTGGATACATGTTAGGAGGATGATCTGTGTAAGCACAGTAAGGTGTTTTGAACATACATTTTTGACTAGGTCAAGCTGTGAACTATGTAGTGCCTGAGGAGTTAGAAATAATCTTTCTTGCTGTTATCTGTTTTACCAGTGTGTGATCTGTATCTCTGTGAGATTTATCTTTTCTGATATTGGTGGAAATCTCCCTGCTCGCTGTGTAGGACAATTTTTTTTTACATTCTAGCCTTGCTCCTTTTGAGTGTTTAAACCTGGTAACCAAGAGAGCTGACTTTTAGCCTTTTGGGTGGTTGACCTTTCTGGCAAAGAAATGAAGGGTTTATAGCAGATTTTATGTGTATACTTTTGAACTGTGTAAAATAGCTCAAAATAATATGTGATAGATACAGTGTAGTGTAAAGGGTAAGGTTATGTGTCAGTGTATACCAGCAACATTGATAATCACATTATCCTCTCTAAATTTTTATTTCTGCTGACATTTTGCCATTTGAAACTTTATTCATTTCCTTATGCTGTTTTGCATTTGTTTTATAAATGATGTGTGCACAAAGCTATGCCATGGTCTAGAAGAAAGGGAAAAAAGTATCTAATATTAAGCCCTAAAGGCATCTGTTCAGTAACCTGTATCTGAGAGTAAAGCAACCATTCTGCCATCTGTTATATTTTCTGTTTGATGGCTATTGCCCTCATTGTAGGTTATTGCAGGTCTCAAAGGGCTATGCTCACTTTGCCTTTGAGCCATTTTCTAGAGAATAAAAAATATTTTGCATTTTCTCCTGTCACTGCACAAGCTGTATTGAAAAGATTGCTTCAATTACTAGATCACTTATGTTGTTTTTAAAGAGAATTGATTTTGTTTTCATGTAGTATAGATGAAAGTGAACTCTCTAAGAGGTTATTAAAATGTGATGTTGTTGCTGTGCATGACTCTGCATAATGTTATGACATTATTTACTATTTATTTCAGATATTTAGTCAAAAAAAACCCGTCTCTGAGCAGCTCTTTGTCACCTGTACACAGGAAAAGGAAGGTGTTATTTAGAGCTGAATGCTAAAAAGCAAAAATATAACATATATAGAAGTTGGTTTTTTTCAGTCTCGTTCCAGCCACTAATCTGTCATGATCTTTGTCAGAGTAAGTCAGATGTTTTATGAAGAAAATAGCAACTCTCTTCTCTCACTATTTTCTTGGCTCTGCTGAGTGTGAAAGGTGCAATACACTGCTGTGATCCTTTTCAGATAGTAATTTCATTTCTTTGCCAAGACTAACAAACAGATAAGTAGAAGCCCACACACTTCACCTGCCAGCACTTGCATTTAAACTGTAGCTTTTCTTTGAAGCAGAATTTTCTTCATTTTTCTGAGTGAAAAAAAAAAAAAAAAATAAGAGACTGTGAGGATGAAACACTTATTTTTAAGGTAAGAAATAGTCCAGAATTTCAGAGGCCCTTTGTGACCCTTAGTTAATGAAATGACAAATGAATGGCAAAAATCTGTTCCTTATTTATTGATAGCAAAATGACAGCCTCTCCAACATGAATGGTTTGTTAAAACTAGCCAAT
>JAOTQP010001652.1:30391812-30404753 GCA_026413545.1 Cichladusa arquata | reverse complement strand
GATTCAATTCATCCCATAAAACTCACTAGCTATTCAGCTGTTGAGTAAGATAATGCTCTCAGATCAGAAAACACAGCATCACACTCAGCCTGCTCTCCCATGCTTGGAGCATGGCACAGCAATTGATGGTGCCCTCGTTGTCATTAATCCTTACCCATATGTAGAAGAAAGAATACAGAGAGAGAAAGAACAAGCTCATGAAATTAAATCTTTAATTAAGATAGTGTGAGACAGTGAGATATTGCCAGAACCAGATCCATAATCAGGGGATAATGCAAAAATTTCCACTGAATCTTATATAAATGTAAAAATGAAGAAAAAATGAAGATTCCATATCAGTGAGTTGTTGTCTTTCCAAAGTTAAGGAAATGATTTTTTTGCCATTCTGATTTAAGAGCCAGGAATTACCAGTGGTATTCCTTGAAAGCAATCTATAAAATATCATGTTGTTTAGACCATCCTTTTTCTTGCTTCCCATGAACTATATAGGTGGTCCATTCAGAACTTCTCTTCAGGCTTTCCTTTGAGTGTCTCAACAGATATAAGAAAAGTTGAACCTATATAAGAAAAGTGACCTTTAGTTAGATTTTATGCCAGACGTGTCATTATGTGTATCTGTATACGTTCTTTTCTCTGGTTTATATCCAGAGCACTTCTATGCCTTTAAATATTTATACTTCTACCATAGAGCAGTCCAGCCCAACATTACATTTTATAATATAAGTATTATACTTATTTATTAGGTTTCAGGTGCGGACCTCATTCATTTTTGTATGTGGAAATTTTTCAGTTTTAAATTATTCTCTCCAGCATGGCTTTGTCACCCTCTGGGTGCTCCAGAGCTCTGCAATAAAAGTTTCGTTAGCCAAAATTACACTGTCTTCTACTCAGGTTTCTGTGCTTTCTCTTGAACGATAAACAATAAAGAACTTTACAAATAATTGCCAGGAAAACCTTATTGCTCAGAGGAGAGATTTGGAAGACGATTGAAACTAATAGAGGGCAAAGGATTCCTTTTTTCCTAATATGAGGACAAAAATCAGCAGGTAGTAGCAAGAAGACCTTGAATTTGGGACATTGCTTTGAGATGCTAAAAGAAATTAATTGGTTTCGTTTATTATTGAGGATTCACCTTTCTCCACTCAGATGTTATTTTGAAATAGATAGTGGTGTGGGTTTTTTCTTCCCCACAGATGCAGATTTACATGCAATTGTTTTTTCAAGAACTGAGCATGATTTTGCATGTGCAAAATGACAGGCAGTAGAGATGCCATGATATAATACATGCAT
Source organism: Cichladusa arquata (assembly GCA_026413545.1). NCBI lineage: Eukaryota > Metazoa > Chordata > Aves > Passeriformes > Muscicapidae > Cichladusa > Cichladusa arquata. Next base: position 30,403,463 of record JAOTQP010001652.1, on the reverse strand, counting down.
ATATATATTTGAACAAATACCTCTTGAAAGCAAGAAAAGCAGTGCTACTGCTAAGACTGTGCTAGTATTTCCTCCACTTTACTATTGAGGCTTTTCTAAGTACTTCCTCATCTTGCTTCTCCATATGTTTCCATTTTGCAACATTTAAGTAACACATGCCTTCAGAACAGTGATGGAGAAAATCTCTCTCAAAGGAGAACTGATGCTCAGATACAAATAGTTTGAAATGTGGAGATTGTTTGGAGGCTGAAAAGGTGCTTACTATGTCTCTTTACAGCTTCTCTGTGCAATACCTACACAAAGCATGTAATATAAAGGTCTTTTTTCATGAGCAAGGATTTAATACTAATAAAAAAAAGTGGTTATCTCTGGTGATATCCTTGTGTAGAGTGTCTTTTAAAATAATGCATCTTTGCCCACATTCTATAAATAAAATGGATTATAAAGATTGCAATGACAATTCTTGCAGTAATTAGAACTGAATCTGTGATGCTTCCTTTGTTAATTTTTACAGGTCTTTCTGGTCTTGTTATTTGTTCAGAGATCATATTCTGAGGAAGTACATTCAGAAAGTATTTATTTCTTCAGTAATAACTCTGAAACTTAAGAAGCACTAATTGCCACTAAAGGTTATTCAGAAAACTCTTACTAGTAGGAACGAAGAAATAATTGTTTTGGTGACTTTTGCATCTTTGTTGTAAGATACTGAAAACTACTCCAAATCCCACTGAAATAGCTGGAAAGGTTTTCATTGACTTCGGTGAATTTAGGATAGAGCAAATTAAAAGCTGATAGCCTCAAACTCTCTCCCTACTAGTAGTAATATTTAATACCTATTAAAATGGTAATTACATCTGTTTCTCTTTTCTGCTTGCATTTCTCTAGGTGTTGTGACAAGCCCATGCTATGTTTCTTTCCTCTGGTCCTGAAGTAGATTTCTACATATGTGCTTTAACTGTGAGATACTATGGGTGATGCAAGAAAGCAATCAATCCCTTACTTTTGTGAATGCCTTGAGGTTAATTCTCATTAATTAAAATTAATTTGCTGATCTTTTTCTCAGTCCCATTATTGTAGCTACAAAACCCACTAACATTTCTATGTATAAAAGTATTAATATAAGCTGCTTTTCCCTGTTTTATCACCTTTTTTATTTACTTTTTTTTTACTTTTACTTATCTTTTATTTCCTCTGCACAATGAGGAAAAGATTGCCTCATGACAGGACTTCTTTGCTAGAGAACAGAGATAAACTTTCACTGATCACAATACAAGCAGGAAAACATCAAGAATTCTTTTTCATTATAATAATATATTCCATTGCATATGTTCACAGCCACTTTGTTTATAATATGCTTACTCACAAATAAGTTGGCTGAACCAGTTTTTTTATAACAAACAATAAATTATTAAATAAATGTAAATAAATAATTTAAATAATTAATAAATTAATAAACAAATACTTTAATTTTGATCCTCCACTTCTCTTCTGAGATGCACTATCCTTTCTAAGTGGTAGCACTAAGAGTTGACTGACAGATACAAAGTTCTGGTCTGTTTTTCAGTTTGCATTTAGTCTTACCTCAAAAAATAATTAAATGCTCACTATGTTTAAAAACAAAACCACATCCTTTTATTCAAACTATTTGAAAGCAAAATAAACAGCAGATCCAAGCATATCTTGATATGGGAAGTAAAAGTTCTAATTTAATTTTCCTCAGAGAATTTTTTTATTAAGTCAACTAGAAATCAAAAAAAAATTCAGATTCAGAAAACTTCTCACTGTTTCCAAAAACATATTTTTAAAGATAGAGGGGAAGTTTTCATATATTTTTTTTCCCTCTGCTGTACTTAAGCATGGGATGCTCCACTTTAAGGGACTCCATCAGGCCCCAACATGCATACAAGCTGTGTGTCTGAAGATTTCTCATTTTACCAAAGCACAAAATTATTGGTGTTATTGGTACCAATGCTGCTGGCATTACTGGTATGAGTGCTACAGGTACTAATCAGTGGATAGAAAAGTTCCTTCAGGCTGAAGTATTCCATATGTTTCGGGCTTTTTATTTGCTTGGAGGATAGAGTGGAAAATCAGCTTTAATCCAACTGTAATCCTATGCTTGGTTCCTTAACAAAATCTCCACTCACTTTCTGTAGTTCCCCATACCTTTCCATCACTTTGTCTCTCTTGCTTTCCCTCTCAGTGGTCAGTAAGAAGCACTGGGACTTCATCCCTTCCTCTTTTTCAGGTTACATTGTGGTAGCTGACTGCTGAGTAGCTCAATATGAAAATAATTCATTTCAAAAAGTTCAAATTTCTGAACGTGGGTACATTTCCTGCTCAAGGAAATACCACTGGATCAGCAATGATCATGCACTACCTGATACTATGGTCCAGCCTGCTTGTTATAAGGAGGAGAGCAGGAAGGGAGAAAGATGTAAATATTTTAAACACTAATTTGGAAAATAAATTAATTTGGGACTTTGCGTAGTTCTATTAAACCCTCAGTTTAACTAGAAACAAAGGAAAGTGCTAACATTTGCACTTATTGTTTCAACTCTATACAGATTCATTAATCCTCATTCAAACATTTACTTACTGAATGATTCAAACTGTTAAACATGCACTCTTCTTACCAGCCAGTTGAGTAAAGATTTTGTTTGAACACTTTTGAAGAGCTACCATAGGTGACATTTTCTTCACTATTGGCTTGTATACCCAGGCCAGGATAGGTTTGGAGCTGTGGAGCTCCTGAATACACACTGCAGTAAGCAGGACACTTCAGAGGGAAGGCATGTGAAAGGTTTTTGAAGGATAATTTTCAGAATGGTTTAAAAGAAAAGCTAACTTTGAAAAACTGGGGAAAAGTCGTCTTGTCTTAAATAATCATTCAATAGAATGGGTATTTTTCTTTCTTCTTAGAAAATCACCAGCTTGGCAAATTCAAGCTGCAACAGAAAACTTGGGTGATGGCACAGTATTGTAAGAGGACTTAGAGGGGATTGCTGAGTAACACTGTGCCTGAAATGTACTTCAGACAGGAAAACCAGCAGTTTCCATAACTTGGCTTCCAAGAGGGAAGGAAGTCATTGCGGTACATGAGGGGAAAGATGAAAGGTGTTTTATTTTCAGATTTTCTATTCTTTTGATGTTCAGGCAGTAACCTTACAAGATGAGGCCCTGAATATTGCCAAAATGACCAATTTCCAGGTTCTTGTCCTTGTCATAGATAGGACGCAGACTTTAGCAATAATTTTAAATCCTCGTGGCATCAAAACATTTCAAGATGATTTTTCTCTGACCCATTTAATTTTGCCTTTAGGAAATGTCAGGTGTGCCTTCTAAAATGAGGCCACATTTCTAGGAAGCTTTATATACCACAAATTGAAGAAAAAATATTCCTACAATCTGTATTATTTCCCCTTTTTTGCAGGTTCGACAAAGAGGCAAAATACTACCTCAGTATTATATAAACTGCTATGATTACCATTATTATAGTTCAGTTTTTAGCTCTCTAACTGACACTGAGCATTTCTTAATGCTAATACTGAGAATACTTTTAAGGCTAATTTGAAGAATGAGAATCAATCATGTATCTTCAGCATGGTGACAGAAGAAAACCCTTCCTGAAAACCAGAACTAGCATGTGAGTATTTACTTGTAAGTGCATTGCCACAACACTTTCTTTGCTTTTCCTTTCACAAATCCTACTAAAATTTGAAACACTCCGAATTCTTCATAAGCATAAGTAAAACAAATGAAAGCAGCTGCATTTGAGTGGGAAGCATCAGGCAGTGAGTGCATAAACTCTGCTGGCTGAAGAAAAGGTGATAATTAAGGGATTGCTTCTGATGGTGGCCCCTTTCAGCACCCATTGACTCACTGGAATTCCAAACATTGCAGACGTATCTCTGTGGTTGTGACAGTAAAGAGCCAAGTTTGCAATGGCAGTCACAAATGATGCAGAATTTTCTAAAGGGCAGAGTGTCAATCCTGCTCCTACTAGAGCCAGGAATACTTCATCAGAGAAGTATTTTTGGAAACCTCACTCATACCTTGCTGTCAATGTGAAATGCACATTTTGGAGTCTATTTTACTGTCATAACAGATCTCTTTAGAGCGCAGAAAGTAGTAACCACAAGAAAAGAAAGTCTACAAAAGTCAGTCTGGAAATAATGGCAGGCTAAAAATCAATGCAGAAGACCCACTGCATAATGAGGAAAGAAGTAATGCAGATGTCCTTTAAAATGAAAGTAGAGTATTAAAAGAGAATCAATGTTACTATGACCTTCAGTGTAAAGCTCTTTGAGATACATCACCACGGCTATTGCCCACCTTTTGGCAACAGCACAGTCACTTTGATCTCAGTTAATCAAGGCAAATAAATACTTTCTCCCCTCTTAATTGAACAGTTTCCTCTGACAAGCACCACAGAAGTCAGTAGATTTGCAGTCCTATTGGTAGGATAACTTTGCTTAATAATAATTGAATGCTTTCAACAAAGTGCCATGCAGTTCAGTACCCAGTTCTCCCAGCTGCAGAGGTTACAAGTTACTGGAGCCAGGTAAAACTATCCTGACTGTTTAGGAAAAGATCCCTGAAAGATACTAGGTAAATGTCACCAAAAAAGCAAGTACCAGCAATGGACTAGTGCTTAGCACAAATTTCTGCATGAGTCCATTAATCACATCAAGGGCCACTTCCATCCTTAATGGCATTATAATGAAGAAAAGCTTAGTATTTAACTAACTTCAGAATTGATTTTGCTTATGGAGAATTTTAATGTATTACTAATGCAACACTAATTGCTGGAAATAGACATGTACAGGAACCAACTGAGATTTTATTATTTGGTTTCTATTTTTGGTAGCAAAAAAGTTTTTAACTGCAATAGTAGCAAAACCAGAACTTCAATATATTCTCCAAAACACATTAAAACAAATATTTAACTAACAGCCCTTAATTTACTGCTGCAAGATTTACTGGATTATGAAAAAATACTGAATTAACATTATTTGGGTTTTTGCTGCCTCAGTAACTTGAATGAAATCTCATCCTTCAAAGAGTGATCTTCAGTATTTCCATTCTAATAGGATGCTGAGAGCAACATCACATGTTGCTTTTCCAGTCAGCCTAGGAGAAGACATAATTGTGGAAAGTGGGAGAAATCAGAGGAAAGTGGGGGAAACCTGAGAGGATCTTGTGGGCAAGGTACTGCCTGGGAGTCATAATTTGGCAATCACAGACCTACACCCTGGTCATTGTATTGATGTGGTTTTGAACTGCTGCTCTGAATTAATCTGTCTTTGATATCAGCTTAAATAGTCTCTAGTTACTTCAGGTGCGAAAAAATGAGGAAAAGAGCAAGTTGGAAAAAGTTTTGACACTTCCTTTTAATTTATAAAGCTGGTTAAAATACCTGCATGTTTTCAATTAAAAGTGATTTTGGCTGAAAATCCTTGAAAATAGATTGGTTAGGTAATCTAGAAAATAACTTGGTTTGGTTTTTACTATTTGACTTTTTCTGACGCGAATTAGTCATTGGCAATGACCTAGTTCTGAATACATTATGGACAATGCTATGGGAAGTCCATGTACAAGGGGAGTCATATATCTTTCTCTGTCAGAGAATGTCATTGCAGCTAAGTAAAAACATCTGTAATTGTATCAAAGGAGGCTTCTTAGTCACCACATTTCAGGTGATGGGGTTTTAATTTTTGTTTTCTTTTGGTAAGCAGCACAATAATGTGACAGAGATCAAGGAACCAAAAGTTTCTTCGTAAATACAACCTTCTTGATATGGAAAAACAAGTTAGCCAACACATGTAAAAGGTGGCATCTTGTAAATAAATCTGCTTAAAACATCTTTTTTAAACCTCTTTTTAACTCAAAGCATCTAATTAATGAATGCTTCCCAATGCATTATATTTTTTGCCCCTAATTAAATATCGATTACATTTATACTTGCAGTATTTCTATGATCCTTGTTATCTTACAAGTATTTTACAAAATTACTCAGTGTGACAAACAATTTAAATAGTATTCTCAGACAATATCAAAGCATTCTAATGAACCTTAAAGTATTTCTAGTCCAAGAAATGAGTATGTTATACCTCATTAAGAAACCAAATGTCTTCCTGTGTTTGTTGTTTTGTTGTTGGGGTTTGTTTTTATTTGACTGCCCACAGTTTCCCAATCACAAGGCATTTATGGACAAGTATTTAGATATTGTGTTATTTTATAGTGTTTAGAATTAAGAGGAAACTGTTATGGCAAGACTAAATAATAAGTTGTCTATGAAAAGAGAGAACTGAATTAAGAAGCTCCCTCAGTTAGCTTGGATTTTGATGTTCTATTCCTTCCTATAACTTAACTAACATAGGAATCCTGCATATGGAGACTGCATATGAAACACTGTGTTGAACACATCATATCTTTTTTCAGGGATACATGACTGTTCATCATAGGAAGAAATATGCAGGGAAAATATAAAAATATAAAAAAGATATAGAGAAAATTTCTATATATGTTTCTAAATATAGAAATATGTAGGATGGCTAATTCTCACTCCAGTATTAAATGTAGAAACAGCTGGGATATGCACAGTGGAGATGGAAAAGAGATCTGATATATGATGGTTTGATATGCTCCTTTTTAAATTTGGCATAAAATTAATATATATGGAATAATGAGCTCCTTGGAATATTTTGAGAGCATGCAAAGAGAGAAACTTAATTCAAATTAAATTTAAATTACTTTGTTGTAGGCTGTTCAGAAAATGTGAAGGGTGAGATTCTTAAAATGGTGCTGTCCTAGATCCCAACAAACTCATGGAGATAGTGTCAGATGTAAACCTCCATTAAAGCTAAAATAGATAAAAGTTTAAAGTGTTAGTTTCTTAAATGAAAAAACATTTACTTATATTGAAATAGCTAAAACAAATATATTTTGCTTTAAAGATTATTATATTTTTGAAATTTACGTTTGGTGGAAGCAATTCTCTAATTTTTCTAAAGTGAGTGGAGGTTTTAAACATATTAAGAACTCAGAAATAGTGGGTATTTCAAAGTTTCTGAAAATCTGAATGCTTAAATCCTTCAAGCTGAATGCACTATTTCTCATCTAATAAAGTTGCTTCCACCTGAATTCTGACAATATCTTTTCCAGCAGAATAGTCCTTTGCTGGGGGCAGAAAGATTTCCTTCAGTCCACAAACCTTTGTGAATGGCTGCTTTCAACATAAAAATATTTTTGCCTACCTTTCCCATCTTTTCTGTTGCTTTTAGCATTAGATCCTGGTGATGAGGTCATCTTCTGCCACATCACAGAGGATTGTTCTCCTGCAGCTGAGACTCATTTCACTGAAGGTAGATGAGGCATACAAGAAGCAGAGCAGAATGTGAAGGTTTTGTGCTCTGCCTCCCCATGATCTAGATAAATGTAGGCTTTTTGTGTCTTTAGTGTTGTTGAGCCAGAACATTTCTCAACTGCCAAAATCAGACAAAAAAATCAAAATTCACAACTGGCATAGCTCTGTGTATGATATACAAACTAACATTTTCACAGCATGCCATCAATTTTAAAGTCTATCTTTCTCAGTAAATCTCACACAGGGCAGGCTTTCTTGAATGAGAAATCACCAGCAATGTGGCTTTATTTATGGGATCGATCACACTATGGAAATAAAAATGTTATTCATATTAGTGCATGCAGCACCATTTTTGATAATGTACATAATTTTAAATTCCCAGAGTAGGGTCCAGAAACATATATTCTCCATCACCTTTTCAAATCTGAAGCTTTAAAAGCTTCATATTTTCTTGTTAAATGTAAGGTTCCCCGTAGCTTAAAAAAGTAGGAAGTGTGTGTACAGTTCAACTTGTTTTTAAAGAAATACATGATATTTTACTCTGGCAGTTTGCATACCTGGCTTGATTGAATAATTCTTTACAAAAAAAGATTGTATGGAAAGTTTGTAGGTAGAATATTTATTCAAGGATAAGTATTTTTTTCAGTCCCTTAAGCAACTTTTTAATGGAAACGTGGAACTAATTTTTCCTTTAAAAGCTTGGGTTGCAGAAAATCCAGGGGATGTTACAATGGAAAAGGCAAAATATTTTTATGTGCTAACATTCTACTTGAAGGGGAGACAAACGCTATCTACATTTATAGAGGCTATCCTAAGAAATGGGAAATCTTCCTGTGTGCGGTTTATCAGTGCAGTTTATCAATGCAGTTTATCACAGGACATACTTTTCCATAAGGCGATTCCATTCAGAAGATGGAATATCTATGAGGTACATGTGTGCCAAATCCTGAAGTTTGAAATTCCCCTGTGTTGCACAACTTGGAAAGTATGAATTTTATAGTGAGATAACAAGTGGAAAAGTGTGTGCCTATCTTATCTATGGACTGTGTAAACTATGAATTTTCATAAGTTAACATCAATATTCATCAGCTGGTTTAAGTCTACCGTATTTACATGCAATAAAATATATTCTTGTCTATATAGGGCTAAAATTAGCACTGCCTGTTTTCCCCAGAAGATAGTCTCTGCAATATGATGATTTTTTTTTTTAACTGATACTTTAATATACATGAGGATTGTTTATTTTGAAAGGAGTGCAAAGTGGCATCTCTGGCTGCACTGCTCTGAATCTGTGTATCAGGGTAGGTTTTTAGTGGTCTGGTGCAGCAGTTGGTAACCAAACAGTGCTGTGCTGAGTTGCAGATGGTTTCTGTCTCTGCTTTTGCCATATATTTGCTTTTCTCTCCAAGGGTATATCCATCAAAGGTGCTGATAAGCAGCACTAACAGTGTATATCAGAAAGGCCTTGGTTATGGTTTTGGTATGAAACTTGGAGTAACTGTGTCATGGAAAGTGCTTGAGGCTGCCTTTAGAGCTGAATGGATACATCCAGGGACGAAAAATGTGAGATCTCCAGTCTTTCCGAGGACTGAGATTTTTGTTTGTTTGTTTGTTTGTTGGTTTTGTTTTTTGGGTTTTTTTGCTTTGGGTTTTTTTTTTTTTTTTTCCCTGTCTGTACCGATGAATGGGAGTCAATTCCAGGTTTTTTTTTTCATTAGTGCAATTTCTAGATTGCAGAAAAACATATCAAGGTATTTGAATAGCAAAGGATGTCGTGATAGGAAATGCCTTATCATTATTCCTCAGCACAACAGGAAGTTAGCAAGGGGATATTCAAATTAATGACTTGTGCAGACTCCATTGCATTGTGAAGTGCTAACAACTTCAAGATGCATTTTTCTAGCTAGAAACTGTAATGACCAAAATGAAATATAAATACTTCTTGAGATATTTTTTGACACCTTTTTCTTTAAAAGTACAGTGCTTTTTAAAGACAGTAAGTATAAAAACTTGTGTTTCTGTTGACTTTCTTCCCTACAATTGAGAGCCTCAATGTGATCTAAAAGCAGACTAGGAATTTATCATAGACCTTGAACATGCTGCTACATATATTTTATTTCGTTTGGGGTTTATTAGTTTTCCAATAGATAGTGGGGACCGTGACTGTTATTAATGGTATAGATGTTGTATATTTTAAGTTTTTGATTTATGCATTTTAAATATTCTTTTTCAAAAGTTAGTTTTTAAAACTACACTTTTAATTCTTGTCTTCATAGGCATAGGTGCTTCATTTGCATGACTGTTGTGGTAAGAAGTATATAATTACATTTGGCTTGTCATATTTGGAACCTGTAGCTCCTGATGACCTTCTTCAAGAGAAAGGAACTGTTCAGGGCATGAATAATACAACATGTGCATTTTCTTGCATCACTTTTACCTACTTTAGTATAATACATATTTATGTCTTTGTCCATTTTCCATTAATTTTGATTTTTAAATCTCATACTTGTATCTCATGCCTGCACATACAAAAACTCCATATAACTGGATGACCTGAGATTATTCTCTATGAAGGTTCTTAACATGGTTTAGACAAAAGGGGAAATTGCTCTCTCAGACTTTTGCAAGCTCCATGGCAGAGATTTGTCACTTTGACTCTGCTCTGGGCAGACAATCTCTCTTCTACAGAGGTGGTATTTTTTGCAAAAAATTGTAATAATTTCTGACAGGCCAACAGGCAAACAGAAAGGGACATTTCCACCTTGGTATCATCCATTCTGATTGCATAAATCTATCTAGCAAAAGAAATGGGAATAAGATTTGGATCCTGAAGCTGCTGGCCTTAGTGTTTTGTTCTGTGGTTGAAAGTATGTTGCTTCAATCCACCGTCTATCTCAGATTCAGAGGATGAGTTATGTTGTATCTGACAGAGTGATACACATTAATTATTGTAGCAGAAGTTACAAATTATGCTTTAATGTGAAGAATATTATCAGATAATGATTTTTTTGAACTCTGACATCTATATGGTGAGAAAAGTACAATTTTCTTCTCACTGAATTTCATGACTACTTCTAACATAAATGATAAACCTTTAAAGTGAAGCAAACAGATTTAGTAGTACAGCTTCCACTTAACACTAATAGGACTTTTAAGGCTAATTTCCTGTGCATCAACTGGAAAATATGCCACTTAATATAATCTAAACATGTATTTATAGCTTAATTATTCTCTACCATTAGACAAAATGCACCATTACATAGTTCCATAACTTATTTTAATGATATCCTGTACTATGCCCTCATTGGAGAAAACACTTCAAAATGTTTTTAATACCTGCAGCTATGATAAATCTGACAACTGTGAGTGTATATAGTTTGGAAAGAAACCCCAAAACCTCAAAGTGCAATGAAAACTTATTTGTCAAGCTGGAGAATTTTATTTTGAAAATTGTAATGGCAAACAAAATGAGAGAAACTTCTGAAGAATATAGAGAATTTCAGCCTTCTGGATGTATATAGGAACAGACACCTGTAATTTTACTGGTATGAGTAATGGAAGAGAACAGACTTTGTATCTGAAACAACAGAACATGCCTGCTGCTTAGAAAAATCCACCCAACTGAAGAAAATACACTGTCACTACTTTTAACAATGTTCAGAGTGTCTATCGTGGGTGATCATTTCACAGTGTTTGAAATCTCAAAAGTATAAACTTTGACAGCTGCAGTAAAAAACAGGACAATTTTTAGAAAAAAAACAACAAATTTTTTTGTTCTTTCTTTCCCAGGGTATGTTTGATCAGCCAAAGTGAATTTGAAAGGAAATGGCAAACTTCCTTGAAGTGGCCTTCAAAATAAAAAAGGTAATATGTTAACCTGCTGGGAGTATGTAAGACTGAAAAGTCTTGTAAATGACTTTGTGGAAAAGCAGCATGCAAGAATTCCCAGTTATTGCAAAGTGGTTATACTTGCTATAATATTGACTTCCAGAATTTGGTCACACCAGAGGAAAAAAAATCAGGATATTTCTCAAAGACTTGGGGGAAAAATGACCTTCCAGATGGCACATGGCATGACTATTGGGGTTAAGAGTACCAAGAGTCCTAGTTTGGAGGACAGGTGTCTGCCAATAAAAGCAGAAGCTTCTCTTTGAAATGGAGAATGTAAACCCCCTCCCTCCAAATTATTATGATTTTGAAAATGCGGGGTTCTCAGGCAAAGATATGGGAATTAGGAATAACAGTTCTTTACTAGGAAAATTAAAATAGAAATACAGTATTA
>JAOTQP010001652.1:30333433-30384478 GCA_026413545.1 Cichladusa arquata | reverse complement strand
TTTTTTTTTTTTTTTTTTTTTTTTTTAGGGGGGGGGGGAGCAGTTCTCCAGCAAGAATTGATATTTCACCAAGTGCTGATATTTCAATATTAGTTTAACGTATGAGAATCAGTGGATTGATTTTATCAAATCCTTTCTATATGTGGATCCAAGTTATTGTTACTGCTACCAATTCACAGTGAAAACGACCAGGAAAAGGCATTCTTTCACAATCACAAACAGTAGATGCTTGATAAAGAATATTGATGTCATCACTACGTATTCCCATACAACAATCTACAGAAAAGAATGAAGGCTACAAGAAAAGAGGAGGAAAGGCAGGGGTTCTTTCTTTTACAGAAGCCTTTCAAAACTAGGCAGTATTACATAAACATCACAGGGCTTTTGGGGTGCTGGTCCATACCTTAACTACAAAAAGAAAGGAAAATACCAGACATGCTTCCCCCAATAACCTCCAAAAATACCATTCTGTTTCTGCCTGAGTTTAGAAAGTGATTTCCTGTCTGCAGATTTGCTGATGATTTTGTCACTGAATGTTAGCGACTGCAGAACTCTTTTGTGATAATTCAGCTTTCAAAATTCATGTAGTTGGAAGCAAGGGTAAATAGGGGTATAAGCCAATTTCTCATTTATTCAGTTAAGTAAAAATATGCTTTGAAAAATTTACTGTATAATGCTCATCTTTGGTTATCTTACTGAATTACTTCTCAGTCACTGCCATCATTTGTATTTTCTGCATCAGAACCTGGTCTTACAACTTTTTGAGGAGACAAAGGCAATTTTTTAACTTAGTCTTGAATTTTAAATTTTAATTGCAAGGAGATAACTTATTTTTTCCTTTCACTGTAAAAGGCCTTTTTAAATTAAAAAAAAATTATTATTTATAACTTTTTTTTGTATAAGACACCTCTAAACATGCAGCAAGTGACACCAAAAGTCCTTGAGGAATACATATTAAATTTGATTTATTGTACTAGAATGGTTTTGTTCTTGTTTAGCTTTGTACAACCTGCAGCTACTGTTTTCCTTTACAGTGAACTTTCAGTTTTTCCAAAGGCCAAGAATAATCTTGCTTTTAAATGGAAGAAAAGAGAATGACATTTCGCTGTCCGTAACTTAAAAATTCACTTCCTTACTTTTACTTTTTATAAAAAGTGTTGGCATACTATTCATATGAACACTTAGAATCTGTAATCACCAGTAAGGTTTATTGCCCTTGACTTGTTTTCAGCAGAGGTATATGATATTCTTTTTATTTTTTTTCCCATATACAATAAGAGTTATCCTGGATCAGGATGAAGGTACAGCAGAAAAACTTTAATTTTTTAGGCATGTTTTTCATTCAGTAAATAATTTGTGATGAAAAGAGGAGTGATCTAACACTGACCTGGTGTCTAAATCTTCCAGTCATACAATATTACAAACAATGCATTACAAAAATAACAAAGTCCATCATATATATACATTACATTACCAAAGGTATTATTAGTTGAATAACTGGAGGAGAAATTTTGTTGGGAACATCTGTTAATTGGGTCCTTTCTGCACTTCATTCCTTTTCAATCCGTTGTTTTCTGCAGATTCCTTCTTGAGATACTTCATTTTCTTGCACTATCAAGTTGGAGCACCTAAACTGATGCTAGAAATGCCACCCTGAGTCCAACCCTTGCTGGCAACTGGTAGCCTCCACGAAATTCCTTGGGAGCATCTAGTGGTCCATTTTTGGTACATCAGGTTCTCATTTCTCAGTATTCTCTCATTTTATTTGCTTATTTTCACTTGAAGCTTTGTGTCAGGGGACATATTAAAAAAACCTGAAACACACAATTAGTTTTACATCTGTGGCCCTGGTGAGTTTTTTCCACCATAATTTGGAAAGAATGAGAACTGGTGTGTGCTTGTACCATTAGAAACAATTATTTCATTCTGTGTGATGTACCTGGCTGTGTTTTTTAGGGCAGCATCATGCTTTTTATTTTCTAGCATTGAGATTGCTTGAAGAATAAGAGGTGGAATTCCAGGTTGCTTTTTGTTAATATGCAGGACTACTCTGTTTACTTTCACTCTGAAGTAATTGAGTGCAAAGTAGGTAGAGGTGAATGCATCTTTTCAGATAGTGTAAAGAGAGATGTGATCCCAGTGAATTGCATGATATGCTAGATACCATTGAAATTAGAAGAACAATTTGCTCATACTCCATGCAACCATGGAGTTGCTTTTGATAAGCAAAACAAAAATATTTCCTGTGTCTGAGATCTGTTAGCAAACTGTGTGCTTTTGTTGTGTGGAATTCAAATGGGTTTTTATTCCTATTCCTGTTTGAACTCATGCTTCACCTTCAGCTGTTAGATTTTGCAGCCAAAAGAGGTGTTTTGCCTGTAAGGAAGGTGATGAAAAAATGTTTGCTGTACGCTAAGAAGAAAATTAACTTGCTCAACATGAAACAAGTAGGTAAATGAGCTTTTCCTCTAAACTCTTATTTCTTACCTGTTTTTTTGCTTTTTTTCTTCCCTTCCAAATCATCATATGAAAGCCAGTGCAGAAAATGAGAGCGGAGTTAAAGACTGTGACTGATTTGCAGATAGCCCTTGTACAGATATGAGAAAAGGAATATAGCTCAGGAACTTCTGTTTTTCTCTGCAGCACAGGGAGCTCAGGCTTGCTCCGTGTACAGCTGTAACACAGTGCTGTCTCAGAGCCTGTAAAGCCCTCAGTGCTCTGCTGCTGTAGCACTGAGGTTATACCTGAGTGTAGTCCTTCATGAATTTAACTATGTCACTAAATGAGAGAGCACAGTGCCGAAACAAACACTGAATTTCTAAGCTGTGTGGTCCACGACAAATGCAGCCAGTGTTTCGTTTATCGCAACCAAGGTTTGTTTCTATCCTTTATGAGCAGCTGCTCTGAGCTGCAGAAGCAGCTGAAGGGGCAGTGGTAAATCCTACAGCACCCAAGATGACCTCATGAGACCACCCATGTCGCTGCATCCTATTTTTCAATACTTTCATGGGCTCAAGATAACTAATTTGCAGAGCATATGACTAGCTTCAGGTGTGGCTTGATAAATTCTGCACAAGGGAGAAGAGATGAACCTTTCTCTGTGTATGATGTGGCCTGGAAACAGAGCAGCAGCTTTGTTACACCACACCTGCCCTAAGCAGCCCAGACGGCCTGGACTGGCTCTGCACAGAGCCAGCTCTGAGTTTTCCTATCCAGGGCATGATTAATCCACCTGGATTTGATTATAAATGGTTAATCCCCTTGGATAAACCACAGATGATGTGAACTGACTAAGCCCTGCTGCATAAGAAATATTATTCGTTGACTCTAATAGCAGCTCATGTGATTTAAAATAGAATAGTCTGTTTTGCCAGGAAAATAAACAACTAAAAAAAATAAAATGGAATTGGGTTTTTATCTCAACCATAGATTACATCTAGAAGGATTTTTAAAAGTGGATTTTAAGAGATTAATTTAAAATAATCCCTACAGTTTGATGGGATTTAAAATTGTATTAATTTATTTCAAAAATGTATTCGAAGTCCTTTTAAAAAGTAATTTTCTTTCTTTTTCTGTTGCATAAAAACTTACCTTCCAATTTGTATCATACCATTGGGCAAATGTTAGTTGATGGTTGTTTAATTTTCACTTTAGTTAATATTGATTTATAAAGCTGTGCCATTAACTTCAGTCCTACATCTAAGCATACATAAATTATGAGAAAAACCTGAAAATATCAGATTTTGACCTGAGCCCTAGTGTTTTCTGTCTGATGAAATTAGAAACCCATCCTCCAAATACTGCTTTTATATCACTTTTTACACAGACAGAACTCAACAAGAAATGCTTTTAAATAAGTAAAACACTGGGGAAAAACATATTTCTACTGTTTTAGTATTTCTTTTGCTAGTCTAGGAGAAGTAATGAAAATGTTTTTATGGTGTTATTTGATGATTACGCTCCTCGTGAGGTTAGAGATGTTCATAAAATACATTTAAAAGATGCTGCAAGTTGGAATAAAATGTAGGAAAGAATGGTCTGTGGGTTCTCTGAAGCCAGATTTATTGAAATATTTCTTCCAAATATGTTAAATGAGCCTTCCTTGCACTCATGAATGTGTTCTTTCTGATTCCTGTTAGGACTATAAATTTCATTTTTTCCCTCTGATTTTATAATGAAATGAGAACTATGGATTATTGAATAGACATAATGCTTGTAAGTAGGTGAAATTTGGCTCTGGGATAGCTAACAGTGTGGGGAGAGGTGACTGATGTGTGGATGGCACAAAAGTATTTACATTACTAATTCTGTGTTCCCTGTATGGTAAAGAGGTCACCTGAATTCCAAGGCATCTCTTCTGTCTTTCCAGCCTTCCTCCCATCTTCTTTTTCTTTCTGGAAAAATGAAAATCCTTTTCTGTGTAGGGTCAGAAATATAATTGGAAAGCAGGCTATTAGACAGGAAATTACATCTAATTTTTTCTGGATGAACTCATCCATGGTGAGAAGAATAAGAAAATAACCCTTTGTACAGATTTTTGTTCAGAAAATAAAGAAGCATGTGGATAATTCTTTATGAAAACAGGTTTGGATGATCCAGAGTATCAAATTTGGCTGAATAATAAGATATCATGTTTTATTCCCTTTACATTTTTTCCAGCTGAGAAGAGTAACAGTACCATGCAAAGGTAAGTTCTTAATCAGTCCAGGAAATGTGATGCAGTCCTAGCCTTCCAGGCTATTATTTTTTTTGAAGAGCAAGAGAATTTCTCTGTCTTGATGTTTACAATAACTTAAAGGCCAACTAGATTGTAATTTAGATTCCACTCACATAGGCAGAAAACAGTCTGTCTAATTTCAAATATGCTCTCCAATCTCATGTATTGTTATAAGAATATATATAATTTTCTAATGACACCTCTATATACAAATGCCTCCATGACATTAATATGGTTCTCTGCTCACAGCAGTTATACTCCTATATATACTCATTGTTTTTAGCAAGATATTTCAATATTTATGTGAACATCCTAATAAAATGGGAATAATTCCTAAGGGTCTTTCCCTGTTATAAAATTACACCAGAAACACAATAAAAACCCCAAAATTATTTACTGCAGAGCAACCCCTCATTCCCTATCCATCACACGACCACTTCCTTAGTTTCCAGGCATGGAAAGAGGGTCATGGAGGGGGAAACTACACCTAGCTATGCTCACAGCCCATCTATGCCCTATTGATTTTGTGTGATGGTGAGAGCTCTCTGCCTGGGCACCAGATTGCACCTTCCTGTGGGAAGAGTGAGGAGGAGCAGCACTCCTGGCTCTGGGGAATGGGTGAGTATTTTTCAGTGCACGACTTGTACAGTTGGCAAATTTAATATGGTTTTCAGCTATCATACTTGAACTTTAAACACATGAGTTCATTTATCATGAACTCAGTCATTATCAGCATTTTGCTGCTACCTGCTAAGATCCTAAGTCACTGCTGATGTTTCTTTGGTTCTCTGTGCTTTCACAAGGCTTCCTTTCATTTTTTTGCACCATTCCCAATGTGCTTTAGAATATTTAATTGCTCTTAATTTTAATATTTCAATTAATATTAAATTCATGATGGATGCTTATGGTATTTCTAACAGTTGTTAGTTGTTTCAAACAGTTGTTCATTACTTTATACTGAACTAGAAGAGCTTGTGCTACACTTATCCCGTTGTGGTGGGGGAACTATGATTGATTAGATCAGGTCTCCAAATATCTCAAAGTGAGTAGTTTGTATTGAGATTCACATACATTTTTCTATTTACATTTTCCCATTGATGTTGTTCCCAACCTTTCCTAGTCTTGAGGAAGCAGATGTTTTTACATAACTATATGACAGTGTTGTCTGTTTCTCTGGGTCGCTGATATCCTGGCAAACATTTACCCTTGGATTAGAAGGGGAGTGATATAGAAATATCTCATGCTGTTGGACATTATCTGTATTTCATAGGAGCTCTAACAATATTTTACTGTGGCTTCTGTGATATGCCTGCTAATATCTGAAGTCTCCCCACATTTGAAACTTTCCACAGGTTTTGTGTACCTTTGGGTTAAGTGTTTCTGTCCAGTGATTGTTATTCAAAGACACCTGGTCATGCCAGTGTTCCTCCTGCTGGTTACTGGTTAGCACTCTGATCATGTATGTCAGAGATTTCAATTAAGCAGTTCAGATTTCTTAAAACCTTAGAACCTTAGATAACTGATGTCCTTCTCTCTCCTCCCTTTTCCCTGAACATGTAGCTGCCCACCCCTTTTGCCCACTCTCTGCCCAGTGATTTTAGCCATCACACCAATCATTGTACCAAGGGGAATTTTTAGCTCTGCTCAAGGTAGTGACTCATCACAAAGTCGTATAACCAGCTTGCTTTCTGAAATGACTTCATTCTTTGAAAGGGGTTGAGTTTATACTTCTCTGTTGTGCTAGACTCCAGGGCACCCTTCTGTGCTCTATGCACAACAAATGTCTGCTAGAGGCATTATGATTCTAGTCAGTTAACCTAATTGCACTTATGGACTAATCTTCTGTTTGTCACTCACTTTAGACCTTATCAGGGTGGGGAGGAGGGTTTAGTAGGTAAGTACACTTTGGGCTTACACCCTCCCTTCAGAAATAACATTTAACTCGGGCACTTGCATCATATAATGTAATGTACTCTTTGTGTAAACAGCTCTGTGTCAGACCTTGGGGCCTCTGGTGCACCATATTTAGAGATTTTCAGAACAAGTGCCCATATTTGGACTTCAAAAGTCCTCTGGGAACACAGGTAATCTGAAGCCCAGAGCTAGTAGTTTATTAGCAATGTTACTTCCATTTCAATTGAAATAATTAGAGCAAAATAAAATTGAAGTAACTAAACAAATAAGTAGCTACCCAAAGAACATACATGCAGTAAAAAAATTGTTTGCTTATGAGAGACTGAATTTTTCCATCTAATCCTCCTAAAACTTTGGGTGATTTGGTATAGTTTTTCTGAAAGTTTAGTAATTTTTATGTGTGCTCCTGAAGCCTACATTACTGCAAGTTTCAGTGTGGGTTAGCAGAGGTGAGAGGGATACCCATAGCATAAAATGTTGATATTAGTACAATATATTCCTAACCAACTTATAAGAATGTGTTTTCCAATTGTTTTGTTGTTCTAGCAGATTTTTTACAGCCTATACTCAACTTTCTCTCAATTCCTGTATTATAAGCAATTTAGTTATCTATTTTCTTATGAAAACACTAACTGAATTTTCAAACATTTTTATTTGAATTTAGGTGATACTATGACAGACCTTGATGGCAGAGGAGTTTCATTAATCAGTGTTAATAATTTATGATGCTGCACACTGAATTTGTGTCTTTAATTTCAGATTAAATGGAATCTTTACACAGAAAAGCTATTTCACAAGAAAACTAAATGTCCTTAAAGCAGTGTTTAGTTCTTTCCTGACATATGAAATGAGAAATTGATAGATACATTATATCATGATGAGGGTAATTTCTTGAGAAATTTTGCAAAAGCAGTTAATTTTAGGTTTACTTGATGAATGGATATACAAATCATATTGCAATATAAATAAGAGTTAATGTCAAAACAATTTACCTTGAAACCGTTTTTCACTTACAGAGTGCAATTCTGAGTGCAGGGAAACTATAATAAATAATACAAAAAAAGGTCTCTTCATGGGGAGGGTGTTTTGATACACACCATTCAATGAAGAGCTATTCATTATCATTAAATTAAAGAACTTCTTTCATTAGTGGGTGTAAATATCTATAGATATAGATATAGATATATAGATACATATACATATACATATACATATACATATACATATACATATACATACACATATACATGTACATAGATAGATATAGATTAAATGGTGTTATATGAATCACATTAAAGAGCAATTCTTCCCTAATACTAAAATTCAGAGGTCCAGAGCCCTCTTTACATTTAGTTTAAATAATATCCTGATTGAAAAACAGGCAACTGTAGCCAGTAACTCTCTTACTAAACTTTGAGATTTTCAAACTGCAGCAAATCATAAACCAATCCTCATTTGGTTTAAATTATTCAAAAGGAAATGAGACCTACTAGAGTGCCCCTGTCTTCTGAATCTGGCATAGAGGCAATGAAAAAGCACTGTTTAGTTCAAACTGGTATTGTAACTGATTTACACTGTCAAATAAAGTGTGCTTCACCTTTCTTGCTGCATAGATATTAATGTATATCATGAACTCAGCTCACTTTATATCTGCATGGATTAAGTCCAACGAAAGAGGCATTTCTGTGAAGCTGTCAGGAAAACAAACCTGCTACCACATAAAAATACATGCCGCACTCTGAACACCTTAGTTTAACGAATTTATTTTGCTGTGCTTATCCCAGGCTGTGAGGCAGAGGACAGTGATTTATAACTTGCAGTGCCATAGGCCTGATAGGATGATGAAGGACCATTTCTTCTCATTATGCCAACAGAGCTTCTTTTAATCTCTTCTTTTATTCTCTGTTCATTGTTTGCCCTTGGCATCATCAGTCACCAGGCAGTGCAGTTTACAAACATTGTTTTGGCTGGCAGAGAATAAATTGGTCAGCCAATGATGTGAAATCTATCAAATTCCTACAAAGCAGCATCTTGAAACCCCTATTCGAGCTGATCCGTACTTTAGGTAACATTTTACTTCCAAGAAATAGATCTTTCCCTCCTCACTCATTACGCAGAGCAAGATGCATTTCCTTTAATCTTTCAGCAGTCAAAGGCTGACCAACTTCCAAGGGCCATAGAGACTAGATCATTTATCTCTGAACCTTTTTTGCTTTTGTTACAAAACCCACATGGACAACTTCATGAAGGCAGAGTTGAGCAGTATTTGTCATTGTGAGTACCCAAACACGAATAACAGCCAACATGGTGAAATTAGTTGAACTTCATTGTTGAAAGGAAAACATATAAACCTGATAGGTGACAGGAACAGGTCTAAAACCAGAAACAAACAATGTGTCATGTTTATCCAGTTGGCAATATCCACATGAAATCATTTAAACTATAAAGCCCTGTTTGTTTGAGTGGATTGGAATAATCCACAAGTAAATCAGTTGTCTGCAAATAACTGAAGTTGCTGAATGGGAAATTAGGTGCTTCTATTTATTTTATCTAAAAAAAATGAAAATATGGATTACAAACATGAACAAAAGTAGACACTGGTATGGCTGTCCTTAAATAATTAAGCTGTCTGGCAGAGGTATTGGGACCATAATGTGACTAGATACACACTAGAATGGAGAATTTACAGAATATGAAGAATGAAAGGGACATGGTGTTTTTAGTGCCTTACATATATGAATTCTAGACTCTTGGGACAAAGTCTTGAAAAATATCCCATAGCTATCATTACTGCAAACTAGGGGATCACAGACTGAGACTAACAAAAAAAGTAATTTGCTCTAGTCCACTTCATCTGTACTTTCATGTCTGTTTGAATGATTTGAAGTACAATGGGGCATATTTATGGTAGCCATTGCAAGTTGATGAACCTGAAGTTACTGTTAGGTCTGAATTTTAAGGTAAGTTTGAAAGGAAAACATTTTTTCAGTGTTCTGACCTTTCCTATACTCCTGTTAACTGGATTTACTGTTTATAGCCCACAGAGTGGTGATAGCAATGATTAAAGTCTCCCACATGAACCTAAGGACCTGAATGACTATTTTTCAAGAGTTTTGCTCTGCACAAATTTCTCATAAGTGTCACTAATTATTTCCCATCAATAACTGGAAATTGAGATGTGCATGAAAGAGTCAGAAGTAATAATTTAAATGTTCTGAGTAATATTTCTAAAGTTTGTAGTAGCTTATATGTGTGTGTCCCATGGTCCTTTTCTTTACTGGCCTACCCTGGCAATGCCAGGTTTGTGAGGTGTCCCAAAGACCAGGGCTATAGGCATCCCAGGCTGTGTTCATATGTGCCACACTCTTCAGTCTCCACCTGTGACACGTGCCTTGCCCTGCTATGCAGAACTGAGGGTTTTAAGCTGTTTTAAAGTTTTAAATCTAAATAATTTCGATCTGCAGAAGGCTGAGCTGTGGGATGCTGCAGGCTCAGCACAGAAGACTGCAGTGCTGTCAGTGCTGATCTGCAGTGCCAGAGTTCTGGAAAGACAGGTCAGGAGGGAGATCTCTTTCATTCTTATGTGAACTCCGTGGTTTCTACCTGTCTGAAGTGGGTTAAACCAAAAATAAACTCCCTGATCCCAAATCTGTCATTTATTTTGATCTCCAATATTGTGATCAAGTCACAGTAGCCAAGTGTCTAAGAACATGTAAGTCCCTCAAGGACCAGTGGAGAGTTTAGCTGTCCCACCAGTCTGGGCTGTTGAGAATTTTCAGACCTACTGTTGATTCAGAATGATGGGATACAGGCACCCCAACTGCATCAGTTTATTTGATATTCTGAAATGCATCAGCAATCAATAATTTTAGTTTGATCTTCTTGGTGCAAAAAATATTTGTAGATGGAAAGTCTTGGCTGAAAGTCTGTCCCTCAGAATGAAAAAATTCAGGATGAAAAGTAATTTGCTGTAAAAAAAATGGGGGCTCTTTAGTCCTTTTAAAGTAGCAACCAGGGAAGTGTGTTTAACTCTTGGTAAGTTTGATTAAGTGCCATATCTCTCGTGTTCCTTTTTTTGTAAGTCATCAGACTGTCACAGCTGTCACAGATCTGGCTATCCAACTGTCCAAAGTATTTGTTTTAACAAATGACTTTGTGCTTTGGCAGCCTCCACAGGCAGTGAAGTTGTTAGATTGTTAAATTACTGTTTGGATACTTACAAGATTGGCTGCTGATGTCCATTCAATTTACCTTTTATCTTTCTGTGAACACAGTAATTTTTACTGGGTTGTTTTTATATTTTTTGAGGAATTTAGACAGTTACTTTTCTGGTCCTCTCCAAGATCAGCAACTCTGCACAGGACTTTTCTGGAAATGTTTGAAATCAATGAATGCTTATTGAAACCTCCAAAGTTTTTCAAATAATTCCATGTACAGTTAATTTTGTATAACTCCTTCTTTATTTTAAAATGTGTATTCTTTTAAAAAGAACATTTTAAAAGACCATTTTTTCTCCCTTGAGTACACATCTCTCTTAACTCATAGTTTTCATCTTATAGGTTTGCAAATGATACAGGCAATTGCCTCTATGAACTCCTAATATGCATAGCAGAGAGATACAGATGAGGTTGTTGAAATGGTGGAGAATTTACTTTATTTTTCTTAGATTATGGAGCAATATTTTTCACAAACAGCTCTAAGGAAGTCACGGATTGTTACCTGTTTCCTTTTTTGACAGTAGTCAGGGCTGGTAGTCCTGCAGAAGACAACAGATGAGTTCAGCTGTCAGATAGATGTCCCTGAACAGTCTTTTGAGTTTTTCACAGGAAACCTTGCTCTGGTCATCATTCATCAACTCTTGGTGGAGCAGCTGTTGATGGATTCCTTTGAATTGAAGGTAGAGTCAGAGCCAACATCTTCCTTCCCTTTGAAAGAGGATTTTTGTAGGATTTCTTTATCAAATTTAAGAGTTTCTGTGCTAAGGGACTTCTTAAAAGTAATTCATCTTTCATTGGTATATATATTGAAGTCTTGTCACAGCCATAACTTCATCCATATTTAGTTCTTGTAGAGGTATGAAGAAGGACCATTTTTCTCTCTATTTGAGTAAAGATTGGGTGGGAGAAGAAAGGTTATCTTCAGGATCTGAGCTACTAGATGCTAATTCTCAGAAGTGTACTAAGTCTTTACAAATAAATAGCTACAGTGTCACTTCTCCAGAGGTTTTATTCTGCTTAATATATAAGAGAGTTATTTAGATCTAAAGAGATTGTAGCTGTCATGATGTTGAATTGCCACATTTCAGTCATATCCTTCCCAATGAAAATAATATACCACCTTTTATTTAAACATGGAAGTGTCAATTGGCAGCAGTGTACATACTGCTATTGGTTGTAGAGTCATGAAATATTTGTATCTGTAATTTTTCCGGGGATCACTCTTCAGTCTGCTGTGGGCATTGAAACAGCTGAAACTTCTTTGGATTCTCTATATGGCAGTATTTATTGCCTTACTGTTAAGCATCTGTTTTTCATGCAACATAGCTTTGTGTCTGCAGGGAAAAATCTATATTAAAACTTCAGATATAACTTTCTGGCTAAAGTTACATAAAGCTCTAGATTTAGAGTTTCCCAATTACATCTATATATAAACAGCATCAGCCTGTGAAACTTTTTATATCTATTGTATATTTTTATTTTACTAAACATAATTAACATTAACATGATTAAAATCTTTTAATCAATTTATGAACACCACTAGAATCACTGTTAGAATTAAGGACTCTCTGCATTTGTTGAACCTTTCAACATGACACTAGAAACAGTAGTTCCAAATCCTTACAGGCTTTTGAAAGTTTCTGCCTTTTTTCATTCCTTTCTCATACGAAAGAGATACCTTTTGAAGATTCATGTTTTCCAGGAAATTAGTATTCTTTGCATCTTCCTATCACTGTCTAAAAACAGTGCAGCTCTTCTCCTCAGAGAGCCACTGTAGACTATTTAAGTTAGCTTATTATTTAAAAACCAGAACATGGAAGGGCCATCATTGTGCTTTTACAATAACTTCTTCTCCTCATGGTCTGTTATATTTCTGCCTATTTTAAACTGTGCTGAAATTCTTCTGTATTTTTCATTTGCCCCCTTTAGTCTATGTGCCTTTATTCTACTTCCAGTCTTCCATCACCAGTCTGGTCCCATGCCTTGTTTGCAGGTCATGATGAAGGCCAGCAATATATCTGAGTTCATAACCACAATAAGTTTATCAAGGTAAACTTAACAGGTAAAAACCAAAAAGGATTGAAAAAGATCTTGTGAAGAGGTGGTGAAAGTTCTTTAGTGTTAGCCTGGCCTGCCCATCAGCAAACACTTGATCTGCTCTTGCCTCACTTGTCTCTATCCTGTTTGAGAGATATAATTGTAAAACTAGTTGAGTCTCCATTTTTTGAAACCAATATAGGTCAAAAAATTGGAAGACTACAAATGAAAACCACCTGTAAGGTTCCTTCACAAAAACTGTAGTCCTTCAGTATATATATTTAAAAAAAAAATAAAAACTGTATTTTATCCATTTCTCATAATAAGCTTTTCTATTTGCATTTCAGTCATTTTGTCTTACTGTGCTTTTTAGCAATGCTGTATTTTTATGGGCCTATGTATTTTTATGTGAGAAGATAAATATTTCAATATAAAAATATCAACAGAGTCTTCCTTGAATCTGCTTTTATCTCTTTCCTTAAAGGTTTGAACATTCAGAAAGGATTTTTTTGGTTTTTTATACTTTGTTTCCAAAGTCAACAGGAAGCATCTCATAAAAGGAAGCATTTTATTTTGTAAGTTTAATGCTAAATATTATTATTTACATGCTGTATTATGTTGAGAAAAGAGATAGCTTAAATGAATGACATTAATAATTCCTCTCATAAATCATATTATAAAGTAAGTAAAATAAAAAATTGCAATAAAATCAGTTTAAAATATAACTGATACACGTCAGCATGTATCTTTTAATTATCTTTCCTAGGCAAGGAAATGAATATGGTAATGTCATAATTCCAGTAATATTTGCCTGGGTGCTTGACCATTTCTTTGCTAAAGAAATTGTATCTCTGTGGCAGCCAGGGTCACACAGATGGAGAACGTCCCCACCAGACCTGTACAGACTGTTAACACAAAGGAGGCTTTTCCTGTGGAAAAAACTGACAACTACTCCGGAGTGAATTTTCTATACCCTTCACTTTTAAATTGAACTGTCAGCAGGCACTATACTTAACAAGCCTGCTTTATATGCTATTCATTAGATGTCTGCTAATAAATGACTGACAAGGCAAATCTGAAAGATTTCATCAGTGATCTGTCAAAATGCAGCATGATTAACTCTCAAAGCTTAGAAGTTACTGTCATGAGGGTTGTCAGTTTGAGTTCATTTGTTTGCTTCACTTGGTTTGGCTGGCAAAACTTATCTTTGTTTAAAATCATGCCTCTGGGACTATCTGCCTGGTTCATTTTGTCTTCAGAATGGCTTTCTACCCAGTGCTGGAATCACATACTTCTCACTGAAATGGTATTGCAGCAGATGGATGTGGCTTCTAGGAAAGCCACAAGTCCCCCACTTTATTCTGGTACCCTCCCCTAGTCTGCACAAGTGTATGGTTTATCCTTTTGTGTTACCACTCACACAGATCCATTTCAGAAGCCAGAGAAGGTTTAGATATGACACCAGATTGGCTTCTGGTTTCAAAGCTTATTGGAATCGTAAGATTTTATGCTGATTCAAGTAACTTTGATTCAAACCTTTGCTCGTGGTCTTTTGTGAAAGTGGTTTCTAGACTCTAAGCTGTTCTGCTATATGAGATAGAAACTGTGATGATTGCTGTGCACTACAGAGGGATCTAAAACTCCTGCTGTGACATTCCTATAACCTTTTGCAAGGTGTCTTTAAATGAACTGCTTTGGAGAGAGCCAGGTCCAAAGTCCAAGCAGAAACCAGAGTATAAACCAACAGCTGGGCAATCAGGTGGATTTTGGTTCTTGCAGGTGAGATCATTCCCTAATCTTCCTTTGCTATGAGTCTATATCTCTCAGACACATTCAGCCATATCCACTTCAGCATCAGTGTACCAATACACCGTATCACCAAAGTGTCTTGTATGAGAAATGCTGCATGTAGCAGTGTGAGATAGAACAAGGAGGCCAAAATAGAATAAACATTGATGCGTTTCCCATTCTATCTTTGGCTGACCAAAATACCTCGGTAGGAGACTAAGTCTGAAGTATTAAGTGCTCAGCAGGAGCCCTTAAAATCCCTTTCAACCAGTTAAGACATAATAATCTTGTTTCTTTGTTGGACTTATTAGATTCTGTTCCATAGTGTGTACTGGTTCTTCTACTAGAGATTCTGCATGGGGAACAAAAAAGAGAAGGTTCTATACTAATTGTAGAAAGGATGTTTCACTTTCATTTAATCCAGAAATGATTTGTCTTAGGTGAAAGTGTTATTTTAGACAAATTCTTCGCATGGAAACTTATTAAGAAATTCAAAATTACTCCTTCTTTTTCTAGACAGGCTGTAGCATTAGGAAGTAGGGAACTTACAGGTCAAGAAATGTAGCCTTGTCTTTCTCAGGATTTTGTGAGTCAAGTGCCATATTTAATAAGTTAAATTGCTGTGTTATGTCAGAAATATACAGAAGTTTAATTCATGTTTTCAAGTAATATCTCTCTATATTTGCTTTTTATTTTTAGTTTTCCAAGTAAAGTAGTTAGGAACAGAGATTTTCAGTTTTTGCATCTTTCCCCAAATGTCCTGGCCTGCCTTTTCATCTGTGTTTTTTTTTTAATTTATAATTCTGTTTTCACACTTATAAAAGATACTGCTACAATCTTGTAAATAGGGGATAAAATAATAAATTTTTGAGTAGTTCATCATCCAGCCTTCAACTTTCTAAGAAGTGCAAATATTTCATCATCTCTTCAAACACTCATTAATTCAGCAGGATAACTTGTACTGAAATTAAGTATGCATGTAGCTCTTTTCAGGGATTAGATTGGCAACTCACACCTTTTAAATCCAAGCCTTTTTAAAGATGGGTGCAGTTTCCCTTCTTCCAGTTGCTTGGGACTTCACCTGACTGCCATGACTTTTCAAATATCATGGAGAGTGGCTTGGCAACTGTCCTGCGGTGACTTTATGATGCTTGTATTCCCAATTATCTGTTCTGTTTATGCTGGATATTGAGTTCTGCACCTTTAAGACTGGTTCCAGGAGTGAAGGGGGGAGAAGAAGCGCGCAGTTTATTTTCAGGAACTGCACTCACTGCTCTGCATTGCTTCTCTCGGGCTGTGCTGTCTTGCACCACTGACAGACAATGGGACAGAGCTCTCCTTTGCTTTTGGTTCGTTTTTAGCTAGCTGAGGAAGAGAAGTTCCCCAGATTGTGGGATCTTGGAACCATTCAAACCTGCTCTGGACTGAAAACCCAAAGAAACACCAGGAGGTCACACCTGGGGCTTGGCGAAGGAGGCACTGATAAGAGACTGAGCAAGCTGAGCTACACCCCACAAGGACTTTCTGAATTTGCCATCTCTTCAGAATAGTGAGAGGTTTTATTGTTTAAGATTATTCATTTTTTTGTGCTTGTGAGTGCTTTGCTTGTTGAATAAACAGGTTTTTTCCACTTTTCTCCAAGGAAATCTTTTCCCAAACCAGTAGGGGGAGGGGCCATTTGAATCTGCTTTCTAGAGAGACCCCTTTCTGAGGTTTCCTCCCTAATTTTGCTCTAAACCAGGGCAGCAATATCAGCCATTTTCCTCAGGATTCAGGGCTAGATCTCATAGCTCTATGTAAATAGATTTATGCACATTCAGGTTCCTGAGGTTGTGAGGACCCTGATCTTCACTTACAGTGGGAAGCACTTTGTATGACCACTGCGAGCAGCCACACACCAGAACCAGGCCAGCCAGGGAGTTTGTGGCATAAATATGGAGAGATGGGAGGGATGGAGTTGCCTTGAAACAAAGAACTTTTAATGTAAAAGTAACAAATGTAGAAACCACATGGTACAAAGGCAACCTCCAAAGACCCTGAAACCCAGAAAGCACAGAGGTATATAGATGTGGTAGAGGGTACAGGATCCAATAAATAATGAGGATAAGGAACAGAACCACATATGTAGCTGGCCATCAGCCAACCATATATCGAAACCAAGAGCAACGCCTTATTTGTAATAAACTAGTTAATATCTTAGTTCCCATGAGACAACTCTTCTCTCACCATGATGTAAAGGATGTTAGGTGTCTCCCAGGGTTTGAAGCTGAAGCTGTCTGCATCTGCAGGTGAAGCCAGTTCCCTGTCCACCTCAATTTCCACAACTTTGCTCCCCCAGTCTCTATCCTACTGTTCATCCTCTCAAGAGGTGTGGGAAGAGTGGTTGCCATTGAAGACTGAGGCAAAGAAGTTTCTGATTACCTCAGCCTTCTCCTAATCCACTGTTACTGGTTTGTTACTGTTGTGCAGGAGGCTGCACCTTCTTTCACCTTTCTTTTATGGTTAGCATACCTGTAGAAGCTCTTCTAGTTATTCTTTGAATCCCCTGCCAGGTTCAGTTGCAGATTCTCCTTGGTCTTCCTCACCCCTATATAACCAAACTTAATCTCTGTACTTTTCCAGGGTACCCCTCCTTGCATCCACTGCCCGTGTATTTGCTCCTTTCCTTTTACTTTGATTCAGCCACTCTGGTCTCTCACCTGATTTTTTTTGCTCATGGGAATTGTCAGTTCTCACCCTCTGTGGAAGACCTCTTTAAAGATCATCTGCTTCCACTCCCTTGTCTCTGAGGGAAGCCTCCCAGTGGATCCTGTTGACTATATGTTTGAAAAGCTGGAAGTTTGCTTTTCTAAAGTGCAACTTTAACTTCACACTTTTCGGAGCCATACCCTTCAGGACTGCAAACTCCACCAATACATGATCACCACAGCCCAGGCTGCCTCCAGCCTTGATATCCACAATTACCTCCCTCACTCTGGTCAGATCCAGTACTGAATTCCCTCTGGCAGAGCCGTCTGTTGCCGGGCTCGAGGAGTTATCCCCCATGCATTCCAGGAGTGTCCCGAATTGCCTTCAGCTTGCTCTGCTCCTTTCCCAGCAGATGTTGGCGTGGTTGAAGTTCCCCAGCAAGACATGAGTAACTTTGATCACCTTGTTTGAGACTTGGCCTTAAATTGTGTTTCCTTTCTCAGTAACGCTGCCTGATAAGTCCTTCTAAATATAGTTGAAGAAGCTAAAAGACCACATATCATCAGTGAACAGAGAAACATAAAATCATCTTTGCTTCCTCTGAGCAAATCTGGACGTTAAATCAGGAAGACCCCCAGCTGCTTTACATTTCTATCTTAAGAAATAGAAATGTGATACATGCTGAGAAACTCTGACTGCAGGAAGCTGTTAAAATAATGAGCAATTTATTTGAAGGGATAATAAGGGTTTAAGTCTGACTGTCTGCAATGAGGAAAAACAAAAATAATACAATTAAAGTATATGAAATCACATTGCTGTGAAATCAAATGGGATGAGATCAGAAATAAAGGGTTCTAAATATATTTCCTGGTTCAACTGTATTGATAAAATATAAATTTTCAGGTAATATAAAAATGTTTTCTATTAAGAAAACAAATTTTTTTCTACAGTATTTCTTCTGTTTGTGTTCACTTTATTGCATATATCTGAGATCTGTTCCTTTCACCCCTGTTCACCTTGAAATAGTCATCATATTCAAATGATCCCATTAAAGCCTGTGAGGTTCACTGAGGTGGATAATGTCTGAAGGGCTCAACCTCCAACTCATATGAGTTGGTTTTGAAAAAGGTCCATATTAGCTTAAAATATAGCCTTTTTGATTAAAAAAGTTGCTTATTTTCCTACAATCAATTTATGCAAAAATTGAAATATAAATCCTTCTACTTTACCATGCATTTGAATCCTCTTATAGGTGTCTTGTATATCAAAATCCCCATAGAGTATATTTTTATGTCTTTGTCTGTTGGGGTTATGCAAAAATTCTAGGGAGTAATTTTATCATCCTATTATTCTCTGATAACAGCAAATGAAAATGCTGGATCAAAGTATTCTACTTTTATCTAGCTAAAAGTCAGAATAATCTATAATATAAAAGCTAAAGCATACTTTTTAGGTTTCATCAGGTCACAATGGTGGCAACTTCTACTTCACTGTGTAATGTACTGTCATGTCACCTCAGATATATTGGGAAAGGATTTGGCATGGTGTCACCTGAGATCACTATGGTCAGGACTTTCTCTAGCTTAGGGAATAAAGAAAAAAAAAAAAAGAAAAAGACAGTTGAAGGAAGACATCGGGGGAAAAAACCTCAGGTTTTGGTGTTTCACATTTGGAAACACAAGAGCATTTCAGATCATGTTATGGTTAAATTATGCCAGTATGTACCACAGGGGTGTGAGGTCCACCCTTCATTAAGAACTGTTACACTTCTTAGAGAAAAACTCTTGATTAAACCAGGAAAGATTTTGTTCTAATCATTAGAATATGTTGCCCAGAGAGTAGACACCATGTGTCTCTTTCTCAACGTTCTTTTAAGGAATTAAAATTGGATTTTTTTTCTTGTATCTCATGAGACATTATTTGTTCTTTCAGATAGTTCTAAATTGAGTATTCCAGTATAAGACTGTTGTGACAGTCTTGTTCTCATTTTCCCACCCTTCCCAAATCATCTTTCACCTCACAATTTTTGGACAAGATTGGAATCCAAATTACTTTAAAAAAAAATCTCCATGAGATAATTCTCCCTGTATTCTAGCCTGACACAGAAAGCAACAAAAATCTCACATATCTGCATTTAAATTATTATCATGCATATTTCATATAATAATTTTGCTTTAATAATTTTGAACATGTATTGTTAAGAACATGTAGACCCACAGAAGTAATCTTGTGAGTTAACATAATTAATGTAATGTAAAATATAAATATAGTATAAGGTTATTGTAATTCTTCATATACACAGAATGATCAAATCCAGTCCTAAATTTCCAGTTTGGAAAGGCTTTCCATATAAAGAACCATTTACTTTGTATGATCTTCATAAGGATATCAGCTCTTGCTCCTCACTACTTTGTGTTATGCTGCTGGTGTAAACAATCCTAAAATCCACATGACCTATATTCCTGAAGTTATCATGTTATATATACATCTCAGTTAAATTTATATATCTCAGTGGTAATTTAAAATGTTGGCACTAGTTGCAGCTGATAAGAATCTGTACCTTTTTTATTCTCCTTGGTACTCTGTGCAAGTCCCCTTAAGTAAAGTCCTACATGTTGGGTAATACAAATTCAAAAACAAAGCCTGGTTTTGTCTAGGCAGCTTATTTCAAGGTAATTGTAAACAAAATAAGTTGGCACAAGCAACCTCTCCTGTTTTTGTGGGTCATTCTTACCAAATCAAGCTAAGCTTGAAAATCATCTGTTCACAGGATGACAAAGAGCTGGAAGTTTCTCAGGTTCTCTGACTTCTGTTCAGCTTTCTGGTTTCTGATGGAGAAAAGGTAAGAGCCCACTGGGAGAGGAAACAAGGCTTGGGGATTTTTGATTTATTTTTTTCTTTTTTTAATATATATCTATTTATGCAACTACCAAAGAAATAATTTTAGAATACCAGCTAATCCCAAAGTCTTGAAGATAAAGTGACAAAAAGTAATTTTTTTGCTGCACAGGTGTTTCATGGCAAACACAGCAGGAACAAGAGCAAAGCAATAATTTGTTCAGTTCAAGAGATCTGCTAGTCTGATGATAGTGTCACCAGAAATATTTATAGCTGAACAGGTAGCAGCAGAGATCTTCACATTAATTTTTTCCAGCTTAGCAAAACTTATTCTCTAAGATCTGTATCATTGCAGCCCTAATTCATAAATATGTTTAATTTTTAAACATGTTTCTAAATTAATTTTTAATAAGACTGTACTACATCGTGAATGAAAAATTTTCTGTGCAGCAAAATCAAAGGCAGTCTGAGTGCCACACAGATCTGTGGACAGACTAATAGATGAATGCAAGATGATTACTGTGCATGGATTTGTTCCTACACAACTCAGTTATCAACAGAGTTTAAATTACATAATTCTTTTTATGTCATCTACTATTTGACATTCATCCACTATGTCTGCAATGCTGTGTAGCACAACCATTACCAAAATATCAACTTATTAAAAATTAATGAAATGTGCATTTTTAATCTTCAGATTTCGGGGACTGCATTTAATCGTTACTGAGTCATGAAATACATTGATCCTTGGTGTGGCAGTTATATATGTGGAATAAATAAGATACAAATCACAAAGGGGCAATTGAGCTCTGTGGCAACAAAAAAGTACCCTGTTAATGGCTGCTGTATGCAACCCTGGGCTTCCACACTGTTAAAAGCCTGATTTATTCCAGCTTACATTTTGAGAAACATTAAAAAAAAAAACTCCAAGATAAATAGAAATATTAGAATCCTTCAGCATATAATCTGAAGGAAAGACATAGTTGAAAGCCCAGTCATTGCCAAGGCTAGTGTTATGGTGCACTGTGCTAATTATTCTATTATTTTCCAGAAGACATCAGCTCTATTTAAGAACCTATATTTAACATATAGCTGTGGTTTTGTATTTATGCATTGTTTTATGTGCAATAAATGGTACCACACTACTATTAAAATATGTACAGGGCATGAAATTCATATAATCAAACTAGATGTGTAAAACTATGTGTTTTTCTCTCCAGACACTTGAAAAACTGCTTCTAGGCAGAGTTAATGGATCCTTAGCCATGTAGCTGCTGAAAAAATAAAATAAGGCTGGGAGTTTTTGTGTGTCCTCCCCTGCCCTCAGAGTTTGCTACTAGCCAACTCCAGATCACTGCTCTTAATTCACTCTGAATCTGGATCTATCAGACACCTCTCTGGATTCCGTGAAGGCAAAGGAAGGTGAAGTTCAGCACATAGACCATTATAAATGCTTAAAAATGAAAATGCTGGATCAAAGTATTCTGCTTTTATCTAGCTAAAAGTCAGAATAATCTATAATATAAAAGCTAAAGCATACTTTTTAGGTTTCACCAAAGAAAAAAAAAAGAAAAAGACAGTTGAAGGAAGACATCGGGGGAAAAAACCTCAGGTTTTGGTGTTTCACATTTGGAAACACAAGAGCATTTCAAATCACGTTATGGTTAAATTACGCCAGTATGTACCACTGAGTATTTTAGATTCAAGCGGAAAAGATGGAATGGCAAAAAAGCTGTAGTTTCTTAAGAAAAAAAAATAGATATGTATTGTGAAGTCAGAGGATAAACATTTCATTTTTTACATTATTTTCATCTCATTCTAATTCATCTAATATTCTCTGACACTGTTTATATTCAGGTTTTATAGAAAGAGGAGAGATATTACTGAACTAATGGAGCTTCTTTTTGGAAATTCACAGAACACTGTCAATTCATGCATACACACAAAAGAATGAAAGTTATTTCTCCTTATATAGACAAGAAAGAATGATCCTGGATATCATATTTGTAGGTCTTCATTCTTCTCAGTTTCAAAGAACAGAAAAGTATTAAAAATAGAACCTGACCACTGAGTTAGCAGTAGCATTTGAGTTTTAAAGTTAGCTTTCTAGGCAATCTGATTTTGTTTGTTTTTCCTTTCTATCATGACTTTTACTAAGGCTGTCGGATTAGTGACTGGGATATATTTGGAATATTTGTAGAACACTGTGACTTCAGTAAATTACTTTGTATTGTCTCACAGCAACTGATTTGAAAAAATAAATAATCAAAATTGGTTTGGCCTGTAACACTTAGCCCATGAGCTCCAAACTGGCTACCAGACAAAGCCTACTGATGAGTGGATGCATACTGAATTGCAGAGGGAAGCCAAGTAGTTATTTTGGGGCAGTCTGTGTGTATGCCATGCCTGGTTGTGCTTCATTGTTTCCTCAGGTTTTTTGTGACAGCAATAACCAAATAAGCACAGTAAATCTGGTTCCTTTCCGATAAAAATTGTCTTGGTCATAAAGGCATCTTCCCAGCTGGGCTGGGCTTGGCAATATCAATGGAATAGAGGAAGGAAAACAAAAGTGCTTTGTCAGAATTAGCCCCTTTGAGGTTAGGCTATGGGTGAGGCCAGCTGGCTGGGCAGAAATGAGGGCTGCAGTTTTATTGCTGTTGGCACAGCTTGTCTCAGACAGATCAAACTGGCCTGGGGCAGTTTTGTACCATGGATGTTTCTTTACATCTCTGCTTCTTTCCCCTCCGTTTCATGAGGTGGAGGGAGAGGATTAAAACATCTGAGTTTAGCTATCTGCTTCCAGGTGTCTACCCTCCCTCAGTGTGAGATAGAGACCTAGGCAAGACAGCCAAGAGAACAGCTCTTGAAGTAAATACTGGGGTTTATTCACTAGTGATATGCTGAGCAGGTCTTTACTGTAACTGGAGTTGTACACATGGGTCACCTCTGTTCATTCATCATCCTCTGTGAAATGAACCCTAACCCCCTTTCCTTAGATGCTGTTGTGAAGCAAACAAACAAAAATGCTTATTTCAGTGTGACAAATATGCACCTTTCGTAGACTGGGACTTGGCTGTACTTCCCTGAAGTAGATCTTGGAGAGCCATAGTCACAGCTGATGTGATTAAAGGGCAGGCCTTAATATTGATAATGTTGCAAACAGTATTTCAGAGCTTTGTGACTCCCTGCTCTGAAGCTGAGAGCCTCTCGTCTCTGTCCTTAGCCTGGCTGTCATAGAAGCTGAGATACCATGTTTCCAAATTCATCACCAAAATACTTGTGAGTTAGAAATAATTATAGAGTCATCAGTAGTTCACTACTGGTAGTGGCTAGAGACATCCTAGTCCCAAAATCAGGGCCAAATGAGAACCAGAATTTGGATAAAAATTGCAAGTCCAACCTACGGTCAGAATAATCCTACCACTAAAAATTACAAATGTGATTTACAGGATTAGACTGCTCTCAAAACTTTGCCAGCAAGAATGGCAACATCTTGTAGTAGAGCTCTGTTGCATAAATATCACTGATCAGCCACCAAAACTAAACACTGACTGCTCATAAGTGTGGGGAACTAAGAAACAATCTCACCACATATTGAACCAGGTGAAAAATAAGCACGCATTTTATCTCTCTCTTTGTCTTCTGTTCAATTTACTAGAAGTTAGGAAATCTTGAAAAATATCTGTCAAGATTTTGAAGCTGATCAATGTTATTCTTCACAATAAATTACAAATTTTGCCATTTCAAATTAGAAGCAATCTGATCAGAAAGTAGATTTCTCCACTGAATTCTGAAGAACTAGTGAAAGATGCCAAAAGTCTTTCAGCTCTGGTCTCATCTTGTGCTTCCAGTTCCCAAGTAGCAAGCATCAAGTTTGAACAAGACATTAAATCAGCAGTCAGAGTCCAGCCTCAGGCACAGAACAGAGATTACTTTTGTTGTATCAAAATGTGACCTACTTGCAAGATCCTGGCCACAGTAAAACTCACTCAAAGTATTGCTGTCTGTGCTGCTTTTAATACAGTGAATTACAAAGTATTTCTGACTCACTTTTGTCATGGACTTTTATTGTGTTGTTTTTTTTCTATAGTTATATAGAATAGAAAGACAGACATTGCAATCATTAACCCATTCAGTAAAAGCCTCATGCAGGTGTTTTCATTGGAGGAATGGAATAGCTATGAGGGAAACATTTATGAAATGCTCAATAAACATCATGCTTTTCAGTGAAACATCATTCCCATTTTTAGAAAGAGGAGACAGGAAAATCAGTGAGCCTCACCTATGTCCAGGCAGAGGCCAGTGACAAGAGGTGTTTGGACCAATGCTCTTCAACATCTCTATCATTGACACAGAGTGCACCCTTGACAAGTTTGCAGATGCCATGAAACTGGGTGGTGCAGCTGACACAACAGAAGGATGGGGCCTGGACAAATTTGAAAAATGGGCCCACGAGAGGCTCATGAAGTTCAATAAGTCCAAGTGCAAGGGGCTGCACCTGGGTTGAGGCAATCTGAGATGTGACTGGGAGTAGAATTCACCAACAACATCAACATCAGAGCCCTGCAGAGAATGAGTTGGGGTTCTCCTGGATGAACAGCTGGACATGATCCAACAGTGTGCACTCACAGCCCAGAAGGCCATCTGCATTCTGAGCTGCACCAAAAAAGGGGCCTCCTCTGCTCTGCCCTCATGGGACCCCCCCTGGAGCACTGCATCCAGATTTGGGGTCCTCAACACAAGAAAGACATTGACCTGTTAAAAGAGGAGGACTAGGAGGGCAATCAGAAGTGGGAGTATCTTTCCTATGAAGACAGGCTGAGTGAAAGTGATTTTGCCCATGGTCAGTGGTATGGGTGAGTTACATCAATCTCTACTTAAATAATTGCTTCTTTTTACTAGCTTTAATGCCATTGCTTTAATAGAATTGCTTTGATACAGTGCAGTATCTTATACTATACTATACTATACTATACTATACTATACTATACTATACTAGACTAGTATTTTTAGGTTATATAAATTTTAGTAAATAATTCTGATTAAGATATTTCTTGTCTAGTCATTTATCATAACAAATTATTCAGTTTTCTATAAATATACCTGGTTTGCTATCATTGTCATTAATTCTGCAGGACAAAGTTCTGCAAAGGTTCAATCGAACCTCTGTAATTTATTAGACTTAAACCATTGACAGTGTGAGGCTAAGATTGGCTTCATTTGCCCCTAAGCTCCTTTCTGAGAAGTTTACAAAGGGGTCCTTTCTGGACCTCATGATTCAAAGGGAGGCTTCTCTAATAAATGTTTTTCTGAATCTCCCACTCTCTCCTGCAACAGAGGGTTGGAGTTGTTCAGCCTGGAGAAGGCTCCAAGGAGGCCTCATTGCAACCTTCCAGTACCTGAAGGGGATTTATTAAACAGAGGAAGAGGGAGTTTTTACATGAGCACAAGGGGCAATAGTTTTAAACTGAAAGAGGGCAGGTTTATATTAGATTAAATGTTAGCAAGAAATTCCTTACTCAGAGTGTTGTGAGGCACTGACTGGAACAGGGTGCCCAGGGAAGCTGTGGATGCTCCATCCCTGGAAGTGTTCACCACCAGGCTGGATGAGGCTCTGAGCAGCCTGATCTAGTGGAAGGTGTCCCTGCCCATGGCAGGGGAGTTGGCACTAGATGATCTTGAAAGTCCCTTCCAGCCCTAACCATTCTTTGATTTTAAGATCCTATGAATTCTTTTCTGTGATTTCTTCACTGTATGTTTGAGGTTTTTTTCCTCCCTGGATGGTGTAAGTAATAATACTTCCTTACTAATGCCTTAATTTCTTCTTCTAAGCCTTATTTGGGATAGCTTTATTTAATTTTATTCGTCATGACAAAACCGTACCTAAAATATTTATTAACTGGATTTTCAGAATATCTGAGGAAAATCACAAATGCCTATGATCCTTAGATTAATGAAAGACAGTAAATCATACCTTTGAAGTCCCTATTGCATCTTGGATGAATAACCTATAGTTTTAATAAGAAAAATAAAAATTAAATATTATACATCTGTTATTTTCTATGAAACACACAAGACATATCAATAACTGGTTAACTTTTCCTTATTTAAGAGAGGTAACAGACACAAAACTAAAAAATGGGAAGATATAGTTTTATTGAAAAAGAATATACCATTATGAAGAATGTATTCTGGCAATGGTTTACATTCAGATACTTCAGATAAAATTTCAGTATAATCATAAGGAAGAAAATCCTATGTAGTAATTATATTAATTATAGAAATCAAACATCCATATCTGAAGGTCATGGGTATAATAAACAGTAAAATGTGCCCAGAATTAGATTGTGTGTGTGATGCCACTTGTCCTTTATGAGGGGGAAGAGTAGAGCAAACTTTCTCTGAAAACAAATTAGATATATGATGTATCTGAGGCTTTGCTACCATGAATTAGGGAATGTTGCTTTGCAATCTTTTTCCAATGTAGGTGTAAAAAGCTTTTGAAAATTCAAAAAAAAGAAACAAAAATGAACTAAACAAAAACAAAAACAAAAACAAACAAAACAAAAACAAAAACAAACAAAAAAACCAAAGAAACAAACAAACAAACAAAAAAAAAACCACAAACCCCAAATGGCATGAGAAGTCCTATTTTCTCATTTCCAGTTAGGACAGCAAGTGAAACAGAATTGCACAGATATCAAAAATAAAGCCCATTATCTACTGCTAACGTAACCTTACTTAAAGTAAACCTCTAAAATAGTCAAGCTACAATTAATCATTGAGATAGGCTAATATCAGAAAAGTCTCTCTGGAATTTATTATACCAAATCATTAAAGTTCAAATTTTTATTTAACATGCAATGTTGAGCAATTCTAGCATGAGCATTAAATAATTTTTAATCAGTTTTGCATAGGTGGGTGGCAGCACCATTTTGTGAATGTTCTTTTATAGCTGCTGTGATGTCTTAGCTGTGCTGACTTCTAGAGCTTGAGCAGCTGAAGTAAAAAATAGATATCAGAGTGGTTAGGAAGGGTGCATTCTGAAAAAGGATAGATATTTCACATCTTGGAAACTTTGAAGTTAAAATGTGGCTTGGAAAGCTCCAGGGTGAGATTTTCTTAATGCCTAGCAAGATTAGGGGTTTGTATCATAATTGAGGTTTCACATTTAAATTATACCTTAGACCTTCTTCAGGTGCAGGTTTCAGCTTTGAAATATTCACAAAAAGTGCAAGGAGTGAATTTTTTTTGTAAGGTTGGGATTGAAGATCCTGCATATTGCTCTGAGAAGAAAATCCTTGTTCTGTGACAGTTCCCTCACTGACAGATGCTTTTGAGGGCTGTCAGTTGGCCATTCCTTAATCCACTCTGTGGGTTGTACTTACATTTCATCATGCTCATTATTAAATCAGCTCATCTTTCCTATGGTAAATTGCAGATTGGTCTCTGAACCATCTGCGATTGTGTATCTGAATGTATAAGCTGGTGGATGCCTATTTAGAAACAAGGCAGTGAATTGATGTTCAGAAAGGAAGAAGAGCTGGAAAAAGAGCCTGGCTGCTAAACGTCTGAAAAGAAATGGTTGCTTTTTGTGGTGCAGCTTGGCCAGGCTGCCGTTCATGCTGTGCCAATATTGCAATCAAGCAGGAGCGCTGCAACCTCTTCAGCAAACTTCCAGCGTTTCAAATTTTATATATTTTTCTGATTCTAGTGATATATACCTCAAAGACTTTTCTTTTGAAGTGATAAATGTACACATTTTTCATCAGTGAGGCAAGTACAAAAGACTCTTTAAAGTAATATAGGCTTCAATTTGGAGTTAGTCATTATGGGATTTAATGTGGAATAACTATTGAGATAATGAGTTAATATTTTCTGCCTTCTGGAGAAAATTATATATAAGCAGTATAACAGTGACTTACACCTATGACGTAAAAGATCTGTGCGTATTTATATGTTATTTTTATCATAAAATGAAAGGTGATATGGCACATGGAATTACAGAGGTAGTCAAAGGTGCTTTATTTCCTCAATTGTGGCTATTTAATTGTGTTCATTTGTGGGGTTTATATCAGCTGGATATATTTAGTTCGTTTTAAAAATTTATTTATTGTATTGGCTATGTTAGTTCCATGTGATTTCTTTTTGTTGTTTGTATTTTTAAACTACAAGGTCAAAGACTTTTCAAGCTTCAAAGGCAGGTTTGTGAAGACAGTGAGATTATGGATTTAAATGATTTTTTCAGTGGTCAGAATCTGTATTCTAGAGCTAAAGGCTCTTATTCTGAGTCACAATCCACCCTGTTGTATGCCAGCTGTGTTTAATACAAACTGAAATAGCATGGCCATCTGAGCTAAAGGGCCTTCCCTTCCTTCAGAAATGGACCAGATGTTGCCAGATAGGTGCCTCTGGGTGCCTTTGTTCAGTAAATTTAAATTCTTATTCAGTCTATCTCTCAACAGTTCATTTTTTTTTTAAATAAAAATTTGTAAGGCTTCTTTAGCTCAGGAGAAATTTCCCCACAATTGCTAAAACTTCCTTGTTTCACAGATTCTCAGCATCTTTATGTATTCTTGCATGAATTCATGCACAATCTGCTGGTGGCTTCATCCCGTGAGTCAGACTGGCTATTTCCTGAAAAACAAATTGATTGTGATTTCCACTATCCACTCATAGGCTCCCATGCCAAAGTTCTTGCTAAAATTCCAGCATCATTTTTACTCTTAGCAGGTCTTATGTTTGCAACCCTGAAGTGCTTCCCATGAGAGGACAATGTGATTTCTGCCCACTCTGCCACAGAGCACACAGCCTCTACCTGATCATCACATAAGATGAAAAAACCTCAATGTTCTTAAAAATTTGCCCCAGTTTTTGGGGTTTTTTTGACAGATTGCAAGCAGGTTGCTTCCACATTTTCAATATATAATAGTATCAAAGGAGCTGTCTTTGAATACAAGCCTCTGCTAAGTGAAAGCAGGACACTTACTTCCATCTTCTCCAGCACTGATTCTCAAAGTAGGAGGGAAACTTTATTGGCTTGATCTTTTAAAAACTCAAGAATCAGAAGGAGATGGGTTTTTCATTATTGGGGATTTTTTCCCCTTTGAAGTTCATGATGCTTTTCAGGAGTCATGGTTCTTTAATTTTTTTAGGAAAATGTCTACCTCTTTTATTCTCTAATTGTCATTAATTAGAAATTTAAGTGTGATGACATGGGATGTTAATTCAGCTAACCATTCCACATTGAAATGGACCTCGGAGTAAAAGATTTATTCCATGTTTTAACATGGAAAACTAGAAGAGAGAGTTACGAATGTAAGGGAAGTGATAATTACAAGGAGCCAGCTGAAGTTTTGTTCACAAGTCGATGCAGTGAAATTATTAATAAGCATAAGGGAACAACTATCCCACTCTATAACTTTTACTGGCCAGCCTTGTACTGTATCTCCACGCGGCCAAGCACATCAAAAATTGGAACAGTGGTGTTCTGGCCAAAGAAAACAAGAAAGGAGAAATATCTCTTACATTTCTGTACAGACACCACCACTTAGTAGCATACATGTAATTGAATATTTGCTACCCAGAAGACATGGACATTGTACATGGATATGCCAAAATTAAAATCCAAAAAGGTCAAAGGTTATAGAATATGTCAATTTTCTGTTAGCATTTGATTCAATAAGGTGAATGACACTTTAACCTGATTTTACTTCAACTGCCTTCTATTCCACACTCCCTTGATAAGGCTTTTTATCTTCTTCAGAAGTAACAGATGCAATCTGGTCTGCTGTGGTAAAGCACATTGTAGTCCTTCAAAGTATGCTTAATGAAAAGAAAAATAAAAAGAAGGATTATTTGCTTACTAGTAAAAAATATTTCTAAAATTTTAAAGGTAAATAAAAGTCTGTAATTCTTTTTGTACTCTTTCTTCCTTTCACATAGATAATTTTTATTACCAGAGGGTCTTGGAGATTTTATTTTAGTACCATCAGATTGTCAGTACCACAAAAATCAGTTTTTCATCAACATTGATTGCAGGGAAGAGACCTGTCTGCTCAGTCATGAGGCATAGATCAGCTCAGGATTTTTACCTACCACATGATGTGAATAGGAAGACATTTACTTGACAGGTCCTTTTCAAGGGTAAATTGCTGATAGCTGTAGTGCTCTATAATGGCACTAGAGAGCCTGAGAGTTTGGAAGTCTGTTTCTCACACACACGTGCACACACACTCTTCCTTTTCCTTTCCTCCTGTGTTCTTGTTCAAAACTCGTCATTCTTCCTGTAAGAAAAAAGGAAAAACTGGCCATAACTTTAGCTTGCATTGGTGGCTCCAGCTTATCTGGGCTGATATAATTTCTGGTGTACATTTACATAACTGAAGGTTCAATAGTTTGTGTCTGTCAAGTCAGCTTACCTTCTCTTTCTTGTGAGCTATGTGATGGTGGTTTTGTTAAGACTTCTGGGTCTGAGGTATAGAACACAAGCACTACATATAGAAAAGATGCATATCTTTGTGAAAGTTAGAAGGGAAATAAAATTTACCAAATGATATCTTACTGGGAATTATTATGAATATGTTCAATGAAGAGCACACTGAAGTAACTTTACATCAACCAGTAATCTGTGTAAGCCAATATTTGGCTCTTGAACCCACTGATGCTTCTCTGCCTCTGCAAATACCTGAGGGCCTGAGGCATTGGCCAGTCCAAATTGGCCATTGAGCCAGCTCCAAAGAGTGGAGTGAGTGTGCCCTGCTGAGATCCCAAAAGCAAAAGAGCCACATCAATGTATTGTGATGAAGTTCACCTGACCTGACCCTAACACAGTTGGGAGCCACCTCGCCTAGTGATAAAGGAAGAATTTCTGCCTGATTCTTTCCTTGGGGCAAATGTGATTTGAGGCCAATTATGAATTTTAGCCTTCATCTTCC
Source organism: Cichladusa arquata (assembly GCA_026413545.1). Classification (NCBI taxonomy): domain Eukaryota; kingdom Metazoa; phylum Chordata; class Aves; order Passeriformes; family Muscicapidae; genus Cichladusa; species Cichladusa arquata. The sequence goes on along the minus strand of JAOTQP010001652.1, from coordinate 30,353,342 downwards.
CATGCTTCTTTTTCCCAAAAGTGTAGTAATGCTTCCCTCTTTTCTCAGCTGGCGGTCTGAAAACCCTTCATGAGAGAGTGACTACCACAGGTGTTTTCTACAGCCCCTAACAGAAAGAAGCTCTCATATGGGATGGAGCATGTATGCACTACCATGCTTCAAATGCTACTGACACTTGCCCTGCTCATTCTCCATCTGGGTTGTGCCACAAGAGGCAATAAATACCTGAAATAACTAAGTAATGCTCTAAACACCAAAGGATATTAGGATATTCGACAAGGGTGGAAGTATCTTCTTAACTAATGTCTTCTTTCCAAACACAGTTTATAAGAGGCATATAAGCTACTAGACTTAGCTGTATTACTAATGAAATGCAAATAGTTGAAGCTGTATTGTAAACAGAGGGGAACCAAAATGCAATGCTCACATAACTGTTAAGTGAAGTGTTATTCCTTGGTCATAGTTAGAAAAAAACCACTCAACTAAATTAATTCCTAAAGTAACACTGTTAAAGAAATTTGGGGGAAGTCAAATGATACTTGTAAGCAGAATAAAATAATCTAAATCTGTTTGACACATAAGACCATACAAGCTAATGAACAATGTTTTCCAGCACTCTTTATAGAGATGATTAAAAAAATGTGAGAGTGAATGAAGCAACAAACTCTGTCAGATAATTTGTTTGTGCTGCCTTTCTAATAGCTCCTTGCTTATTAATGTGCAGTAATTTTTGATCATTTGAGCCGGACAGCAAAGTAAAAACCTAAACACTGGATTTTAACCCCTTGTCTAGTTTCTTAGCATAAGTTTCAGTGTGTGATAGCTGATTATTGATCATGAATTGAAGTGATGTTTCTTATTCTGGGTTCCAAAGAAAAAGAACATCTGGGACCAAATTACTTTGTGCCAGATACATTTTGTGAAATTTTGGTTTTTTACTTATACTTAATTGTCATTGTTTTGTTGTTACAAGCTACCCTGCTTTAATATACCTTCACTTGAGAAATACCATTTGTGTTTTCTTCTGGGGATCATGCTACTCTCTTCATCATGTCGTCTTCTTCTGGGTACTAATAAAAAATGACAATTGTTGCAATATCCACGTGAATATGCCTCATTCACCATCTGAACTACTATTAGATGATACCAAGTGCTTGTTGATAAGGTCATCAAGTAATAAGAGACAGCCTCCAGAAGGTAACAATACTTCTTACCTTGAAAGACTATCATTAACTTGATATTCTGTGTATGTGCCCTTCTTTATATATATCTTGGAATTATTTCAAAGTGTATCTGATGTTGGAGAAGCTCTTTTTCTCCTTTAAATTGACCACAAACAATAAACACCAGTCAGAGATTTACCTGCTCAGTGATGCAACCCTGGTTGGCTGGCCTTACTGCTTAGCTGAGAAAAATACAAAATATGATGGACATGGATATTGCATGTTAGAGGGCTTCGTTTTGTCACACCATGTGGATACAATAATTTTATTTCTGATGCTAATAAAGTGTGAATAGTATCTGTTCCTTGAAAGAGGATGCAAATAGCTGGATCACAGCATTCACTCTGGACAGCTCATCTGCGGACCCTCAGTCTGACCATATGATTACCTAACAAATACATTCTTGGTAAGGCCACTTAAGAGAAGCAGAGGCCTCAAAATGTGGACTAGGCTGGTACACTCTGCTAGCAGAACTGGCATGTCCCTTCAGTGTTAGAGGCTCCAGCTAAGATGTCCTTTGGGGGCAGTATTACTTGCAGAGGTCCAGAAGGAACACTGCTACTGACATTCAGAATGTATTAGGTCCTTCTCTTGGTCCACTTGGATATGTAGGTTGCTTAGAATATTTCTTTGCACATTTTCTACATAGTGGAAGAAAAATGATTCAATATGAGTTCACCAGAATGTAGTCCCACTGTGTTGAATAAATCTTCTTAATCCTTGCTCTTTTTTACCTCTTGAGATTTAAAAGGCTGTCAGACCTTCTATTGTACTGATATGTACAGCCACTTTACAGTCTCAGAACTTCACATTCACCTAGTTTTCATTAATTAGATACATCCCATCAGCACAGTTTACGTATTTTTAAAAACTATTATATTCAGTAAGTAGCTTATCACCTCATTTTTAATACAAGCAGTGAATTCAAAGAAAGTGATATTTTAAAGTGGTGCTACAATGATTCATGCTACTATATGTGCAGTTTCTGAAACTTCAGTTATTTAAACCTTTAAATGACTTTCCAAAGAAAAGAATCACTGCACTGCACTACTCTCAGGATTAATTAAGGTGAGTAATAAATGAGTAAAAAAATGACTATTTCTCTTTGAAATGGCATGATTATCAATATTTAGTACTCCTTTTGTTTAACAAGTGTCAGAAACTACTTTTAGAGAAAATACTTAAAATATGAACTTTTACTTGCTTTTATGTAGTCTTATTAGTCTCTGCAAAGACAGATATACTGATCAAAGACTGGTAAGGCAAATGGGATGTTTTCCATTCAGCAGCGATGAGAGAACTCGAGTTTCCAATTAATCTTACAATTACCTGTGTCATGTTTTCAGTAATATATTATCTGCCTTTACACCTCTTCTGAAAGGGCTAAGGGAGCTTCTGGAATACATATGTCACCCATTACTTACTGCAAGCTCCCTTTACTGTTAAATCAAGTAATATTTGTGTTAGCTATGTTATTCCTCACCTGTAAAAATCCTGACATTTGTAATAAACATGGGAAAGATGTACAGATATCAACTCATACCAGTGTAAACTGGGTCAAACATGATGGACTGCATATTATTCTGCTGTTAACTTCTCCAACCTCACATTAAAAGCCCAGAAAACTTAATTGTTAGCAACATTGTGAGAGTGGCAAAGAAAAAAAACGCAATTAAAAAGCACATGCTCTCCTTTGTGTGCCCCCTTTTTTTTTAATATATATTAATGGTATCATGGAACTGGTTAAATGCATTTTTCTAGTTTGCCATAGCTTAAAGGCTGCTCCTAAGATTAACTTGGGAACACAGAGGAAAGATATCTAAATTCAAATGAAGTCATGAGATTTTATGCAATAAGTACAGCTGAGAGCTTTAAGGAAAAATTGCTTTAGAAAATAGCTACCCAGCTTGTAGCAGTGCTATAGCAGACGCAGGTGTAAGTTGGATGGCAGTAAGAAGCATTTAAAACTTATTACTGTTGCAGACACTGCTGCCTGCCATTAGTCCCAATTTGCAACCTGCAAAACAAATGATATTTCAAGAAGATGGAGTGAATGTTAGAATATATATGCCTCCATCATGGCATCTGTGGGGAGAGTTCAACACATTGTGCTTTTAGTCCTGAAGAGAAGGTGCCTGCAGGGGCACAGAAGAGATTGAATATCAATTGATAAAAGTTACTTTATTAGCAGTTCTTCAGTATAACAGAAAAGTAAAATGAATGAGTTAAGAGGAAAAGGCACTGTCAGTCCCTTAAGGGGTACAGATGCTTCTGTGGATGACTCATATCACTTAGGGGAGTAGAAGTCTGAATGTACATACATTCTCTTTATCTTTGCACAAAGAAGGGATAAAATACAAAAGGGACATTATTCTGCAGAGGTAAAAAGAATATCGGAACCCAGAGGACTTTATATATTTTTTCAGAAAGGATAGTTCAGAAGAAAAATTGCTACCATCTAGTTGTTCTTTTTCTTTTATTATGTTGCTTTATGGAAATGTAAGTGAGCAGCATAGCCTGCAAATTTAGCATCATAAATAGTGTGAAGATTCAGAGTTGGAGATAACCTTGTTATCTTGCTCTGTCTTCCTGTGCTCATTTAAAATCTCATTAAAATGTGTCATGAATAAAGAAGAAAAAAATCCTGTTTATACATAATTCTCTCTCTTATTTTTTTTTTTCCTGGAGAGATACAGCCAGAATGCTTAAAAAATTGTTTGCATCATTTTATGCTTCTCTTTTATTTGCCTGCTCTCTTCTTATCACAGTTCTGTATCTTCAGCCCACTGGAATTCTGATGAGGGGGAAACCAGGCAAACTCTATGGCGGAGGAGCTGCAGCTTCTAGACCTCTCAGGGTCTGGATCCTTAGGGATCTGGACATGCAGCAGAGTGACACATGCTATCTCTCCATTTGACCTGGTTTGCCTTAGTTGTTGACACACACACAGTCTGTCCTGTAAAAAGCAGTTGTTTGGCCCATGCTTGAGTGTGTTACATAATGAGAATTCACATCCAGTGCAGGAACTACTGGGAACCAGGCAGAGATGGGACTGATGTAGCTCTGGCTGCAGCTAAATTGTGTTTTTTGGAGATGACAGTGAAAAACTTGTCTCATGGATACAACAAAAGATAGAGCTGTGAACGCTACCATAGCAAGGTCAGTTTATGTTGGCAACCAATTAAATTATTTTTGTTCCTTGAGACAAAGAAGACAGGGAAGAGAAGAAAATTGCCTTCTACTTGTATGTTAATGGGAAGGAGTTTTAAATTTCAAATCTTCTTCAGAAAATTCCAAGGCAGTCCTATTATGTTTTGCATTAGCTGATTTTTGATTTATGCTTGAAGTCCTACAACTGCTAAATTGCTTGTATGTTTAATCTGTGCAGTACTGTGCCCATTGCAAGAATATATAGAGAAAGAGATATTTTCTTGTACACTTACATCCTGCTCTTTAATTCACAGAATTTTCTGAGAACTCTGGTTCCTCCTAAAATGCACTTTCAGAGGTAAAAGAAAAAAAAAATCTTTTCTTTCAACAGCAGGATGCTACAAACCAAGCACTGATTTTATTTTTTTTTCTGAGGCTTACTGCCATGAATTGCTTCATGCTCTTTGACTTAACTGGCAGGACACTGAAGCCTGTGGAGTGCTTGCCTGACTGGCTAGATAATTCTCTTCCATTTGCTGCCTTTGTTCTTAGATACAGTCTATTCTCAAAGTACTGACAGCTAGTCTACTTTTACTATATGAAACCTAAGACACATGGGCAAGGCCAGCTAATTCCACAACCACACTCCACTTTGGTGATACTTGATTCACATCTTCAAGAATGTGATTTTGGAAGAGACTGTTCTGCTAATGCCTGCAGGCAATAGAACCCACTGACTCAGAAAAGAGGAGACACTCGAGTGAGGTGAGCAAAAATCACAAGTTTCTCTTCCCAAAACTCAGAGAGAAAGAAGTCAATGGGAGAAATGAGCATGAGACACCAAAATTCTTTGCAGTGGGGAAGAGGAAGGGAAAGAGCAGATGACCTCTAACTGCCCTGAACTCTCTGCTCTTTACAAGTCAAAAACCATCCCAGCAAGTGCCACTCAGATCCTCTTTTTTTTTTTCTGGTTTCAGCATCACCAGTCGAACAGCCCTACAGCACTCTGTTCACTGCCAAATGTTTCTGTCCCTTTCACTTTCAGCTGCCTCTGGAAATGTTTAATGTGGCACTGCAAAATGACTGGCAAAAAAATTCCACAGCATTATTTACTATGGTACTTTGATGTTTTATTGAATGAAACCATCTGTTCAGGAATGTTTTCCAGCGTTGTGGGCTAGATCTAGAATTTACTGCTGCAATATAGCTTGTCTGTGGGAGTTTCATAACAGGAATGCCACCCAATGTATCACAGATATGTGAGACTCTCAGTAAGAAAAATATTGAGAAAGCTCCTATTTCCTCCCATAAAACAGTGTCAACTGACTTCTTGATGGTAAAGATTCAAAACAGTTTCAATTTTTTTTTCATTACAGTCTAATAGCTATTTTCTATGTGCTCTTTAAACTTGTGATTCAGGATATTTCCTAAATTACTTCAATGACTCACAGGACATGTACTTGTGACTGATAGCAGAATGCACCATAAACAGATTTATGGGCATTTTACGAAAATATTGGTAGCAGACAGAATATGTAACAAGGTGGCATTTCATTAACTTTTTCTTTTATACTGATAGAAATGGGATTTTTATACTGAGAAGAATAAATTTTGGCCTTTTCCTCACCCTCTGAACTACTTGTTCCTTTGAAGTGAAACAAGAGACAGCTGCTGATAGAAGTCTGATTTATTCTGAGGGATGGGAATTTAAGGATGTACAGAACAGCTCATATATGACCATAACTAACTAAATGACATAAATAATCAAGGTTGCAGCCTGGGCCTTCCTCATCAAAGTGTTTAAATACATCACTGATGGTTGCTTGGACTTTCAAAAGTAAGGAGAAAAATACATTCAAGTTAAACGTAGCTATTATGCAATATGTGCAATGAGATGGACATAGTCTCAAAGACTTCTGATTCTCAGAAATGCCATGTACTAGGTACTTGAGTCAAAAGCTTATAGGTTTATAGATTCTGAATAGGAAAATTAGAAAATTCCTTTGACCCAAGTCCTCTGTTAACCATCACAAACATGAATATTTTAGCCATGATATGAATTTCTTGCTGAGTCATAATACCTTAGTAGATTAGTAAAAATGAATACCATGCTGCATGAGTAGGCAGGATGTAGCTGATACAAAATATAGTCACATACCTATTTATATTTGTAGCTGCAAAGATAAAACTGGTTTGGAATAGATGATGATGAGTGTTTTCCCTTGGAGCCTATCTATAAAAGAACAATGCAAAAGTACAATGGTGCATGGCCACTGCCACTGCCTGTTATTTAAACACTCAAACAAGAAAGGACCAAACAACTTTGTAGTGTGTCTTGTCTGCAAATTGGCCTATGTAAGCATCAGCAGGGATTTCATAGGGCAAAAGAAAAGTTGGCAATTACTGTTTTTTTTCTGAACTCTTTTAGAAACAGAAGTACTCAAAAACTCAGTCCCAGTCCACCTGAAGCATGAAGCTGAGTTCCCGGGTGCAGAAAGAGTTATGGAGGTTTACCACCTACACAAAGGAAACCAGAGGTTTCAGCAGCATTAAAAAGTTAGGTTGGTCTGCCTGTCCAAGAAGAGATCATTTTGAAATCACAATTGGGTTCCTCAGGGCTCCTCACAGATTTGAAAATGTCCAAAGAGGATGCTGTGCAAGCACAGCACCTGTGACACCTGGAGGCCCAGCATCTTCTGCCCATCTCCCCTAACCCCCATAATGGAGCACCAGCATGATTTTCTGGGATACAGATCCCTGAACCCACGGCATTTTAGGAGGCATCAACTCCCTGAATTGTTGAACATGCCCTGCACCCCCGGTTTTTAAATTGGGTGGACTCAGCAGCTCATTATTTCAAAACTGGTGTTCACAATGGGAATTTAGCAGTGATTTCACCTTTAGAAGTTCTTTCACTTTCTTCTCTTTCCTTTCATCCCACCACCATACGTCCATCGTAGCACACCTACGACAGTCTGTGGCACTGCACTGCCATTTGCATACAGTAAAATAACCCTGAAATAATTCCTTGGGTCATGTCAATTCACACTTGTGGTATCACATGGGTGCCAAAAGACTTGTCGTAAATTAAAAATTAGAGACAGGAACCAAACACATTCTATTGTAGATTCAGTTTATCCACAATATTTTAATAAATTAAATTAATATGCACCTAATTTTAGAGAGTATTCTTAAGTACTTAAGTCCAAAGAGGTCTGGACTTTTTGTCCACTTTAAGAACATATTAAAAGTCGCATGTCCTATTTTTTTAATCCCTTTGAAATTAATGTTTAAGTTGGTTAAGTGTGTTTGCTATATTTTGGGGTTTTTTGCCTTGATTTTGCCTTTCTGTCTTAGGAATGTGAATAAATACAAGAACCATACACTCAAACCTACCAACCTTCCTTGAGCTGAGATTTCTCACAGTGTTAACATGGTTAAGAAGTGGAGCTCCCAGGAGAAATTGTGTTAAATGCTTTGACAAACCTGAATTTTTCAAAACCATCCTACATGGAAGTGATGCAATACTTTAGGGCAATGGGACATTAATGCAAGCAAAGTATCCATAAGGCAATAGAGTATGCACTATATAGTGTACATTTTTGCATAGTTTAACAAAATCACTAAGCAAAGGTCATGTTCAAAGAAATTTATGAACCAACAGAACAAATACTGTTTCTGCAATCATTTTATGATGTATTAAACTAACTGGTTAGTAAAAATAGAACAGTAGTCATGGTAGTTTTCAGGCAAATGTGGAGCTGAAAGCATTCCTTTAAAATATGCTAAACCTAATCCAGAAGCAATTTAAAACTAAATTAGGATATTTTCTTTAATAGAGAAAGCACTGAAAAAGGAGTATGATTGTATGTGTATGTATACAGAAGAAGCACTTCAATCAAACTATATCTATATAGATGTGAATTTGAGATTCCATTACTAACAGGTACTTAATAAGCCTTTAAAAAAACAACTAGATACAATTACCTCACTTCCTGAAACATAAGATTTAGTCTACACTTTGGGTTAAAAACTCTTTGTGTTTATATTTTTAAATGCAAATATTGGAAACATTCCTCTACATTTTTATGGATTTTAGGGAAATATTTTTTTTACCTTGGAATTATAAAACCCTTCTCATTTAACAAATAAGAAAATCAATTAATGAATAAAACCACCATAAAATATTCATGGTATCTTTTGTAAGCCAGAGCTATGCCTGTTTTAGTTACATATATAACCTATTCTATGAAACTGTGGTAAAAACCTTTTCACCTCGACTAAATTATGAAATATGACTGTATTTGCAGATTGTGACCACATAGCTATTAAATTATTGTTTCCTCTTTAATGCACATTCCCTGCTTATTTGAAAATAGTATCACCTAGAATATGCTTCAGAAATCATTAATATTCTATGAAATCTGTTACAATATGAAATAATATCAAACATTATGTGTATTTATGTACTTATTTTATTCATTAAGGACTCTGTAACATTTGTGAAAGATCCATTTACCATCTGTTCACCTACCTAAAATTGATTTTATGATTCCATTGTTGGTCATAAACTATTAAGATCTGTAGAAAAGATACTCTGAAAAAAGATGAAGTGACCAGAAATAAACCTATGCACTATTTTCCTGCAGTAAAATTAATATCCTGGTTGGTGATTTGAACTGTTGAATCATTATTTAAAAACAAAACAAAACAAAACAAAACAGGGAAATGATCAAATCTTTTTAAAATATTACAAAAACATTAAAAGTTTCTTAAAAAAAATAGTATTTTAATTTTGCTGTTTAAGAATCTCTGAGGGAAAAAGAAGATACTACCAAACAACACTCTTGTTTTTTGGGATTTTTTTATTCTTTGGAGTCCAGTTTGTGAGGCACTACCGTGGTATCACTACTAATAACCTTAAAGCCAAGTAGTAATCTCTGAAAATATCCCCTCTTTTCAATAAGCAAGCTATAAAAAAACTCATATACTATGAATGTCCTTTAAACTTATGAAAGAGACAACATGGTTGACATCAGGTTGTTTCTTTCCCACAGAGCAATACAGGAAGGATTGCCTGTTCACGTGTTTTTCCCCGAAGTCCACAGGACTAGGAAGATTATATTATATTTAAATATCTCACGTCTGCAGAATTAAGTCTGTAGCCATAATTTCAGTAATTTACTTAAGTCACAACACTTTGGGAAATAGAGACTTTGCCTCATGTCTCACCCCAATCACACCAAACTGCTTTTATTTACATATGAATAACTAAAGGTCCATGGGACCAGACTTTTTAATCTTCTAATCAGGGAATGCACTTGAGTGTTGGATACCCTCATTTCAGTTAATGTTTTAAATATGTATAAAATTTAATGGTTTTCTGAAGAGGGAATTTGAATCCACGTTTACCTTCTCAGGTGAATTAGCACTTTTCAATCTTAGAGTCTATTTATTCCTTAAAAAGCATTTCTATCTTAAAGAGCAGATTTCTGAATGTTGTCTAACTCAATGATTAAGGTTTTCTGTAGGAAATGAAATACAGAAATACTTGAGGTGCTTAGAGAAGGAGCATAGTTAGCTCATTTCCCATTTTTTGTCAGGAGTTTGGTCTTGCAAGTGTACATTGAAAGTTCAATTTATCAAATTTTAGCATCACTGAAAAGTAACTTCTTAATTTTAATGTTTTTTCAAGGAAAGTAAGAATTTGTGGTTTTGTTCCAACTGCAAGTGGTTTTATCAATCCTGGTAGTAGTTGGAAGATGGCTGCTGAATCAAAAGAGAATGGTTGTGAAATTTTGGAGATGAAAGACTGTATTAATGAAAGGATCTCTCTAATGTGAGAATTTATGTTTTGTTTACAAAAAATACTTATTTTTAGTTCGGGAAGGAACACATGGTGTTCATGCCAAGGACAACTCCTGACTACTCCAACCAGGTGCAGGACAGATGGACCATGGAAAGGCAAAATGAGGTAACTTCTATTATAATATTTTTTTATCATGCTGAATTGTCTGGTGTCCCGTGCAGCAAAAGATTTGAAGCCATGCTGTGCCGTAGAGAGGACCAATAAACTGTCAAAACTGAGTCTCAGACAATGCTTAATATACAGCATGAGAAATAAGTGTTTTAACTCTGCTGTAGCAGAGCTGGTTGTGGCTCCATAAATGGGAAGGCTCTCCCTCATCCTTCTGACAGCCATGACTGTTTCTTAGGACTGTGTTAGCCTGTCAGCCTGAGCTATGTCATACAACCATGTAAAGATTTCATTTCCATACATCAAAAATTATATTGTATAGGCATAGGATAGTCTCATGACAAAAGCAACATGTAATTTCTTGTACCCCATTCAAACTAGTATAAAATGTATCTTCCTCAATACGTAAAATGTCTGAGTCACCAATCTTTCCCCAAGATACTTTTCAGAGGATGTTTCTCATTCTAATTATTCTTTTCACACTCATTGTTCCCATGCTTTTACTCTTTACAACTTACTTAATCAGAAAATATAAATAATGTCAGGAAGATAGAAAATGCATTCTAAGAATGTGAAAAACAGATCTCACTGCATTCCAGCCTCTGCATGAATAATTTTCCTCCCTTGACTACACTGCCATTACTGCTGTCCAGAGCTTCAAGTTGCCATGGCTGGGCTGTTGCTCTCACCCAGGCAATGACTCTAAACCTGGTTCAGGTGTGGCTGAGGGCACAGACAGAGGGCACATGGTGCTAGAGGGCACAGACAGACTTACCATGGTTCAGTGCTGGTGCCTCAACAGCTGAGACATGACCACAGCCCAGGTAGCTGCAGCCTTGCTGGCAGAGCCCTAATGACTGTCCTTTCTCATGAAGTCAGTGTGTATGGTATGGCTAGAGCTTAGCTCAGCTCAGGGTGTGTTTTCTAATGTCAGACCTAAATATATATTTATATATAAATCTAAAACTATAAAGAGAAATTTTAATAATCTAAAGTGTTCATTTAGCTATTCATCTCAATAAAACTCTATATCTTTTTTCCCTTTATTGATTATTTGGCTTTGAGATGCGAAAAGTTCACATTAAAATGTCATTGGAAATAGTCATGAGTACAAAGGAAAGCATTCTGACTGTCTGAGAAAATCTTTTTTCTCCCTAAGTCCATTCAGAAAATGTTGTGGTTCTCTGTTGTAGGTAAGATCCAAATAGAACTGACAGCATTTGGAACTAATAGTGCAATCACTACCTAATAATGAGCCAATGTAATTGTATGATGGCCTAAAAAATCTACGTGTTTTGAGTGTGACTGTGAATCAATGCAGACTCAATGCACACACTAGGCAGATGGATTGATATTCTGGATAATGCTTCATCTATACATGGGTTCACATTTGTTGTAAATTATCTCAGTTTGTATCTACCTATATTCTGTTGGTATATTACATTTGTATCAAAGAATACATATGTCACACTTTGTTATTTTTATAAAAATCCTATGCTTAATACTTTCAACACTGTTAATGTTATAGTCATCATCTGTAATCTGCTTTAAAGAATGAAGATGTGAATTTTCTTTATGAGCATATTATTTTCTGCTACATCTTTGACAAATGTTTTATATTACTTTGGTGAAGATGGTTTGAAAAGCATGCTTTAGGAAAAAAATCATCATTTCTTTCAGCATAAGGACAGGCTTTGGCTGTCAGGGTAGAGATTCATGACAATTGTTTTGTAGTTCCTGAAATATGAAAGTATGTAATCATGCAAACTCCCTCAGCTGTGAAATAAATGTTGTGAGAGATGTAGTCAGAATTTAAAGAGTAATGGTAAAAAAAGAGAGCTTCATCTGAGAAAATTACTCAAAAGTACTCAACAAGACCACATAAAACTGACTGCACTGAGACTGTGCCCATTTAGAAATGATGAGGTTATTGTATCTCTCACCATTTCTCTTCTGTCTTCTGTGCTAGAAGACTTGAAAGAATCTCCAGTTTACACAGTCTGGGTTTATTGTTGTCTTTATTTTACTGGCAACGCGTCCTCAGGTCATTCTCTAATATCCACTAAGCTGCTTTGGGTTTTAGCTTATTGCATTGGAATTTAGTGTACACTGAAGTGCAGAGCTAGCTTCCCAAACTATAATACAGTCAAACAACAGCAATACTTCCTTTAAAAATACTTTCCTGACTACACTTGTTGCTAAGAAACTATTGTCATATTTCAAGTGAGAGATAAAAAGATCGACAAATCATTACCTCTTGAGAATCTGTGAAACATCTATAAATTCACTGGCTTGCTCACCTGTAACTGAGTTCCTACTTGTCAGTAACTATTATGCTTCTAAAGATTAAATGCCTATTAAACCACAGTGCCTGGCCTACAACTTTGAAAGGGTTTGTGCAACCTGTGTTGTTACAGTATCACAGGGTACCAAGACCCACATGAGCTGAACCAGCCACGTAGGTTGAATTATTTGTGGTTATTACAAGGTGTTGTTCAAATATGGAGAGGCAAGATTGTTTGTGAAGATGGAAATCTCTGCCTCTATGCAGCTGAATCGTAGGAAGGATTCCTTTACTCAGAAGATCACAATATGAAGACAGAAAACAGTTTTCTTCCCAATCACCCACAACATCTACAGAAGTAAAAGTCTCTGGTATAATTTCTGATAGTATGAAATTTTCAAAAATGTATTACTTTAAAAAAACTCCTATATTTTATCTTCAAGATTTGAGCTATTCTATGCATATTCTCCAATCCTTTGCACCTACAAGCTACATGCATGATTCCAAGGCAGGGATGATCCACGGACTCTACAGAACGAGAAGAGGAACAAATATCTGAGGGTGAGATTCTAAGTGAGTACATGAGTATGATCACACCTAAGCCAGATATTACACGTTCAAGAAATGACTGTTTGTCAAATGCCACATCTTTTTGCAATGTGCAGCTTCCAAAATGCCAAATGCCAAGAGGCATTTGGGACTGCCTTGTGGGAGCACCCACGAAAGTGTATGCACTAAGGCAGTGACTGTGCCTCTAACCAGGGGTCACAATGTTTGCTTTAGCAATAGAGTTGATATTTACGTTAAACTACTTTAAACACTTCACTTCTTACAAGTAGGACATGAACATAACAGTCGGCATGAACATGCCCCATTTTTGGACAACCCTAGAACTCAGAGGATAGAAAAGATAGTCAAGGGAAAAGGTGATGGTAATTTGAAAAGTACAAGAAACACTTTGGTTGACAGAAGAAATTCATCTATATTTACACACTTTCAGGAAAAATTCTTCCAAAAACCTAATTCACTTGAATTGAATTGAATTGAATTGAATTGAATTGAATTGAATTGAATTGAATTGAATTGAATACTGTCAGTGACACCTAGGAAAATTGGTACTCACTGTCATTCATCAGTGTACCAAAGTCTCCATTAATAAAGTCATTTAAACCAGTAGGATACTTACAATGAAGGCCAGTTTTCTTGAAGCTAAGTTGAAAATGACATGCTGAAACATCTTAATGTTTTATTTGAAGAAGGGCATTAGTGTGATTTTTACAGTGGATACTGTTTTTGGTCCTGAAAATGCTATCAAATGCTATCATAGCAATATCAAATGCTATTCATCATCTAAATAAATTCCTTCTGAGTTAATTTGCAGTCAACAGTTAGGTTATCTATGAGCTCAAGGAATGTATTGTTACTGAAAACTGCTTTAATAAACGCTTTACTCACAGCCAGTGAGCTTTTATGACCCTTTTCTAGTTGCACACTTCTCTTTTCTGTGCCCAGAAATAATGGTCTTTCCCCCAGATTTGAGACCACATGTGCTCTCAGAGGTGAAATAGAGAGAAAAAAATGAAGAGATCTGCCTAATCTCGCAAACAAAAGTCCTGAAGGGGTTACAGTGACTAAACACATTCTTGGCACAAACCTAGACCAGTCTCAGAGCTGTTGCTGACATGAGGTAAGTGGGTCTACCTTAGTCATACCAACTTTAGGAAGTCTACACTTGAATACCCTTTGGCTTACACTGAACACATGACACAAACCTCAAGGAATCTTTGTGCCTTTTCTTTATGAGAGGGAAGACTGCCAGTGCTTTACCCACTTCTTTTCTCCTAAGTAATTCAGAGATTAAAAATTGAGAGATTAATGGAAAATATGTACACAGCTGGCAGTTTTTCTTATGCTGTCACATCCCAGTATAGAAGCCTAAGGATGTTGAGATGGCATCAACCACATAAAGCCGAAAAAGACTTGTGAAGGCAAAGTTGCAAAATCAAACTGGAGAGTCCAGCATGCCTTAGGCAGCATTTTGTTCAGTTTCATGGCTCCCTGAAAACCTAGACCTGTAATTTTCCATGTATCCAGGACTGACCCAATGTGCTGCCTTAGCTCCATGAAAATTTTCCAGCTAAAGCTGACAAGGACCCTAAAGCTGACATGTTCTCTAAGTGAGCCTAGTCTTTTGTTAATACTCAGTCTAGGGCATTTAGTATAATTGTAATTACTAGTTTTTAGATTTCCACTCTTTACATAGCATTTAGTGTACTGGCTTCAAAGGCAGAAAAAGAGGGTTTAATTAATTCATGGGAGGAGTTGGTTGATTGACTGTGCATTGCTCAGCAAAGGTGTCAGGGTGTGAGATACATATTAGGTTGTTTGCATGGGTGGAAGGTATTGGAAGTTTGCATTTCCTCTCCCTCTCTCTCTGCCTTCCACTCCCAATCTACAATGTGCACACTGTTCTTGTTTCTCCCAAAGTGATTTTTCCTAGTTTACTTCCTCCTTTTTTCCTGTACCAACAAGATGTCATCCTCAATTTTAAAAAACCAACAAAACAACAAAACAAAACACCTATTTAAATGCTCTTTAAATAAAATTTTCACAGCACAACATGTAGATTGAGAGACATAAACAAAGTCTTTCCACTTCTACTGATTTGTACTGAAATTCATAGAATCATAGAGTAGTTTTGGTTGGAAGTGACCTTTAAAGGTCATCTAGTTCAACCCCTTGCAATAAGCAGGGACATCTTCAAAAGATCAGGTTGCTTAAAGCCCTGTTCCACCTGAACTGGAATGTGTTCAGGGGTGGGGCATCTGCCACCTCTCTGAGCAGCCATAGTTTCCTTGCTGCTCATTGATATTGCTGTGTGTCTTGTTCAATTGATATTGCTGTACTAGTACAACTGTTTTGGGCATTGTGCTATAAAATATAATTCAAATGACTCTTGTTTAAAAAAAAAAGTCCAAAGGGGTTGTTTCCAGGGATGGGACATTTACAACTCTTCTTGACAACCTGTTCTAGTGTTTTACCACCCTCATGGTAAAAAATTTCTTCCTCATATCTAGTCTGAACCTACTCTTTTTCAGTTTAAAGTAAATATCCCTTGTCCTACTTCTATAGGCATAACTAAATGGTCTGTCCCTGTCTTTAAGTCCCTTCAAGGTATTGGAAGGCCATGAAAAGGTCTCCTGGGAGCTCTCTCTTCTCTAAGCTGAACAACTCCAACTCTCCTAGCTGTTCCTCAGAGGAGAGCCGTTCCTCTCATAAATTTGTGGTTTGAAACTGCAACAGTACACAGAGTGCATAATATGAATCCAAAACTGCACTGTGATGAATAACTGAAAATTTTGCTATCTAAATGAATTCTGTGCTTTAGTGAAACTACAGATGTTCTGCTAAGTCGTCCATGCAGTTCTGAATAATATAAATATTAAAAATAGATCCAGTGTTAACAGTTGTTCCTGTTAGTCTCATGTGGAGTCTGAAGACTGAGGCTCACTCATAGAGGAGTGTGCAAGCATTTCCCTTAGGAGTACACTTTGGAATTGAAGAGTGACGCAAAAAATCTTATGAATGAGCTCCTGTGCTTAAAAAATCATAAAGAAGGCAGACTGCAGGGCACTGAGGTCATAAGTCAAAACCACAAGACTACTGTCCCATCTAATACTGCCTTCTGTGCCTTCAGACTTAAATAGATATATGGAAAACCCAAAAGTACAAGTACTATGGTTTACTTCAGAATAAAAAGGACCAGCCACTCACAGTAAGACCATTTCATCACTTCATCATTAGATATTCGAGACCTATGAACTATTCATATACAATAGATGTGGGTCCATCCATCACCTTTTTAATCTTTTCCTTTGTTTAAATTATATTTAATCAAAGTAAATATGTTACAGAACAATCTGTCTGAGTGCCTGGCTTCCTACTGGAGGTAATAGTGATGATAGAAAGCATAATTGTTTGGGCCACAGCAAAAGCTTTTTTTCCCTAAAGATCATTAGGTTTCATCGATATTATTTTTTCAAAGGCAGTAATTAATGAAACAAAAATCCTGGGCAAATGCAGCACTGAAATTTCATTCCTTTTGCACCTGTCAAAATGCACATACATAGGAAAGGGCTCATTTGAGTGTGAAGCATGAAATGTAACTAGGAGCAGGATGGCAGCTTTGGTCCCCACATCATTCACTTTCTGTAGGGAGGCACAAGAGGGAAGCTGTGGACAGACAGGTGGCCATGGCATAAGTTGTCAACACCCATTGCATTGCTCATACACACTTCTATGGCTCATGTTTGCATAGCAAAAATTATTAAAGCATTAATGCTAGGCAACCCAGGATTTTGACAGGAACAATTTAGTCATAACTATTTGTAGCATATTTTTGTTGTACTGTCTTGCATATCACTGCCATTAAATATTTGGATTCTTTACTGCAGTATTTTGCATCAATGTTGTAGTTCTCAGTATGAACCTTTTAATATAGATATATTTTTTAATTTAAAAAAATATTTGCCTAGGAAGGTTACATGAAAGACTCGGAAACATTATTAAATTGCTCTATGAATACAGCATCTATTTAAAAATACATATTTTTCATTTCTTAAGCTCAACTTTATTGTACAGTGAAATTCTGTAAAATCAAAATTATTCAAATACAATTTGTTAGATTCATGTAAACACTGTGTTTCACAGAAAGAAAATTTATCCAATTTGATAGTGGATAATATGATTTATGTTTATAAAATTTGCAGTTAAAGACATGGTTAAATGCCAACATACTACAATTATTTCCCGTGATGATAATTTTTTCCAGAGAAAAACTAATTGGAGGTAAATTAAAATTAATGACTGGGAGCATGTCATATTTTTTCTTAATAATTTCTCCTAGTAAAGAGATTAACTTTGAGAACCTACTCTAAAATATGTGATATTATGTGCAATATCAGATATTAAGAAAAAGGAATCTCAAACTGTATTCCATTTGGTACAAAAGTTAAAACATAATGCATTTCAGCACTGATGCTGTGGTTTACTTCATTTGTGTCAATTTGTTTAAAGGTTTGATACTCAGGTATTCATGGGTACTTGAGAGTCATCTGCAAGCTATTAAAATGTTAATGTTAAATGTTCTTTTTTTGCTAGATACCATATAGCATAGAAAGCATTAAAAAGTGAGCATTTTAACCTTCATACTAAAGATAGCTTGAAAAATTCCTGCCCTCTCTATTCTGCTTTTTGTCATAGAATTTCAGAATGGTTTGGGTTGAAAGGGGCCTTTAAAGATCACTTTGTCCAACCCATCTGTGATGAAAAGGGACACCATCAGAGTGGGTTATTCAAAGCTCCATCCAACCTGACCTGGAATGTTTTCAGAGATGGAACATCTACCACTTCCCTTGGCACCCTGTCCATCATTGCTTCTCTCATCTACTGTTGTTCACTATATTGCTATGTATGCTTTACTAATACAGCTTTTCAGAGATTGTGATATAAAGTGTAATTTAAATGATCCCTGCTTAAAAGCAGTAACAAAAAAAAATCCAATTATTTATTTAGATCAGCTAAGTTCTTTGTTTTACAGTGCCCCAAAATAATATAGTTTTGTGAGAATGAATAGGGAGGGGGGGTGAAGGTCTGAGTATGGCTGAGAATGAGAAGAATGGGACAAAGGAAAGTAAAGTATTTCCTGGGACATCTCTTTCCTGGGAAAAATGTATTCCACACCTATATACTCAGTTTCCTCCCTGAACTAGCAAGCAAGTCAGTGTTGATAGAGGATTTTCTCACACTCTCTTTGTCACTACCTCATAACTTTTAGATGCCTTTTCCCCCATACACTGGGAAACCCTGATCTTTTAACTTCACAAAAATTACTGAGAGCCATCAAAGTTGTTGCCTGGCAAGACTGCAGTGCCTGCCTGTATTTATGTCAGACACTTAAACGTGACATACATGTCCTTGGCCTCTCATTTCGTGCTAGCCCTAGTCCTACTTCACAATAAGCAGTCAGTTTTGTTTAAAATGGTATTGTAAGTGGATACTTTTGGATGTAAATATGTCTCATTTGACCCTCTTTCAGAATTTAAGGATTTGGTCGTTCTCTGGAGTTGTTCCAAGCCTGTTGTTATAGCCAGTTGTTCCAAGGCTATAGAGTAAGTGCACAGCTTCAGTGCCAACCCCAAATAGAAGCACAACTAAAAAGGTGTTGCAGTACAGCAGCACTAGTGGGATAACCCTGTTGGCTACTCAGTCCTGCAGAGAGTTGCCTCATTCATTTGCATTTAACTGCACACTCTGCCTGTATTTTTCGATCACATTATCTGTGTTTTAGCTAGTGCTGCACTTTTTGTTCTTTGATGCTTCTTCTTGCCAGAAATGGATGAAAGGTCACTAGTGATAAAGAATTTACATCAGCATTTCCTAGTCTCTGATTAGGACAAATGAACAAGGGGGACTTTGAAGAAATTGGTCTTGATTCTCTCATGTCATTTCTGCTGTCTTAAAACTCTACCCAAATCCCACCATTCTCATTTCAGTTCCCATGAATGAAATTTATATCTTCAGGTTTATTTCTGGCTGTTGTTCTGCACAAAATAACACTAACAAATTATTTAGTTCGTTTGATAAAAGCAAAATTAAAGCAGTGTGTTCCCAATAATGTAATAGCTTTCAATGTTCTTCCAAAAATGATGACTAGCAACCATAAATCAAAGTGGATCCACCAAACTGCAGATAAAAATAAGGGAAATGGCTGCCAAACCTGTTCTCTGAAAATAGATCTCCATGCTATAGTTATAAGTGATGTAAAAAAAATGAACATTAGATTTTCTCGTGTATTTCCAACCTTAAAATTGAATGTTGTTAAGGTGATTATCCTGCCATGGTTGGCATCTTTCAAAAAGCAACACCTTTCATATAAATAATACACTTGCATAATTGGACAGCCTGTCAGAAGTCGAAAGTCTTTTTTTTCCTGCAGAGATGAAGCAGGTGATCACTCACTCTTCCTATATTTCTTATTGATATTATTTTAATATTAATTTTTTTAAGTGCCATTTTATTATTTGAGCCAATAATCTGCTCAACCTACAGATTAGAGAAAACTAAATTTATCTTCAATTAAAAGGGAAAATCATTAATGAACTTTTTCATATACATTGAGAAAGTTTTCAAAAGAATAAAGTTTCATACCTAACATATATACCCAAATCTCAGAAACTTGAGAACTAGGTGATCCTATACTTTACCTCAATGATT
>JAOTQP010001652.1:30300313-30324857 GCA_026413545.1 Cichladusa arquata | reverse complement strand
ATTAAAAAGCTGAATCCCTGTTAAATAAGGTGACCATATGCAGAAATTTCTTTGCAATTTAATTTCCTTCGGCCTTAATGATACTTGCTCTGTCACAAAGTTAAACAGAAAATTGGGCTAAAAGAGTTATTTGACTTTTATTCTTAGAGTATTTCAATGGGGGAGAGCTTCTTGGAAATTGCTTACTAGACAGGTCTCAGACATGACACTTGTCTACCCAAACCAGTTCAGTGTTTCACAATGTCACCCATATTCTCAAATACAAAATGCACAAGGCTAGTCATGAAAACTACTGCAGCAAGATTTGATATTGGTCCCATTAAAGGCACTGTTTTTCTACCAATTCCACAGAAATTGCTCCAGAAACGGAGTGACAAGTAAATAAACGACTTCATTGTACCAGGTTATGGTGGCTGGCAGCCTGAGTTGTGCTGTGTTGGAGTGGCACTTAGTCTTTCATACACTGCAGCAGAGCTAATCCTGAAAGCCACATGAGATGTGACTGTGAGGATTGAACAGCCTGTGCACTTGGCATTGCTTCTAACCTATTTTTTCACACTCTATTTCTCACTAAGAAAACAAACAAGGAAGCAAACAAGAATTTTCAGTCCATAACATAATAAAAAGCTTGTACAAGCTCAAGCAGCCAGATAAGGTGATTGTTTTGCCCTTCAGTTCAAGTGTCAGCTTGTTTTCAGCTGCTGTCAAACACTTTGTCACACCAGATGTCTGTCGTATCTGTAACATGGCAAAATGTTTCAGTACATAGGAAACAAGATGCATGCTTATCTTTGAAATCTCCAAAGAAACTTTCATTATAGTTGTGTTTGTTTACAGCCACTGCAGTTCACTTTTAAGTTCCCTTTGAAATCCTCCTTACCATCTTCTTTCTCATGCTTATGTATGTACATGTTAAAGTTATCTTTAAGGGTAACAAAACCTTAGGCCATGATTAGTATTTCATACTCACCTTCTTTCCTTCTTGCTAAATAAGCTTACTCCAGTGTCCTTTATTCCAATTTACTCCACTGTCTTTAATATTATACATTAATAATACAAAGAAGATAGGTTCCTCTTATTCACTTTTTGTGTATTTCTTTACTTCTCAGGATACCTACCTCAAGGAACTTGATTAAATAAAAATAGTGAATGTAAGTGTTCCTGTTACCCCAACAGCAACAGTATTTGCTTTGCAAAGGACTCTTTGACTCCAAAAATAATTTTCTTCCAATTATCCTTTTCGTCTCTATTTTTTTTCTCCATTTCCTGATGGCTACATGAAGCATAATATAATGGCTCATGGCTTTTGCAGTCCATTATTCAGAAGCTAGTTTTGGACCAAGCTACTCCTACTTTTAACTGTGAGTTTTACAGTGGCACTGTAACTATGCTGTTGAAAACCATTAAAATTTTATTTAGGCAAGTATGCAGTATTTTGCCTGTACTGATTGTCTGTCCTGTCAGCTGCAGAATTTTGTACAAGCATGTTTTAATAAAATATATCATTTCTATTGGATTTAGAAGTACTTCTAGATATGCAACCATGTTTTTCAAATAACAGACTCAATACAACTTTCTGTTAACCCATGCAAAGTGGTGGCATCAAGCTGAGACAATTCCCTGCTAGGCTCCAGTGTACATGGCTGACTGAGCAGAGTGCCACCCTCAGCCAATTTGCAGTGGAAGAAGGAAAAAAGAGTGTTTTATGTCTTCTCTTCCATCAGTGGAATTTAATGGAGAATGTATGCCTCTGCCAGGGGCCAAGCAAGCAGCCAAACATGATATTGGCCACAGCCAAGATGAGCCTGCATTTGGCTGCAGAGGAAAAGTTCTGCAGCACTTTGGAACAGCTGTAGCTTTTGGTGAATTGCTCAACACAGCAGCAAAGACCCTTGTGTGTTAGAAAACTGAGACAAACCAAACAAATGCAAAAGCAATTAATACCCATTGCCATTCTTTATCAGTTGACAGTGAAGGGAGCCATCACTTGAAAAACTTTTTACACACTGGGTTGGTTGGTTGGTTGGTTGGTGGGTTGTTTGGTTGGTGGGTTGGTTGGTGGGTTGGTCGGTTGGTTGGTCTGTTTGTTGGGGTATTTTTTCCTTATGGTGCAGTTTAAAGGACATCTGATAGACATATCCATGAAGGAAGGCGTTTTGGGTTTTTTGAGCATTTTTTGGGCATTCAAGAGAGAAAATAATCCGCTATTCAGTGGTAATTTATTTAATCTTATGCATGATTAACACCAAACTCTCATTCAATGGAGCAGATATTGACAAGATATTGCTACTAGATATTAAGAAACATGATTCATTATTATCTTGATCTGTTTTAACTGACATTTTGCAAGCCAGAAAAGTGTCTTCTGTGATGAATTATTTTAATATGAAAATAAAATTAAAATCCTGAAATACAATCTTAAAAGAGTTCACCTGAGGCTTTTTTAGTAAAACATGCCTCTTCACATGCCTCTTGTGAAGACTGCAGAGGGGTTTTCTTCGTGATAAGATGAGTACAGTGCAGAGAGTCAGAACAAGCTCTTAGTTCCACCTAAACAGTAGAGACTCTTGGCCAGCTCCAACTCTAGAGGTAAATCTCATCCTTGGTGCAGACTCCAGTTACTTCACTAGGCTGGGTATTGATCCAGTTTCCAGAGCCCCTGAGGCATGTTTAAACACTAGTGAATTCAGAAAAGAACAGTCATTGTGAAAACTAATGCTGTATTGTTTCTCTGAGGCCAAAGGACAAGCCAAATAATTTTATTAAATCTGCTGCTACAGATTTTCCCTGGCATATTCCTACAGTAAGAACATTGTGGGGTTTTTGAGTGTTTTAATTTAAAAACAATACAGGGAATTCTTAAAAAGAATTAAATACACTTTTGCATTTCAGTCATGAATTATTAAAATTAATAAGTTATCCATTATATGTTTTTATGGCTAAGTTGTTAATTTATCTGAAGTTAAAATAAGCCAACTCAGAATGATTTGACTTTCTCAGATTCAGACTGTACATTGCTCCAAAAAATAGGGCTTATTCCAAGCATGGCACATAAATTGAGCAGAAGCAGGACTTTTCCTTTAAGCTAAGCTCAGGTTTTCAGAGAGAATTGCTTTCATGGGAATTTCCTCTGTTGACCTTATACAGGTCTATAGGCTTTTTTTGTTTGGATGAAGTGTGTCTGAATTCCTCAAGTTGAAATACTCACAGAAAGGTTAGCAGAACATCTTTAAACTTTGACAGTAAGAAGGTACAAACACGTTAAACAAATGCTAAATGAGGTAAACATAAGATGATGACAGGGTCATGACAGTGACCTGATTACACTGTGTACTCTGGAAGAGAAATAAAGTTTGACTATAATCTAACATAATCTATATAATATAATATGAATATAAAATAAATACAATTTAGTCACTCTGTATTTTAATGATCAACTAGTTGAAGTAATACTAATTGCATGCCAAAAAGTGCTGTTATATTGAAAGCAATTCATTAAAATGTAACATGCTTTATTTTTTTATCAGCAGACAAATATGAAACATTAAAATGGAGATGTTTTAATTTGAAGTAGAAAAGGCTTCTTATTTCACCTCATTTAAAATAATCAGTCTTGTTCATTACTAAGTTAAGAAACAAGTCTGAACGAACTTAAATAAGTTTTTTCTACAAAAAATGAAAAGAGACATATAAAAATTACTTATGTGAACTGTAGTTCTTACGTTGTACTTGCAAAATGGCTCATCATAATTTTCAAAAGTAAACATTAATTTTTTAAAAAATGCCTTTGTTCCTACAGAAAAAAAAAAGGAAGAAAAATATTTTTCTGGGATATCTAACAAATGGCTACCAGTTACCATAAATCTGAAGAAAATTATAAACCACACCAGAGCATAACACGTGCCACCTATCTTCCTTATAAGGCACAGTGTGCAGCTGATGCACCATTTGATGAACATAGTAAATACCTTGGTCCTAAGGCACCTTTTAAAAATCTCCACTGCATTTTCTTCTGAATACAGCACAGCCTAAACATGGTTTCTGACTGTCCTTGGTGACTTGGTAAATTATGAACAGTGGTGTTGATGAAAGTTTTTAATCTTTGATCTTACCTATCTGCTGTGATCCCTCAACAAATGATGGTCTTGGATAGTATGGTGTGCCAAAAATAGGGGAAATTAGAAGATCAGAAATAATACCTTTATTTGCTGATACTCATTTACATGAGATGAAAGTTTTCCTTTCTAAAAAAACCCAACTTTTGGTAATTAAATTCCAAAACTCTCTGAGGACTGACACATTAACATTTCCTGATGTGTAGAACTGAAATTTTTATTTATTCCTATCCATATATGTAGTAAGAGAAATGTATGAAGTGCTCTATAAAATATTTCCTTTCAGTTTTTAAAAACTTTTGATCTCATATTACAGCATCTTTCTTACAGATTTTTTTATTTTCAGCATCTTCATTTAAAGAGTACAGGGGAGGAGTAGTTTTGTTCAAATACTATATAAATTAAGTGTTTTGAACTACTTAATTATTTCATATTCTAGGAATAACTTAGAATTAATTAAGTGTCAGTATAATTTCAAATTAAGTCAGCTGAAGTATGTGGCACTAGTACTATCTCAGGCAGTTCCATTCCTTAAGTATAACATTAAAAACACACTTAGCAACGTTATTATGTTTAGTGATATCGCATTAATGAAGTCTTTGATGGTCACTGCATATTAGAAAAGAACAATATTTTAAGAAATGTTGCTACATTTGTCAAGTTAAAGTTTCGACTTCTTTTTAGAAACAAAGAAATTAGAGAGAAAACTTGAAAAATTGATAGAATTATGTATCCAGGAAAATAATTACCTTTTTAAAAAGAAAACTGTACTTATTTATTGGTATAAAATTAATAACACATGATATATCAGCCTTTTTTACAGCAGTAAGGACAAATTTTAATTCTATTTTCATTTGTTCTCAACTTTGAATACAGTATATTATACAGTAAAAATGAATAGAATATTTTCAGTAACACAACTTTTAACAATCATCTGTAAGTTTACAAGAAGACTTACTAGAGTTATGGGGAAAAATTCTTCTGCTCCACAAACCAGTATTTTAGAGAACAGAAAAAACTTAATTTCTGTGGGTCCATGGAGGACAAAAGCTACCCTATAGCACTGTGCTGAGCAGTATATCAATAATTACACAGTCATTAAAAGAAGGACAAATTAATCTTGGAGTCAAGCAAGGTGCTCAGTACTCACTGCTCAAATTTCACATTATTGCATACTTAGACATTTTAGGTGCCTGTCAGTCACAGTCCAGTTTCTCAAACTAAATCACATTCCCATGATTCCTGTATGCCTTGAAATGAGGTCCCTGAGGAAGGGATTTATAGCAGGATATAAGCAATTAGGAAATTAGAGGCAGAGTGGTTTACCCTAAAGCCTTATGCAGGGATGTGAGAGAGGCATTTCTCTTCATATCTGACATCCCATATCTGAAAGCTGGAGAGCTAAGCTATTTTAAAAAACCAAAAAACAACCTAAGGCACTTCCAGTTCTTCCTTTCAAAACACAGCAAGGACATTTCATCACATTAACAGCTGAGCCTGGGATGTAAATGTCATTGAGATGTATAAAACTTGTATACAATTCTTGCTCCAGCTTAAGTTCCTTTCTCACAGGTGTGTCCCCACACACCAACTCAAAGGTCTGGTTTTGCTGTTTAAATGCAAAATATTTTCCATGACAATACAATGACAATTACAAACATAAAGTTTTGTAGATCCTGCAGTGATTTATTCAGGAAATCATCATTAAGTTAGGCAGATCAGTCAAGAATGGAGACTTTCCTCAGATGGAAATCATGAATTGTGTTAGATGGTAAGTATTGCATAAGTACCTCAACAGTTCCATCACCAAATGTTATTCTCATTCTCATTAGGCCATTAAATTTCTCACTAATTAGAATTTGTAATGAAGGAGTCCAAGAGGAGATTTGGCCAGAGCTGATTATTTAATGAAAAAATCAACATGGAATCATAATTGATCTTAATGCCTACCTCTGCACTGATGATTTAGTTTTGAAATACAAATACAAATTTCCTCTAACAATGGACTTTATTGTGCAGCTTTAGCATTTCTTTCTTAGATATATATATAGCAGCTGTAAATCTCTCACACTGAACACAAAAGACCTGTGCATTGCAAAGAGATACTAAAACAAAGAAACTGTTGAAGACAAGATGAAAAGGAATGAACTCAGAAGAAAAAAGGCAAGCACTGAAAGGCTTTATTTATCGTTTCTCAAGCTCCTATGACATCTCTCTATTCAATCTACCATTCACATGGTGATTGAGTTATTTGATTGATTTTACTGACTACCTTTGTCAAAGTTTTGGTGAAAGACTCAGTTCTTTCCAGGGAACTTTCTTATGCATACTAAAATTTTGTGACTGAGAAACTGGATTTTTTACAGGTAGTGTTAAGGTTTTATGGCGATTTTGGCCTTATTTTAAGGCATAGGTAAAATATCTCTACAATCCTTTATCTGCTACCCCTAAATTACAGAGTCACAGTGATGTGAGAGACAATGTCTCTGCACCTCACTGAATGTGCATAAAGACTAGGTGGTGGCAGTACTATTTCTAACAGAAAAAAAATTAAAATCAAGACAGAGTGGAAAAGCCAAATGTAGTCTATCCACCTCACTTAGCAAAAGCTGTGAAGTTGCCCTACCATGATTTCAAAACACTCTCTTTTCAGTTTCACTGTTACCCAGCCTGGACTAAGACTGGCTGGGTTATCCCTGTCTGTGTTGTGTGTACATCGTCCCATCAAATTGCAGAGCTCTCTGTTTCTCTAAACAAGCATGACTTAGACTATAAACTAAGAAACTACATGCATACAATTATGGGTTTGATCTTGATATTAGATGCCTAATCAGGAAACCCTGACATTACACTTTGGGAAGGCTTCAGAAACCATTGTAAGAATTAGTGCGTTTGATTCTGAGGTCTTCAATTTCAAAAGGACATTGGCAAATTTAACATGATTCAGAAGAGTATTCTGGGATCTGCTGAGTGATATGTCCCATAAATACTAATTGAGTTTCATTTCTTTAATTTACCATAAAATATTTATGTGACAAAATTGGGACAGAGAGAACCAGTCCATACAAGGGATGATAGCTGATAGAAATTTATTATACTTAAATAAAAACATAGATAGTATAAAGGGATAACAGAAGGAAGCTAAAGCTGGCCAGTTTATTTTAGAAATAAAATGCAGACAGACAGTCAGAGCAAGTTTAGGTATCAATGGACGACATACTATCCATCAGTATTAGGTGTTCAGTCAAGTCTAATTTCTACTAGAAGACATAGATCCTTTACACTAATGCCATGGATTTGATGTTCTCAGCACATATAAAGGTTGCAAGGCTGAATAGAGCCAAAGTCTGGCTAGAGAAAGGGATGGGCAGAAGCTTGACAAAATATCCAGCCCTGCAGGCAGACCTGGTGAGGAGACAGCAGCCCATCTCCCCTTGACACATTTTTAAAGATTGTAACAATGAAGCTTTGGAGGAACGAAAGCATCTTCCCAGGCGCCTTTCTTGAGCAGTAGAGCCATACAGTGCCTTTTACTATTGAAAAAGTGCAAATTTTAAACAACTAATTGTATGTTTAAAATAAATGTGTGAGGAAAACAGTGTATGATAAATATCTTATTAGGTGGGTCACACCAACCAGTAGTTTATGGACAAGTTGTTGACAGGACAAGTTGTTGACAAGACATCCCATTTAAAGGCTGCTGCCTTCTCCAGTCATCAGTTCAGCTTCTCTGAAGTTGTCAGTGTATTGTAAGCATAGTTTTAGAGCCCTGTTCTCCTTTCTGTTACTTTGCCTTTGGTAACCTGTATGAACTGCCATCAGACCATTGCTAATCCTGATATGTTGGGAAGCAGTACAAAGGAGAGAGAGGGAGAGAGAAAGGAAGAAGAGTGAGGAAAAGAGACTTTCCTCCCCCTCCGTCTTTCACTCTTCATTCTAGAAGAATAGAGTTAAATATCATTTGCAAAAGCAGACGTCCTCTTTAATGAGACAAGTGAATTGAAGTGAAGATATTGGCAAATCTGCAAACACTGAAAACTGGTTGTTTTTGAATGGCAAAAGAGCCTCACCATTCTGAGCTATCAATGAATGTAGAAGCATTTTATATTTATTCTAAACTAAATATAGACTGAATTCTTTCATTCCATCAAACTTGCAGGCACCTTTTGGGAACAAGCAATATGTGCACATAGTATACTTTGTTTTAGAGAGTATAAAAGTTCTATTTAACAGTGTCATCAGTACACTTCTTTCAAAAATCATGAAACTGAAAAATAAATATATTGCATTTTGATTTTGGTACTTCTAGGTCCTACAGCAATTCCTGACTAGTACTGCTTTTGCAGTCCTTACAGATGTGAAGATAGCAGTTGTGTTTTTACAAGATTATTAACCACTTAATGAAGTGGAGGTTTAAAATGAGTATCCAGTACTGTGGAACACAGCATTCTGACTGTGAAGAAAGTGTGAAATAATTTGTGATACCTGTATGCAGTAGACTGACTAGTGCTGTGGGAATAGCCTCAGCTGTGCAGCCTGTTACATACAGCACACTTAGGATCTGTTTGGCATGAGCATGGGCTCTGTTGTGAAAATGAGCTGTAGAAATGCAATTCAAAAACCATAGAGAAACTAGACTCTATGACAGCTGAGCTAGTCAAAAGATTGGTTTTGTTGGCTTTTTTTTAAGAAACCCACAACTACCATGCTTGTCTTCAACACACACTGCACTTGAGATTCCTTCAACATACACTGCACTTGAGATTCCTGTGTACTAATGAGAATCTTTAATCAGGAAGTGTATTTTCAATTAGATACTTGTTGTTCCAGCTGTACTAGGCACTTACAATCACTACAGAAACTATTAGCTTCATAAAAGAAATACACATATCTCTGGCACAACCCCTGTAGGTATTATGAAGTTTATACTCCTAAGGGACTAATGCCCTTAAAACATGTGAGCCATCCTCTCAGATGAGGCAGAGAACTCACACTGCAGGAGTAGCAGAATTATATTTGGCTATGGGAAATAAGCATGTCTAAATTACACCTGTGTTTTGTGAACATGTCTATGAGAATATCAGACAGGAGTCCTAAACTGGTTTTGATACGTACCTTAAGTCCCCCCAAAATTCTTGAGTCTTTTCTCATATTTACTTTTCTCATTTACTGCAGCTGCACACAAAATGGAGCAGATGCACTGAGACTCTGGGATTCCTAATCCTGTTAAATGCAGAGGGAAACTTTGTGTCAGAAACTTCATCTCCATCTAATCTCTTGTGCAGGAAGTGATCTTCTCCTTTACAAGAGCATGCAAAATGAGCAAAACAATGAAAACTTCGTCCCCTACTCTTGATGAATAATAGGAAGAATTTTTTTTTATTTCATTGCCTGTAGTACAACTGGTGAGGGGAGCTGACCCTCAGGCTCAATTCATTTATCACTGCCCCTTACTTTAGCTAGTGTCTTGTTTATCTGATACTAAATGATTCTCACACACAATAGTGTACATAGTGACATGGGAGATATCCCGTGAGGGCTGACCTGTCTATTGGAGGAAAACTGACCTGATTCAAAAGAAGCCTTGTCTGAATGCCATTTTTGGGGATGCTAGCTGTAATGGCTGTGTTGTCATTACTTTCAGGAGGTCAGATTTAAGATTGTAGTGAGTGATTATTACTCACCAGCAAGTGAGCAACAATTACTCTCCCTGGGACTGAGAAAGCAAAACAATCCTCATCCAGGTGCCTAGCTCTTATTAGTAAAGTGTGGCAGACACTAGCACAACTCTCTGTATATGTCACTGAAGCACACATGACATTTACACTGTCAGTAGCTGAAAGGAGAGAGGTTAGTCCCTGAAGTCCCATTTCCACCGATTATCCAGAACCCACATAGAGATTTCTTAAAAGCTGGGTCACTTGTCTAGAGGGGGTCATTCTATGGAGCTCTCTAATTCTTTATTATTCTGAAAAAGTCCGGTCAGTTATGTGCAGCAAAACACTCATTCAGTTAACAACTTGTGTCATCTGAAAGTATTTAAAGATAACTTAAGCCTTTCTGTATCATGGCCTTTTGTCACCTAAATTACACCTAGATTGCAACTTTATTTTAGACTCATGTAGTCTATTTGCAGCAGGAATGAGATACCCATTAGCAGTTGCATTTGATTTTTTTATTCCATTTTTAAGGCAATTTAGGATGTGATTCATGAATAAGGGCTAAATTAAGAGCCAGGGACTCTAATTCTGTCTTTCACTATGAAGTTTTCTGTGACTCCTGACTCAATGACAGCCAGATTCCAGCTGTCCTATTTACAAACAATCTCTCTATTGACAAAACAGTCTGTCACTAGCTATTTAATGCATTGTGATGATGATCTACATGGTATTATAAACATTACTACTGTGTGCCCCTCTGGGGAAGTGACTGCTGTGGACGATAGTTCAGTCCTTACTATACAGAGCAGCTTCTCACATTAATATAGTGCTGTTGCCTGAATAAAAAATATCATTCAGTCCTTACAAATAAGTGGACCTCCTGTGGTTATATTCTGAAAAGTTGTAATTTCCCCATTAGGAAATCTTCTGATTAGCTTTACTATAAATTTTTCCATAACATTTCAGTATACAGCTTAGTGTTTGTTCACTTGTACAACAGGGGAACACATTTTCACTGTGCAGAAGACTGACTCTCTTCTTCAACTGCAATAATGAACAAAGCCAGAGTCGTTATAGAAAAGTTATTTTTTTTCCAGTCTCTGAAATTTTTAGACATATATTTTATATGGCAGCTCTGTTAGCTCACCTGACAATAATGTCTTCTTTTGTGTTATAACATCATATTACTGAATGATGGTAATTATCTGCCACCATAATTTTCTCCCATGGTACTACTGGCTTGTTTTTCTGAGGGTGAGTAACCTAATCCAAGCATTTAATTTGGCAAATCTTCCTGAATTTCGTATTGTGCCAAGGTTTTCACAACAAACGTCCTGATTGCTAAAATAGTCGTAGGCTCTAATTTAAGCAGTGCAGTTTATCAGTATTCTGAATAGAATCTGAGCCTCTATGTACCCCTGGAGCATTGCCCTTGAGGTATCACACTGTTTTGTCAGGGTGCTCTTGATAAGTACAGTGTAGTGATTTTATGCTTGTGCTGTTCTACTGTCATGGGAGGAAGTATGACTGCATTGTTGGAAGATAGGATAGTTCACACTGCTGTGCCTCATTATTCTGATCCCATATCCCCAGAGATTGTTCTGTCAAAGGGAAATGTCCAATTTCAATAATTCTCTTTTTCTGATCAAATTATTGTCCTTTTTAATTTTTTTCTGCTCTGACCGGTTTTGCTAAGAGTAATTTCCAGCAATTTACCTCTTTAAAAATAATAGCTACCTATTAAGGCAAAATATAATCCATGCCAATCTGAGAAAAGTCTCAACATAATTCTCATGTTTTTCTGCTGACATACTAGAGGCATGCTGTCACCTAGTGAAATTGAGTGTATTTCACTGGCAGGAGTCTTAATATGTGCAGAGCTGGAGGTGATGAACAGTCACCTTGTCCAAGCCCATTTAGGCTATGCAATATTGACAGCTGCTATGGAGCTTGTCCTGCTGTACTCCTAGGGAGCTATTTTTGACTGCTGTGAATATTGGGTATGAATTGGAATGTCATGAGATACATCAAAGCCTAAATTTATCCTGCATTTTTCTGAAAATCTCAGACTAAACATTGGCATAGGTCTTACCCTCTGTCAGTGAGAAAATTTAAGGATTCCATTACTGTAGAAATAAATTAGACTAATACAGCTACAAATGTCTTTGTTACTCTAACGTAACACATTGGTCAGAGGTTAATAATGCTGCTTCTCTCTTCTAAATTGCTTTACTTGAACACAAGCCCCATCATATCATAGTCTGATAATAAAGAAAATTGTAAGACTATTACCAAAGATTGTAAAATAAACCTCGGTGAAGAAGAAAATAACCAGTAGCTTGCATAAAAAAAGTGGAGTTTTAGGATATGTTGTGACACCCAGTAAACTTGATAGATCACTTATGTACAACTTAAAAGAAAAATGTTTAAAAAGTCATTCCTAATTGCAACAACAATTCCAGACTTTGAAAGTCCCATCCCTTCCAACTCAAACAACTCTATGATTCTAAACTCCACTGTTTAAAGTTGCATGATTAATGCAAGGCACAACAATAATCTGGATTCTAAAATGCATGTAACCTGCTGATGTTATTCATATTTACAGATCTGTCCCAAGGCTTTTAAAAGAAACTTTCTCATTTCTTTTTATATCTCTCTTGAATATATAGTTCCTTTTTTCAGCTTAAATCTCTTGCTCATTGTGCCAAGAATGTTAGTAAAGCATATCCTCTATGCAATACAACATACATAAACAGACAGAATTGTAGACAGATTGATTAATTTCTGTACCACTCTGTTAGGTCACTGCCACAAAACCAAATCAGATTTTTCAGCTGCATTGGTTATACTCACTACCTTTTATTGCTTATGCTCTAACGAGGGCATTTATAGAATAACAGAATGGCTTGGGTTGGAAGTTCCTCCTAAAATCTAATCTAAACCTATCCTCTGTCAGTTTAAATCTACTCTCTGTCTTTGGTCCTGTCACATGTTACACCAGATTTTGCAGCTGTCAGCAGAAGTTCTACATTTAGATCTTATCAGGGTCGGAACTTGTGATCCCATAGTGTGGAACAGGCCAGACCATGAAAATGGGAGCTCAGCATTTTGGATTACATTGAAATCATAGAAATCATAAGACAATTTTAAATCAGCACCTTGCTCATTACTATACCTGTCGTACAACTAAGGGTATACAACGTGTTGCCATGAGCCCTGTAAGAGTTGCACACTTTAAACTAACTGCTTGAGTTAGTTTCAGAGTTCCTGCTCTGAATGTATGTTCTTGAAAGAAGCTGATGGCAAACACAATGGTAGCAGAGGTCCCACCCTCTAGGAATTTTCCAGAACCCAGGAGAGTTGAAAGTACATTTCTATTTTTACAATACATGCTTTTTAGGAAATGCCTAGGGTGAGCTCGGTGGGGTGCACTCCTCTGCTGCATTTACTCTGGTAAGTCTCAGCAATACATTTTGCTCCGTACAGAACTGAACCAGCACCTTTAGTCCTGGAGTGGTAGCTCTGTCTGGTAGCTGAGAAAACTCATTAATCAGTTCAGAATGGCTGAAACAAATGCTCATATGCACACAACACATAGGCACACACAAGAGATCCCTAGCAGTCTGCTGGTCGAGTTCTCAAACATTTCTCCCGTTTTTCTCCCAAATCCCTCAGAAGGGGACTAGCAGCTTCAGGATCATGCACTAGATATTTTGCAGGCAGGACCAGGAAGACAAGTTTCTATGAGGAAGTGGTTCTAGTTATTTCTTTGAAATTACACTAAATTTCATGAAGTTTTGAACTTTTGGGGAAAACTAACCACAGTTTGCAAGTCAAGTAGATGTCACCTTGCAGCAGCAGGAACTTCTGAAGGGTCCATCTCATCAAACACAAGTTCACAGTGTGTGCACAGATATGAACTATATTAGGGCTGCAAGGGCATTACGAAGCTTTTAGGTATTTGACACAGCGTCTAGTGTGCAGGGGGGACGATCAGAGCTTGTCTCTATTCAGCAGGGCCTCAGTGTGTCAGCTGGCCTAGTTACATTGTCTTTAGGGGAATTTGACTTACAGTGCTGCCTTTGTTTGTTCTCTTCATTAAAAACAACACAGAAAGCTCTCAGGGCATAACAGCCTGTGATGTAAATATGAAACATCAGCTCTGTGTGGCCCAAATGCCCTGGGAGATCTCTGAGACTCTCTGAGACTTTCATTTTAGGAGCCAAAATTCTAAACAGATTCCTCTCTCTCACATTTACACAACGCTATATTCCATATCAGTAATACAAGCACTTGGCACAAGATCTGCCAATGTACAGTACAAACTCGCTTTCAGTGTAGCACACACATATACCACTTCTCTCTTTTGAACTGTGCCCATCTTACTCTCTGCCTAAATGAATTCACCTGCACCTTTTATTTTTTTTTCTTTATTGAATCCTAATGCCCTGGCCTTTGCCTTTAAGGCAGCCTTGTTGTAAGCATTAATATATTTCTCCACAGTCAAAAGTAGTGACCATTTTGCATAGTGTTCCCTTTTTGAACATGGTAACTGTGGTAAAAATTTTCTCCAGCTCTAATAATAAAGCTATTTTTAAATGAGCTATGTCTGTAAAGTCAGGTGTTACTATGACTTTATTTGCTGTTGTTTAAATACATCTGAGCTGAGGTGAATATATGCAAGAGCATATTCCAAGTTCTTGGTTCCTTGACTTGGGGCCTGAGAGTAGAATGTCTATCAATCTTCATTTGCAGGACTAGAGGCTTTCTGAGTTGAGGACTTCTTAAAATCTGCTTGTGGCAGATGCAAATTCTGCCACAAACTTCATCTTTGTTTTGTCATGTAGCAAATCTAAGCCTATAAATATGACTATCATGTTTATCCCTAAAAACCAACCAACCAAACAAAATCAAAACCAAAACAAAACCAAAAACCAAACCAAACCAAACCAAACCAAATCAAACAAAAAACCCCAATGAAATTACATTACAATTTTGTGAATGCACACTTTTTGTCTCAATTCTAGTGAAAATTTGAAACTACTTTTTGGTATGGATCAGTTACGGGTATTTATTTAATGGATGTGCATAATTAATTTTTCATTTATTGAGACTAAACATGATCCTGAATGGATTCTTACAACCCTACATGCCTGGCCAGGCTGTTTGTTTTATTCTTGTTTAGTAGGTTCCGGCATGAATTCTTATTTCCTTCCACAATCACAAGATGATCTGTAGAACTGATATATGTCCTTTAATTAGAAACTGGAACTGCAGACGCCTACAAATGGCTTTGTCATTCCCCTTGCTCACTTAAGGAGATGTACAGGGTAAACTGACAACTGAGACCTACCAAGTGTTGCCCTCTGTAGTCTTTTCCATCAGACTATTGAGTGTTTTGTTCATTTTCATCCACAAAAGGTCAAGGGGTCTAAATGTGTCAAAATTGTTTTCTCTTACTTGACAAATTCATAGCTGAAACATTTTGCTGAAGGCTACAACTTTGTCATGTACATTGAAAACTTTCAGCTCTAATTTGAAGTCAGTAAATCACGAGAAAATATCAAGGATGTAAATGATAGCAAGGTCATGACTCATTTTCAATATGAAGCAATAAAGAAATACAACAATCAAGAAGGCAAACAGCCTGTTTGAAGATGCAAACTTGGTTGGCCCCTGAATAGATCTAAAGACTTCAGTACCTTCACTGATGAACTGTTCCTAGAGATGCATATCACACTTTTCATGCTGAAAAGTACTTTTTTTACCTGACAGTGCTTGCTGTTGGAGACTGGAATAGTCCTTGGGGATATTGACATTTTACACATTTGGTAGATAAGACTAGTAAGTTTAGGTGTCCCTGAACATGCAACATCCAGGCAACTTCGAAGATCTCTGGGGGGATGTGGCGGCTCAGAGATTCTTCTGCAACATTGAATTTTGGAAGAAAATCCTCCTTTTTTCCCCCAAAATGTGGATTTTGTAATTTCTACATCTCTGTGGCTGCATAAAAAGAATTTAAGGACCAAGAAATCTCCTGGAAAACTATGGGAGACAACATGAGGCTGAATTAGTACCTCTTTGGTACCTTTTCTTTATCCAGAGAAGTATACTTTCATTCTGTTTTAAGAAAATTGTGAAAACACAGTCTTCATCCCATAAAACATTAATGAATTTATGAAAAAAGTTACACCAGTATCAAGGTTTTAAAGGGAGAAACCTGATTAAAATAAAGGTATCTTATCCATTTAAAAGCTGGGAAAGGCCAATAAGTGCAAAAATCAATTTATAATCATATTATGTGATTCTTGTGTCAATTACAGGCAAAAAAAAACAGATAAGGGATTAGTTTCAAGTGGGTTCAATGATTCTTTCTAATTGTCCTTTGCTATGGATCTCTGGTGCTTTAACAGCTTACTCTCTTACGTATGAAGGTACCATCTCTACAAAGAAGCTTACAAAGAAGCCTACTAAGATCCAGTGCATTAAAAAATAAAATGCTGCAGATTTCTCCATTTAAGTTTGAATCTACATCACTGAGTATTCTCAAGTCATGGTTAACCATGATGATCCACAGCTCTGCTGTAAAGACTGCACAAAGTTCAAGAGCAAGTGTTTAGCAAGGAAGCATACAGACTTCACACAAAGGAAAAAATACCAATGCAAAAAGCTATAAATGTACAAAAATCAGGACTGTGAAAATAACCTGTGGTTGTCTACAAAGGCAAAATGACAAAATGTT
Organism: Cichladusa arquata; assembly: GCA_026413545.1. Taxonomy (NCBI): domain Eukaryota; kingdom Metazoa; phylum Chordata; class Aves; order Passeriformes; family Muscicapidae; genus Cichladusa; species Cichladusa arquata. Next base: position 30,308,340 of record JAOTQP010001652.1, on the reverse strand, counting down.
TATAAACAATGAAAAGATTCCAAAGGTTTCTTCATTTGAAAATGGAACTAGAGAGTTGCAGAGAGAAATTCCAAGTTAATTAAGTACCTGATTAAAATGTTGGAAAGAAGTAGGCAGGAAAGTAATGCCCATTTCAGCCATAAAACGGAACTATTTCTTTAAGAATGTCTGTAAAGACATCTGACAAGGTTGGAACAAGAGTTCAAGATCTACAAACATTCAGTCAAAGAACAGGAAAAAGGTGCCCCAGTGTCAGTCACCCGGCATACAAAATCAGAGCATACTTCAAAACGTGGCAGTGCATCATGGGCACGATGAAAAACACATTTGAATGCATTTCTTACTGAGAAACAGCACATCGTGTTATCTGAACTGCTTAAGGCAAGTCACACATCATGTTTGTATTTCAAACTAGACTCACTACTTGACATTTTTGTATTTGAGCTGTTTAGAACTTGGAATGTATTACAGAATACTGAGATTAAAAGCTTAAGGTTTGTTGCCAAAATTAATTGCTTCCATGTATCTGCTTCTGCTTGACTCATAAATGGACTAAAAATACTTTGACTATCCAGCTTACTTAAATGAAAAGATGCAAAATTATCTATCCAATAACATGTGACTACATCATCATTTTGAAAACAACCTGAAACTCACATTTTATTTTTTGGCCCAGGTTACCCTGCTCTTTTAGTGGGGGAAAAAATAGTTTCATGTATGAAACAAGGCAGGTGTTTCACACGGTAGTTGTAAAACCATGCTTATAATTAGGCTGAGATTTTAAAACATACAATTTTAAGCATCGAAAGTCCTAATGCAATGGTGCTGTGTATGCTAAAAAGTACTTATCAGTTTATTAAAAAAGGTATTCTGCAACACTGCTTAAAACGTTTATAATATCTCTGGCCTTTTATGTGTCTTTTGGTTGTGGTTCTGCTTGGTTTTTGTTTGGTCATGTTTTTATAAATAAACACATTTTAAATAATTGCCAACCTGATGCAGGCAACTCTACCTAGATTATAGAATATTTTTCTTTGTCAATCAACAAAGTATTTTGAAAACTTCTACACCATTTTAGCATTCAGAACAAATTAAACAACACTTTCAGTACTGGCATTATGCAAAAAGTCATGAAATGTGAAGTTGCTTTGTGGTGAGAGCTCCACAGGCAGTAGAGTCTGTTACCAAATAGTTTTAAATTCCTACCAATGACCTTGATTCTGCACATATACAAATACTCAACAGAAGCATAAATCATTTGAAGGACTGAAACCTAGCATTTGCAAATTACTATGTAGATCTTGTTTTGTGGAGTTTTTAAAATGGAAGATATGAGACATGCCACTTTGTCTTATTTTATTGTGCTAAAACATCAGTGATGTACATTGAAGTGCAAAGCCTCAAGAAAGAGTTTTTAAAATTTTGTCTAAAAGTGCTTCAGACATTTGTCGAATAAATGAAAGAAGATTACTGTAGTTTAGGGCTGTCAGAACCTACGTTGTCTAGACAACAAGCTTAAATTGAAAGGCAAAAATTGGGAAATAATTAAGCCTCAAATCTGCAAAGATATATGCACATGTGTAATATTACTAATGGACCACTCCACTGGTTTATTTGCATACAAAAAATTAAATATGATTGTTTTAAAGATTTGGTCATAGGTCTGCAAGATAAGATAGGTGTTTTGATTCGTAGTTCTAATTTATAATGTTATACTTCACTATGAATCATTTTCCGCTGACACACTGGAGAGCTCCAGTGCTAAAAATTGATCTTTCTTCAGTTCATTTTATTGGTTAAAAAATAATATTCCTTCAGAACTATTAAAAATTTGACAATTAATTCTCTGGCAAAATAAGTGAGTTTCAAATTTTGGATATGGAGAGGCACATCAATCTTTTAATATGTAGTTTTGGAAAGGTATTGAAAAACATAGAAGGTATTAAAAGGTATGACCTTCTTTGATATCTTCATATTATCTACCCAGAGAGCATTTCAATCAGTCTTTAATAATATTTTCCAAAATGTTAACTGTGTCAAGATGTCAGCTCTGGGCTAGGCATTGCTCCTGATTTCAGAAGGTACTGTGCCACTAAAATGCACAGTAATTTAATTAATGAAAGAACTCATATGGCTGTCATACGAAATGATAAACACAAGTAAATGTTCTACCGACCATATTCCCCTAGATAGCTCTCTCTTCAGCAAATAATTTCACCATTAATTAATTCAAAAACCTTTTAAAAGCTGATTGAAAAGGCAGCCCTTAAACCTCTTTAAATTTCAGTTTATCTTTCTGTATCTTTGCTTATTTTTATGTTCTCTTATGCAGTTTTCATCTTTATGTCTTTCATTCCTCTCTCAGGTTTCCCATTATTCACTGTTTTTATCTCCTCCTTTCCCCACTCAGTGTTTTCTCTCCTTATATTATTTGTTTCATAACATCCCTGTTTGAAGTGTATTTGGAGCGTGGCAATGACTATGCACACTATTCACTTCTAAACTCCTCCCCTCACACCATCCCAATATTTCTGCAGAGCCCAGAAAACAGCAGCTCTGTCTCCCCACAACAAAAAGCAGCATTACAGACCCAATCTTCTTCAGCAGCTCTGCCCTCCACTGCTAACCTGTCATCCTCTTTGGGACCAGTTTTGTGCATCCACCTCTGTGATTTACCTCTAAGACAATAAAACCCTCAGGCGTCTCTACTTACATCAGTTCAGTGCTGTATTACCCCAGAACAGACTCCTAGCTAGAAATCTCCTAGCTTGCTTTCTGCAGAAAGCTAGAATTTTCCTCAAAGGGCATCTTGCTTCTCCTTGAAGCTGTATGTCATTGCGTGGGAATGATGAACTTTATGCTCCTGGCTAAGGGGCAAGTGATACACTTCCCCTGGATGCTTCGTTCAGGGAACAGGACAACTCTGCACAAACAGGCAGGATCCAAGATGCAGCACCTAATGAGACACAATGTTTGTGTTGCCCTCAGGCACACCCTTGAGGCTGAAAGCAATCCAGTACGTGTGCTTGTGACCAAATTGGAGAGACCTTCAGATCCATTGGGAGCTCACAAACTGCATCCTTAGCTCGTATGAACAGACACTCTTGTCCAGGGTATTGTAAATTCTTTACCACACATGAGCACTCTTACTTGGTAAATAAGTTCCTGAAGTTCCTATCTCTTGAAGCTTCTCTTATTACTTAACTTGTACAGCTCATTTAAAGGTTTTCACTGCAGTCCTGCAGTGACAACTCCAACACTGCTGACAGGTGCACAGCAGATTGAGCCTGGCAAGGAAAGAAAAGTGTCACCACCTACAATGAAGAGACAAGGAATCACATTAGCTATAGTCCTCTAAATGCATAGTCTGTCCTATGCCAGTTAATGACTGTCTTTGTCTGTGATTCTCCCCTTGAACTCCTCTCTCCCCTGCTGGATGTTTACCTGCCTGTGTTCATGTGTGATACAGCACAACTGTGCATGTTCAGATCTGAGTGCCATAAAAACAGTGAACTTGTGGAAAGTCTTAGCTGGGACCCCAACCCATGCAACCTCCTGAGCATTAATTCAGGAACTGCAGCTGCCCTCAATCTCTTGCTCTAGCCTGAGCTGTGGTGGTGGTGTGCTGTACCTGGCATTGCAACTTTCCTTGCCTTCCTGACTTGTAATTTCTGGTCTGACTTCAGGCATGTCTCTTCACTACAGACTCGCCCCATCATCATTGGGCTGTTAGCCGGATTTGGTTATTGAACCCTTTCTTCTTTTTTTGGGGTACTGTGAGAGAGAGACTTCAACCTGAGGGTGAGGGCACTGCCTTTCCTGCCTGGCTGTCACCATTGGCTCCTGGTTTGCATTCCCTAATACAGCAGCCTTCTCTGTTTCCTGGCAAAACCCTTCAGGGTAAGAAAATCTCTCTTTGCTGCCCTGAGACAGGCCTTATTTTGTCTGTACAGGTGGTGACATCCTTCAATCTGTTCCAGTATTCATGTGCTCCATCCATCCTTTGAAGCACGAGCACTGAAGCACAAGGCAGGAGGCAGATGTATAAAGCCATCAATCATCCTGCCTGCTGTAACTGGAAGGCCTCAGGCAGGTACTCCCAATCCCACACAGATTCAGGTGTCAGAGCCTTGCAGCTGTCCAATATCTGCCATACAGGTACCTGGATGTATGCAGGAATGGCTTTTGCTCTCACACTGAGGCTCAGAGCAGAGACTCAGCCCTGTTGCAGGTTCTTTGCAGTGTTGTGAGGACAGTTGCTGGGTCACTTCAATCAAAGCATGAACTTACTCCAAGGACAGAATTTATTGTTGTGCTGGCTACAGGATGGCATTTTGGGCTCCTTAACAATAGGTCAACCCAGCAGTATCTTCAGCATCATGATCTATTGAAGGCCCTGAAAACCTGGGAATGACTCTTTGAGGTCTGAAGGAAAAGTTTCACCAGGAGAAGATGTAAGAAACTGTTGCATGCAATAACTAGTTTTGCTTTGACCAGTACTGTTAGAGGGAAAAGACCTAGGACCCATAAGGAAAAAACAAATGTGGCATCAGAGACTGAGCAATAATGTTGACAGATGAATTATTTCAGCAGGTATTACTGTTTCAAAATTTCATTTAACTTTAAGGTTTATGACATTTGGAAATAGATGGAAATAATTCAGTTTTAAGAAGTCCTAAAAAACTTTTTCCATCTTTCATTTATGCAGATTGTTTCTTGTATATTCTGATTCTAGTTTCTAGTATATTCTTCAGTATTTTAAATTGAACTGGAGGTGAAGTAAAAAAAGAAACCTATCATTCACTTAGCTACTACCATTAGCATAAGAGCTATTATATCTCACTACTTCCAATGGATATATAAAGTACAGTTCCTGATACAACGGAAACCTTTGATCCCTTGACAGAGAATGGAGCTATTATTTACATAAATGTAACAGTTCAGAAAGCAGAAGCAAATTGATTTTTCTGCAATGTACCATGCACATTAGAATTATCAAGTAGTTTTCAAAAGAAAAAGCAAGAATAGAAATTTAAAGAAAGAAAAGCCTCCTCACACCATATTTCCAGCTATGTCCTAGCAGGTGCATATATAGATATACACATACATTTCAGAATTGCCTTACTGCTTTCATATGGGAAAGGCAAAAACTGCTGCTGGAAACTAGGAAAGAAAAATAATTTCACACTGAGCAGTTTTTTTGGCAATTCAGTTTAAATAAACAAGTCCAAGGCAAAATATATTTACCTGGCACTCATTTATTCCCCCATCTTTATATTTGAGATTATCATAATAAACTGAATGAAGAAAAAACTTTATAATCTAGTGATTATGAAAGCTTGCCAGTGAATGTGATATTCCATGAGTTGTGGCAATCTATGTCCTAGGGCTATATGCACTTGCCAGTGGGGTATGATGGTCTCAAAAAGAGCTGTAAGAAAAGCAGGGTATCATGCTATGAAAATAAGTTACCATTTATGAATACCATTTGTGAATAACCACAAGGGCCAACAACCTAGGGACTTCTAAATTATGAGCCTATACCTGAAAATTCAAACACTAAAATGCAGCTGCTAGGTACAATATACAGGAATATTTCACTCAGTCTCAATCTTCTATTGCAAAGCATGCCTCCTTTTGTTAAGCATGGGTTTACAAAGCTTGCCTGACTTAAAGTGCATTTAATTACCTTCTGGAATGGTATCAAGGAGAAATATAAAATTACAGAGAAATGCTTGAAGGACTCTGGAATTCCAGAAACTAACCATTTAACACTGCAATACATCAATTTGTAAGTGCGCCATTTGTAACTTCAAATACACTTTAAAGCTTGTCTCTTCTTTGGAGTAATAGCCCTGTTTCTTTTTTCAGGCAACAGGTGCATTACACCTGTTTTCAGGTACAAAAAACTTTCTTTTGGCATAAACTAATTAGCTTTATTTTGTTTTATTTTGTATTTGGTTAAAAATATAAGGAGTACTTGACAACTGCTTGAGAGAACACTGACAAGAATAGAAAAAGATTTGTCTTTCTTAAGTGATTAATACTTCACATGTAGATATGAGGCTAAACTGAGTGCTTTTCAGGTGTATTAAGGCATCTAGAGTTGAAAGGGTTGTGCAGTTATACAGCCAGTATTAATCAATTATGTTTTTTACTGATCCAATGTTCCATTTCAGCTAGGGACATCTTACAGTCATTCTTATATTCTAAGGGCAAAAGTTATTTACTGAATTGAAAAGATAAATTCTGTATTGCATGTATTTCCCTCATAATCTGAAGTGCAAATCTAGCCATGCTCTGTCTTCTACTGACACACTGCAAAAGTTCTCTATTTTGCCTCCCACTTCCTAGACTTCCCTAGTAATTTCCCATGTCAAGAAAGAAATAACAGAAAAGAGCACTGACTTTTAATTGTGATACTTCAAAATTATAAGCCCTAAGCTTTGAAGGTCCTTTCTTAAATATTCTGAAAACTGCTCAAGACCAAAGATATTTCTGGAGAAAAGTATGTCTTTGTCATGTAAATTCATTCAAGCAGAAAAAAATAGCATCATCAGGGAACTGGGGGTTTAAAAGTATACCAAGAGGTATATGAATTGTCTTCATTACTTACAACTGTATCATAGTTGACATCCTAGGTCAGAGATAAGGTCTGTCCAATGAAAGATGCTCATAAGTGGTCATAACAGATGTTCAAAAACACCAGGGTAAGAAACTGCAAGCATTCATGAATCTTCCCAATGACACCTTGCCAGGTGCCCTGACTATCACTGGTGCACTGTGCTGGGGAGTATGCTAAAGATAAATCTACTCTCTAGATTAGAATCCAAAATATAAACTTACTGCTCTTCTTGGAGAAGTGACATTCCTTGCTTTGGAAAAAAAGATGCTTCCTTCTAGTTTTCATCCACCAAGGCTCTGGGGTATTTTTTCCTGATATTATATGTTAGTATTTTGGTGGTAGACAGAAAGTTGATCTGCCCATGATCTGAACAGATGCAAGTTTTCTTTGGTGTACCAAGAGAAGACCAAAAACCTACTGAGAAAGAGGGCACTTTGGCACAGGATCAATGCCAAAATATCTGCATTTGCATGACTCCCTGATGTCTTGAACTGTGAACAGTGGCTGTGGCTTGGCTATAAAATGCCAAGATGCACTTTTCTGTTCGATTTAAAGAGAATTTCTGAATTTCCTATCTCTGTGGAAATCTTTGAAGGCAAGTTAGAGGATGGGGCCTGGGGCTGTTGGGAGGAGAGAATTTTCTTGCTGAAATACAAGGGCATAAACCAAAGGCCTCTGGGACATACCAGCAAAGTTCAATCATTTGATCAGGTGATTAACACCAGAAAAAGATGGCATTGTGTTTTAGAGAGGAAAATTCCCACTAATATTATTCACATACAACAAGAAAAGATAGCTTGCCCAAGGAAAGCAAGAAATCTATGGCAACACCTGCAAAGTAGTCAAGATTTTATGTCAAGTTTCTGAGTTTAACAGCAGACAGTGCTCTATGTCTTATTCAATGTGACTGAAGTATTTTTTAAGAACTGACAAACTGAAATCCTCTGAAACCTTAAAAATGTTATTATTTTATTTACAGTTAATGAAATGCCCTTCATACTGAATTATTCAAGCATCATCAAAAATTGGTTAAAATGTAGTTTCATCTAGCCATGAGATTTCAGATTTTATGGAAAGTGACAATATCTTCACTTGTCTTTTCTTTCCTCTGCCAAGCTACCAAACATGCAGTACAGTGGGAGGGAGAAGCAGAGTGACAGGGGAGTCCTTAACGGTGGCCCATATGTAGGAGGTGAAAATAGCCAGAAAGATATTGGTCTGGTGATGAGCACTTACTTTGGAGTGGAGCTCAGCAAAGAACACAGGTTGTGAATTCTTAACCTTTCGTAATGCAGCCTTTGTGTGGGGGAGCAAAGCAGCAGCTCCTTGCTTGGGGCAGAGCCAGAGTTGAGTCCAAAGCCAGCAAAGTCCATCTGTCATATCTGCAACAGATTGGCCAAGT
>JAOTQP010001652.1:30276483-30300213 GCA_026413545.1 Cichladusa arquata | reverse complement strand
CTTGCTTGGGGCAGAGCCAGAGTTGAGTCCAAAGCCAGCAAAGTCCATCTGTCATATCTGCAACAGATTGGCCAAGTCTGTAGCACAGATTTACACCATGGGCTACGACTGTGAAGAAACACAGAATTAGAGTAATTTTTACTGGTTTAAAATTGCAACTTTCTTAAATAGTGACACACCTTTTTTTTTTTCAGTGTGGGAAACATAAATACAGATATAATCAAGTCTCATTGGAAAAGCTGCAGAAGTGGAATTAGATTGCAATGTGATTCCCACCTTCAGCTGCTTGGCTATAGAATCATGTTTATCGTTACTCAACTTCTGCCCTATTAAATCTCACCATTTATTTTTTTTCTAATGACACGATTTTAAAAGAGGAATAGGGACACTATTAGTGGCTCTCTTAGGACCAGTTTCAGAATAAACAGTAGAACTCTGTGGAGAAGAGCAATGTGGTTGAATTTTTTAGAAAAGAGCAATTGATAAGTCAACTCACAGCAGTAAATACTTCACTGAGGAGCCAAGCGAGTTTGCCTATTTCTCTTCCATTTCAGTTTCTAAAGGAAACTCTTGCCTCCCTAAATCAGCAGAGTTTTAGGAAAACCTCACTGCAGTCTTAAAATAATACCTCCACTCTAGAAAACACCAATTTAAAGTCAGACTGTCATTAGCAGTTGCTACTGACAAGCTGAAGTGCCATAAAAAAGCCAAATTTTGCTAATTTTAGGTAGCCCCTCACTCACCCTAAAGCCCCATGCACTGACATCGACAGTGGGCTTTCAGAATTAATCACCTTGTGTTCCAACACCTGTGTGCCTCTTTGAATCTACTCTAAGTTCTGAGCTATGTTGGAATGATGAACATTTTCAACTATCAGCTATGCAATTATTAAGGATGGTTTATTTAAATATAATTTTAAGCAAATTCTGAGAAGATTGCTTTAAATATTCAATCTTCTTTTTCTGCTGCAACACATGTACATTAATTTATGTTATTTATAATTCTATAAAATTAGTCTGCTATAACCATATATTAAAGAAATAATTGATTCAGTAAAATTCTGTCTCATCACTTGTTTTTTTTTTGCAAATGAGGAAAGGATTAATTAACTTTTACTAAAGTCATTATACTATTTATGGATATTTTAATTTTCCTGATATTTTCCCTTTCATTTCTTAATTTTTCACGTAATTTGTTCTTATCTTTATTCAGGAGAGGCATTTCCATAACTGAAGTCACCACCCACATGCAGTCCAAATCTCATGTTTTATGTGTTTATCCCAGCAAATACTCTACAAAGCACTCTGACTTGTCTTACATATTTATATTTCTTCTGTTATTTTAAAAAATAGGCTTCAACAATATTGGTATTAAAATTTTCCTCAGGCTGATTTTGTTGTCTATTCTTATAGCACCTGAAATATCATACAAATGTTTCCTTCTCACATCCATATAATTTTCAGTCTCCAGTTCCCCATTTCTATCTGTTCCTGGCAATTAATTTCCTACATCTGATTTTCTGTCAATCATTTCTGCTTAACACCTGCCTGCTTCATTCTAGATGGCATTCCCAGGCACCTTTAATACTCTTCTTTCTTATGATTGCTAATGAAGTCTAGACTTCTCTAAAGGAGATGAGAAAATGGGAGAAATTATACTCAAGCTCTGTTAGCAGCTGCTACGATTCGAGAAGACAGCTGCAGAAAGGTACTACATCAACCAGTCTAAGGCCACATAGACTGAAAGAATAACCACATTTTTTCATTTATCAGCTTTATTTCTCTCCAGATTTTTTTCTTTTTTTTGCATCTGTTCTACCCCATGGGATCACCTGCCCTTCTTGCCTTCTTTACTAGTCTATATTCTATTTCTGTACTTACTTTCCACATCCTTCAGTATTGCAAGGCTATTTTTCTACTCTATTTGTCACTAGCAGACTTTTCCAGAGAATCATAGGATGTTTGGGTTGGACAGGATCTAAAAGATCATCTAGTTTAAGAATAGCACACTTTCAGCATGTTGTACGTCCCAGCATTTTATGACCTTCCTGTGCCCTTTCATTTCTGTCAGTGCCTCAGTACTAACCACTGGATTCCATTTTTTATACTCAACCCCTCTCCAAAAAACATTCATGAAAACCCTCTTTATAAAGAGGGTCCTTGGGCTGGATGCCATGGCTGAAACTCAGCTTTGGTCAGCAAAGGGAACATTAACCATCCATCAGCTCTAAGCAGAGATTCCCCCAGCAGTAAGTCCACTATTCTGTCACAAAATGCAGACTCTACAAAGCCCAACCAAGCTCTGCCATCATAGAGACTGTCACTTTATTCATTTTGGGAAAAAAAAAATGAAGCTCTATCCACATCTAGGAGAAGATTTAAGTGTGCTAAGTTTTTTAAGTGAGGTGTTTGGGTTTTTCCCCTCAAGCCAGGGTTTTCCCTTTATTTAAGCTGTTGACTCTCATAGCCCACTAAGTCTATGATCAAAGCTAGGAATTCTGTTTACTGTCACATGAACTACACTCACCTTGACAGAGACTTTGTCAAAATCTGACAGGCTCTGCAATGGAAGCATTACACACTGTCAACAGAGAAATCTAGCATAACACTAGGGAACAACTGAAATAAAAAACCATAAAAGGCTTGGACAGAATTATTTCAACCAGCCCACTCTTACCATTAGACTGCTTCACCTTTGATTTCAGCATGCCTTTTGTTTGTGGAGTGCAACTGAGGGATGCACCTCACCTGCAGCTCACCTCTGTTGACTTCATGTCATGTAAATACGCTTCAGCTGATGGTGCAAAATGAAATGACAAAAACTACGTATTTCAAATTATAAGATTAAAGTTTCAACTTTTATCTTTCTATCTAACTATATATATGTATATATATCTATATCTATAAAGGCAAAAAACTTAACTAGTTCCTAAAATTTTAATACACATCTTTCTTGATAGCACATGCCATTACAAGCGTTAGTGAAAATGCAGAAGAAGCAAAATGAAGGCAATATTTTTATTGCTCTTAACACACTGTCATACAAGCCATTATTTGGTCTACAAACTTCCAGTCAAGTGCAGTCTGTTAAAACTAATATCGTTCTGAAGAACTTATGTGGCCCCAATCTTTGAATTCAGCTGAGGTATTAAACAATACTGTACTATAAAACAGTGATGACTGGGGGGAAAAAGGAAAAAAAAAGGAAGAAAAATCACAGGAGTATTTTCCTTATTGAAATCCATGCATTTTATTAATTATTTCAACAGAAACAGGATTATACTGGAGGGAAAGGTTTAGTCCCTTTGGTCAGGTACAAAAGGGGTCACAAATCTGAACAGTTATTGCACTAACATTTTATCTGACATTACTCAGTGCCATTTATGCCTTATCTTATGCCAGAAACAGTTCCAAGGGCTTTCCCAGGGCTATTAGCCCATAAAAACACAGCTGTACCATGCCTCATGGTTCTACATTTTCTCATGGAGTGACAGAGTGATTTGCAAGCTTGCTGTCTCAGGTGCACTGAGTTGAGGTTACTTTCTCCAGGGAAAATGCATAAAATAATGTGCTTGTTCTGAGGGCAAAGTCCTCCCAGGATTTTGAAGAAAACTAAAGGAAAACCAAGTAGCTGCACCACAACCATCACAAAGCTTTTCTCAGAGTGTGTGGTTACAGCTTTCCACATGTGTCAGACAGAAATATTCAATGTCATCAACAGCAATGCAAGGAAGAAGTACAATGGCAAAGGAAAAAAAGTGCTTGGTGTCATCAAAGGGATTTAGGTGAAGCTCATGGGACAGCACAATGGAGACGATGCAGAAAGCTGGGCTGACAAAGAGAAAGAGAAAGGAATGTGCTCACCAATAAACTAGAAGGATAAAAGGACTGGAGTTTTACTGAAGAATAACCATAAGACCATAGAGTTAAAATTAAAGCTAACAGAAAGCAGATAACACCTCTTATAGAGAAAGGAAATACTAAAGGCCTCCATCTATTCAAATGTCACCCTGGGGAGAGTGGAGGCAACAGGAGTAATGCTTCTTTCTCACATGCAGGCTCCAGAATAAAACCAGAGGTATCTTCATAGAGAAGAAAGGTTAATTTATTTATGAAAAGCTAGTACTGTATTAAGACAGAATATTATTACTAAGAGGCCCAAATTATTGGTGATCTCATTATAACTACACGTAGAAAATATAAAATAATCTGCCTCTAACAGCAGGTAAGTGTCAGAAGCATGGAAAGCAGACAGCAATAGCAGCTACAAATTTCACAGGTTTTGGCTTTCTTAAAAGCAATAACTAAATGCTGACTTCATTAATGTTGGATTTCCCAAATGAGAATATTTATCAGGTTTTCAGTACAAGGCCAGTCTGCTCACATAACATCTAATTACAATCTTGAAACCACAGAGATGAGAGCTATAAAGTAAATGGGAAAAAAAACCACCCCAAGAATAACTTCCTGGGCTTTCACTAGACACAGACTTTTCCATGATTTTAACTATGATTTGTATGAATAGCAAGAGAACTATCAATGTTAGTATATAAATCCTAAAAATTCTTGACAGTAATATTAAGGGCTTTATCACAAGATTATGAGCAACAATAAATGGCTTTGTGGCTTGTTATATGTTAATATGCAGCTGAACTATTTAAGAATCTCGTATGGTCATTACAACTACACTCCATTTCCATGAACACTCTCCCAGGTATTTAAAGTGGAAAAAAAAGAGAACACAAGGAATATAACAGATAAATGCTTCTTCTTTTATGAGAATAGTGTTATTTAATCTTATATTCTTGGAATATTTAGTATATCTTGCAAATCAGCCTATTACAAACTATCCTCCAAAATCTGTCTGCAAAATGCACTTTAATTTCAGTTCAGGTTTGCTCTAAGAAATGCAGATTAGAAAAGGCCCAAGATGCTGAGTATGAAGATAGACATGTCACTGCTTTTCTTGAGAGTGTCCTATCACGAGTTCACATTTCAAGCAAACATCACAAGTTTTACATCTTTTCACTGATACCTTCCCTGATATCCATCCAGCTGTTAAAGCCTTTTCCTGAGGCTTTGTGCTTTTGATGTTTCAATCACACTTTAAGAAAAGAAACTCTTACATCTCCCATACTAAAAGTCTTGCATTTTTAAAGGCATCTATGTAACAGACTGGATTTGTACAGAGAAGGAATCAACAGCTGGATTTGTTCTGGTAAGAAAGTACATTTAGAGGTTGAGATCAGAGATTTGATTCACAGCTAGCTGATTTAGATAGGTTTCCAGTCCAGAAAAAAGAAGAATGGATATTGGCTGCCAACCAACTTAAAAATCCATGAATGGACGGTCATTGGGGTGGCCATAAATACACGTGGCTGTCCTTTTAGCAATTTTGCAAGAATATTTGTGCTGATGCGAAGGAGGGCAGAAAGTCACTTTGCTCCATTCTTCAGCTGCAATGAGCCAGTGCTGCTGCCAGTCACTTCTAGTCCTGCCTGGCAGGAGGCACCATCAAGCTATAGACATGAATATGGAGACAAAACATACAGACATAGGCCCTTAAATACATTCACACATTTTCTGATATTCATTCATCTGGCTGGCTTAGTGAGTATTCTAAATGTTAATGAAGTGCAAGACTTCCAACATGGAAAACATATTTTGTATAAAGCCCAGAGACAGCAGCATGATTTAGTGGCCGTCACTGGGCCTTTCTTGAACTAGAAATAATATGGACTCTCTTTAATATAATCTTGCAGTCACATATATTCTGTTAATGCTGAGAGTCAGATGACCATATCACTCCTGAAAAAATAAAGGTGTGCTCACCCTAATAAGATTTATTCTTTGGCCTGCTCTGGCATAATCAGTGTTTTGGCTGTAGATTCTCAGAAAAGCTCGATGTTGCAAATTCTGTGCAGATGACCACTGGCTGTGGCATTCAGCCTGTTCTCACACTTCTTTGGACTAAATGTCCTGGGATGCACTGGGAATAGTGGCTCTGCCTTTAGTAGCACTGCCTGTCTCTCTTTTTTCACCCAGCAAGATTGGGCTCACAGTGGGACAATGATAATGCCCTAAATTAGAGTCAGAGTATATGTTATTCAAGCTAAGCCTTCTATTTTACTGCATAAGACAGGAAATTAATGCACAACCTTTTAGTTATTCAAATTACAGTTATTTGATTAAAATTACAATCGCTCCATAAGTGTACCAATAAGAGTGGAAGTGAACATAATGGAAAGTAGCTTGAACAAAACCAAAAACTGTGTATATGAAGAGACAGTAAAAAATGGTTACAATTAAAATCAAATGAAAACATAATTGAATTTCAGGAAGTCTGAATATGACTTATTACAGGAACTTTGTTTGACATTGGAACATGTGTTTTCATTCAACAATCAGCATCCACAGTGCACATAGCTATTTAAGTTCATATGAGTTTAAGAATAGAATCACATTGCTATTTTAAAATCAGCTAAATTATGTAGAAAACTTTTATTCTGTGTTTTTTCCTTCAGAAGTGGCTGGGAAAATAAAAACTGGCAAAGGTTTCATGATTTTCAGAGATGTGTTTAGCTCCAGGGGATGCCTTTGTAAAATATCAACCACTGTGAATGTGATAAACCCCAGATAAGAATTTACATTAAGAAAAGGCAGATGCAATATTTAGAGATTCATGATGGAACAGCTAGCATGGGTATAGATAAAAACAAACTAAATTGTACCTAGGCTAAGATATTTTTTAATTCACAATTAATTTATTTGCTCCCATACCGTCAGAAAAAAACCTGCATATTTATTTGAAGAGCAGTATAATTTCTTTTATAGGTCATACAATATTTTTTCAAGCACAAAGGATTGAAAAGCTAGGGTTTTGTTATTGAAAAGAACCATTGCTTTCTCCCTTTCCCACAAAATTTTTCTGCATCAGCTGGGTACAACTTCAAGATTACATATGTACCTTCTTGTTTTGCAGGAGAAAATTTGTCAGGAAGAAGACACACTGTGTCCTTCCTCTTCATATGTAAATTTTCTGCAATTCCATAATTTACTGACATCACATCTGGCATAACAACCAAAACTACCTTCCCACAGAACATCTGACCAGAGAGAGGTACACTAGGGAGTGGGGGAAAAAAAAAGCATGCAAAAACCTCCCTGCCAGAAAAGATGAAGAAATTGCATTTCTGCTATGTGTAATTCAAAGTATGCCAACATTCACAATCCATTTAGAAGACAGTATTCTGGATGCTAAACATCATCACATGAAATGAAACATCATTCGTGAAATTGAAATTTAAAATATATACAGAATTGATGTTTCAATAGGTGAGTTAATTCAAGGGGAAAATACCTTATTGTAAACTAAGATGTACATCTAAAGAGGCTTAATCTGACAAACAGATTAATTAAAACCACATGTAATAAAGAATGTCATTTTTCAGGTTTTGTTAGAACATGAACACTGTGTTGGAGTTGGAAAAAAAAAAAAACTGGCCCTAAAGGTGGAAATTTGAGAAGCTCTATGACGAGTAAATTGTCAGCAAAGACATACAAGAATATTCTAAACCAAGCTAATGAAATACTGGTTTCTTCACTGTGAAGGTTTATTATAGGTTGTGTTATGACATTGTTACAGTAATAGCTGTATCACTACTGAAGAATAAACTCCTAAACTCAGACCAAGTGGTGAATTTATTCTATGGCTCTTGGCAAAACAAAATTACAAGTATTACATAATAAATGCAAATCCTTTTCTTCTTGAGTGTCAAAAAGCAATGATTACATAACTGAATAAAGAAAGTAGAAGGATGTGTCACAGTAAATATTAAAGCTTTTGTAGTCTGCAGAGTAATAGAATAAAACATTTTAAGGAAACAAACAGATTTTGTGATAAAAGTAACTGTCCCATGTGACCTATCTGAAATGTGATATCTGATCTGACAACATTTTGAGCCAAGAATATGTTGGCTTTTGGGTGAAAATGTGTTATTTTTCCAAGTTGAACCTTCATCTAAAGATAACTTAAAATCATAAGAATGTAAAAAGTCATAGGCATAAAGCATCTGTACACAAGCATAATTCTGTTTTTCTCTAAAGAGAACAAATAAACTACTCATGCATACTAGCATTTTCAGGATCATTAATTCTGCACCATTTGGGGGTATTTTCCACTTTCTGTCTTCTTAAATTATTTTAAAGGCTATTTAACCTGGATCTTGGTTACTCATATTCAAAACAATCTCAAAATATTCAGGCATTAATCTCCCCATGGTAAAGCAGTTTTTTGCTACTTCAGATTTTCTCTTATTGAGATACTGGTCTCAGGTGCTGAGCAGCAAGGTACCTAGCTTTAGTACAAAAGTCAGAAACCTGAGAGGAATGCTGCCTGCCTGTCTTTTCTCCATCTGTCACAGTTCTCACACAGTATGGAGAAGACAGGCATTTAGTTCTGTTTTCTGGATAGTGAAGTTCAAACTTAAATACTTTTTTTACAGCAGGATAATGAAGCTCAAACACCACAGACTACATTCCAGTTAACTCCTGCCATAGTGTCTCAGTACTTTTAGGTCTCTCCTAATACACAGTGAAAACCAAACCCATGATTTCCTAATGTAGTAATGCATCAATATAAAGATTTTCAGCTTGATTTCATAGTTAATATCATTTCATAATAAATAATACAAGGCTGTCTTTTAAATAGATGTTTATACCTTTGTGCCATGTTTCAAGTTTGACTCACATAACAGAAAGCTCCTTAGAACATCCTCAGTGCAACTAATGCAAATAAGCAACTCTTTAATGAGGAGCTTTTACTAGTTTTTTCTACTAGACAGCAAGTTTATTTCAAGCACAGTCTGATTACATGAAGAATAAAAGTGGTTCTGACCATCAATAAAGACTTTCAGTTCATATCTATGGCTTAATTTTGCTATCCTCACTAGCACTAAGCCATTCTTCATCCCTCCAGTAGTCTCACTGAACATTATTCATATTTTCATGTTCACATCTAAAGGTAAAACTGACTCTACGTAGGAGTTCATAAAGAGAGAATGATCTATTTACTCCATACCCTGAAAGCTATATGAACCAGTTCAAAAATAGTTGCCATTGACTGAAAGGGAAAAGTAGATTGCATGTTATAATATCAACTGCCTTGGAGTTTTTCACTTTGAAATACTAATTTTACCAACGTGCAAGTTAATACAAGTTCCATTCTGTATTGACAGAAACTACAAAAAGGTTATAGGAGGTGCAATAGTCTATCAAAGTTGATTCCCAAAAGCTTTAGAAAAACCTCAAGGCTATGGAGAGGAAATGCAGATATAGATGAGAAAAATACAACCCAGATTAGTTCTGAGATCCATTTTTTTTAAGCCCCAGGAAAAGATATATTACTCTATAAGTAATTTTTTCAAACTAATTTCCAATGAATAAAAAAGTGAAACGAAATTAAATTGCCTGTATGTTTTCACATTAAAAAAACCCCACCAAACTTAGAAAGGACATAAAATCTCACCAAACTTACAAAGGACGCAAAATGTCAGCAGTAGAATCAAACTATCTGAATACATTGAAGCCAATTTGATATGATTCAGCATACTTATCTAACTATAATGCATTGCTCAATTAGCACATCTTGATAATACATATTGTATTGAAGATCTTAGTTTTTAATGTAGTTGCTTTAAACAAAATATTAATTCCTCAGGGGATCTCATATTTTTATTTTGGAATTTAGTTTTAAATTAAAATCACGTATTAACTGAATAAAATAATGCCTTGATAAAAATTATTTTTGAAACATAAGTTATTTATTTATTTATTATATATTTATTTATATATTATTATTTAATTATTTATACATTTATGTGTTTCTATTTCTATACTTAAAAATGTAATTTCAGCCCCAGAAATGAAATATGCAAAAGCAGTATTTAATCACTAAGTCAACAAGTCAACTTTTTAACACCTTCTAGAGAGATTATTTGAATTTTTTCATGTTTTTTTGTTTTCTCATAATACTCTTCCCAGATTTCAGTCACTTCCTAAATATATTCATTGCATTTTGTCGCATTTGATATGCCAGTGATTCCTCCCTCACAGTGAAACGAAAAAAGAATTTTTTCAATCTTTGAATTTCATCGTATATTATTGGACAGTACACCAGATACTTTCAAGAATGTGAAATAATTATTTTTCAGCTTTAAGTCCTAGATACATAGGAAGTGAATCCATTATCATTGCACTTTATCAGCTTCAAGACAGTGCCTCTTTCAGACTTTCTCACAAACCATCAGCTTTAGGTGTGAAAGATTTATAGGTTCATAACTGTGAATATTTTTTCCTCTACCCCAGGGTGTGCAGGGTTTTCAGTCAAAACTCAGCTCTTGTCTAAACAATTGCAGAGGTGTTTTCCAGTACTTTGTGACTTTGAGAACAGAAAGGTCTGGGTTTTTCTTCCTTGTTCCAATAGGGCCGGGAGAAATTTCTGCTCCAAACAACGCTTGCAAAAGTGCTGTTATGAAGTAAATCATGCTGCCTCATATGTTCTCCACAGAGATGACAATTATCCACAAATTGGATCTCTGGATGTGTTTTACAAGTCTTCCAGCCGTGTTCACAACCTCTTAATTATGCCCTTGGAGATACTGTCTTCAGTTCTCCCGTCCTTACCAAACCTAAATTTTATACATGATATGTCAGTACTATGCCCTCAAATGCTGATTCTTATATCTAGATTTTATAACTTTGAATTTTTCCCACTTTCTCATCTGACATTTTTGTGTGCAGCTGTTGTGAAAACCATGCCTCTTTGCAGCAGTTATTACTGGGGAGGAGTGTTTGTCTGGCGTTGGCTTTAGCAGAACCTGAAAGCTTGTCTAGGGTGCTGGGAGAGCTTTCTGTACCTCACAGCTTTTTCCATGACATAAATCCACACTGGACTATCAGCACGTGCTAATCTCAGATACTCTGGTCAAACTGGTGGGAGTTTGTAACAAGCAATTGAGGGAGCAGCAGCTTCTTGAAGCACCTCTGACTGGCAGAGCCTTTGGAGCCAGTCTTCAGCAGTCAGCTCAGCTGTTTTACATTGGCCCTACAGTATACCAAAGACTGCATGGCCAGACACAAATTTTAGTGGAGCACAGGGGGCACGTCTGGTCACAGTGAAGATTTCTGAGCCCCATCAGTCACATGCTGTTTTGTGAGGCTAAAATTCAACCTAAATCTGCCTTGTTTCCCTTGCACATATCTGGTGTGTCAAAAGGTAGGCTGTGAACAGTTAACATGCTTTCAGAAAAAACATTATTTTCTATTACCATTATGCAATCACTTACTAACTTCCTTAATTTTTTGCTTAACCTTTTAATTCAAGCAAAGGTTTGCTTTTGATACATGTAATTTAACTAGAAAATATTACAAGAAAATGTGCAGGCTTCCTATTTAGCTCTCTCTTCCACTTGGGCCAGTTAAATAAAATTTGTCCTGACAGCAACAGTGCCATTCTGATCAGTTAGGCTCAGCCTCAGCCAGTATCTCACGAGACCAAACCCCTGCAGTCATTCAGAAAATTGATAGAGAAAGCACTTGGATGTGGTGAACAAACTTGTGTTCGGGATCAACTCCTTCAACAGGCAGAGCAGTGAATGATAAAGCAGCTCTCAAAAGGATATTTTGTGCTATTAATATTTTTATAGTAATTATTTCTATGCATTAAAAAAAAAAGGAATTATAGCAAAGTAGATCTTCCCTTTGTTGCTTTTCATTAGGCTTGCTTTGGAATAAAAACTTGTTTTCTTGTGTCTCATTTTGTACAAGCTCTGGACTAGAAACATTTCCCTATCATATAAGCAATTCACTCTATGACTGTACATTCATCTACAGTGCAAAAAGGTTATGACTTTTAGTTCAAAGAAAATTACTAAAACAACATTTTTGTTTCAATGAATGAAGACGGCTTCATTGAAATTTAATCTTTGGCACTGGTGAATGAGGCAAAATATAATTGGCAGAGGATGTTCAGAAATGTGCTTTAGTTTATCTACAGGCTAGTAAATAAAAATTTCTTTCTGCAATTTGAACACAAGAAAAGAAAAGTTGTATTCTTTTCTTTTAACTAGATGTAGAGGAAGGATATAATATTGGTTTTCATCATGAAATCCATGCAAATCTGCTTTGAGGGAAAATTAATAACATTAAGCAGTAATGGGAGAGGTGAAGTAATGGACATTTCCCCTTAGCTTTTTATGAACATCTATTTTAAAACAGACAAATTACATTGACACATATATCCACTGACAGATAAATTCTGGATGTAACACATAAATTGCATTATCAGGTTGGACATCAGCTTCCTAAACCTAATCACAAGAAGTTAAACTACTTATTTTGTTATGTTGCTGGGGCCATAACAGCCCTGGTATAATCTTTTTCCAGTGAACCATTATTGAAACTTGCATATTTTATAGCAACAAAGACAGCTAGATAATCTCCTCTGTGTGTGTTCACACGTGTATTGATGGGAGAAACAATTCCATACCTGCTGTAATTTTTCAGAAATATACTTCATTGTTGCTAGCATCTGTATTTTATGCAAATAAATATTGAAAAAATATTTCTGTGCTCTCTCTCTAGTTTTTCAGTATATTCTTACTCTGAATGGCCTCTTTTAATGAACCTTATAAGTGTTCTTGGCAGCTAACTGGGAAATGTTAATCAAGGGTTTCACTTAACAAGGAGCTGCAAATTATCCAACTTGTTGAGTTTTCCGATAGTCATCTTTCAAATTTAATTATTGTCGCTGTTTTTCACCCACCACTCAAAGAAAATTATTTGACTATTTTATAAATTGCATTATCAAGGATTTTGCATCACTTTAATAAATAATAACCCTGCCAAATTCTTATAGAACATCACTCTAGTGAGCTATTAGCAGGCTCTTAATGGTTATCATTTCAATACATCTGATAAGTATCACAAGTCTTTATACAGAAAAATTATGTGAAGAAAGAAAAGCCCCATGGGCCTTGCTGCAGCCATTATTATGTTGGTAATATACACAGAAACAGAGAATGTCTTCCCACTCTTCCAGCTGTTTAAGCAAGTACTGCCTGTACGACAGGTAATAATTATTTTGTGAAATCATCACAGCAGGAAAGTGAATACAGCTCTCCCACAGACTAGAGGCAAATGCTGAAATTCTGGGGCAAGATGAGATTTAAGGCACTCCCACATCTTCACTGAATTTCTTCAGCTAGAATTGATCGGTATGTTGTTTTCAGCATTATTTTGATGTCCTTTGGTGTTACTGCACAGCTAGTGAGTTCTCTGACTTGGATATTGTTAAATCTTCTGGGATGTGGTTCAAGCACAGTGTCACCAACATTGTGACACCTGATTCCAGTTTACTGATTAGTCTGAAAACTGACTAAACATTAATCTTTTGTTCAGTGTTAGGTATGTATGCTGGGATTATTCAGAGCATCTCTTTCTGAAAAATAGATTCAATATCCTTGGAAAATCCCATGACACTAAATGAGTTAACCAGAAACCGAAAAACCTGAAGAATCTCCTTCTGACATAGGATGGGGTAGTAATTTATGGAAAATGTGGGGTTTGGTGAAGCAGAATTTACATTTTATTGGAGACAAACTACTATTGAGAAGTCCCTCTTTCCAATTTTTTCATTTGTATCTCAATACAACTGCAATGAACTTAATTTTGTTTTCTTTGTTTGTAATGTCTAGGAATATAATTATCCCTCAGAGGAAAGCTTTCAACCAAACCAAATAAAAGCACTTCTGCTGCAACACTGGTGTCTATGAACCATTGTTTGAGCATGTTAATGCGCTGCTGTAGCAATAGATAAGGACAGAAGTATGTGGTCAGAGAGGCCAGAGATGTTTATAAAGACTCTTTGGGGACTAAGAAACAATCTATTCACTAATATAAATCATGAGCTGTTAAAGTGAAAAATAAAATCTCCTTTGCAGGAATGAAGAAATCACCAGACATCAATGGAATTACATTTGGGGCACTTATGTATTATTCAGTAGACAATAGAGGATGTAGTAATTGATTTTGGAGAGGATAAGATTTGTCCAGATGAATCTTTCTAAGCCAGCTAAAGTCTTTTTCACCCCATTAGTATCCCCAGCAGCTAAGTCATGGCCAAAAAAAAGCACTAAAATGAGGATAAATTTAAAAAAACTCTGACTAGGGATTAAGACATTTGTAACAGTGCTGATGCAGTGTTTTTCATGTTTTTCTACCAAAAATCAAACTTTCTTTCTATTTTTAAGTATTCTGTTTAATCACAATTACCATAGGAATTGCAGACAAATCCAATTTGACTTGACTTTCTTGGATGTTTAGAAGATACTTCTGCCCACAGACAGTGTCTGCAGCTTATTTGCTTTTCTTTAGAAAAGGGGGGTATTTCAAAAGAAATCTCAGTGTTTGTGTAATTTCGAAAAATCTTCTGTAATAAAAAATAAAATCTTCTCTCTAAAAGGGAACCTTTTTCTGCCGGGGCTTAATTGAACAGTATGGGATATTAACACTCATTTTTCTAGGCAAGTTTATCAGATTCAGTATTTTTTCTGTCACATTAAATATATTAGAAGACTGAAATCCACTGTTAAACCAAGTATCAAATCTACAGAGAAATTGACACCTAACTCTTTTTTGACATATAAGTACTAGTAAACTATTATACTTGAGCTATGGCAAAGTTATTTCCTAATCCTAGATCCTAGAGAAGCACTTCTTTTCCCCCATGATTTCTCTTTTTATTACCAAATATTTGTTTCTCATTCCAAATATATTTAGTGGACAAGAAACTATTGTCCAGGCATAGAAATACTGCACGTAACTAAAACACCCACTTCTCTCAACAGGGAAATAGAGACACTGAAGTAGGGAGTTTACAAAGATGTAAAATAGCCTAAATCACAGAATCATCAAGGTTCGAATAGACCTTCAAGATCACCTAAGTCAGTTTTCAGCCACCATAACCAACCCTAAACCATATCCCCAAGTACCACATCCAGATGCCTCTTGAACACTTGCAGAGACAGTGACTCCTCTACCTCCTTTATCAATTTATTCCAGTGCCTAACCACTCTTTCAGTGAAAAAAAAAATTCCTAACATCTAACTTGAACTTCCCCTGGTGCAGCTTAAGGCAATTTCCTCTCATCCTTCCACATGAGACTTGGCAGAAGACTAAACCCCACCCCAAACAACCTCCTTTCAGGTGGGAAGCAACATAAAGGCTGTAGAGAAGTAGCAATTGTAGAGAGCAACGAGGTTCCCCCTGAGCCTCCTTTTCTCCAGATTAAGCAACCCCAGTTCCTTCAGTCACTCCTCACAGGACAGTTTTTCCAGACCCTTCACTACCTTTGTTGTCCTTCTCTGGACCTGCCCCAGCACCTCAATGACTTTCCTGAAGTCAAGGGTCCAGAAGAGAACACAGGATTCAAGGTGGGGTCTCACTGCCTTGAGAGGAGGTGCAATCTGGTCCTGCTGGCCTTGCTATTCTTCACATAGGCCAGGTAACCACTGGCCCTCTTGGTCACCTGAGCACACCACTGGCTCATATCCAGGGTGTTGCTGGTTCTACACCAGCACCCTGAGTCCCCATTCCTTGCCCTTGCCAAGGTTGACATGGATTTTATCTTCACTGCCTTCTTCCAGTCCTCAAGTGTCCGTCCAGATTTTTGCTGGAATTCTTGCTTCTCAGAATGCAGTTTTTGAAAATGAAGATTTGAGATATTTTTCCTCTATCTTTTGTGCCAAGAAGATCCACATGTTTATGACATTGTGAACTTCATTTTCTATAACTGCGAGATTGGCTTTTGTGAAGTTTCTGTGAGTTAACCCTTTGGCTTGAAGGCCAATTCTCTTGCCCTGTTTGAAACTACATAACCAGTGTGTAGATAAATGTTTTGTAGATTAAATGGAAAGTATTACATGTTGGATTAGATAGGAACAGTGTGTTATGCATTTGACTGAAGACTATTTAACTTTTGTTGGTGCAACTACTTCTTGTGTTACTGAACAGGTCAGTTTCCCAATGAGTCATTGCCTTCTTGGCCTTTCTCATGCACTGCAAAACAGCTTTGTTTAATTCTAGGTGATTTTATGCACTATATTAATATTAATCAGTACATAAATTTTTATAACTTGTTTTTCACTGTTCTCATTACATGCCTTTTCTATTTTAAGCAGTGGTGGACAGAAAATATTGATCATGAAACTGGAAGGTCAAATGACAAGGTTCTAGAAGAATCTGAGGAAGAGCATATTTTTTGGTGCTAACATTTTGACAACTATTTTTTCCTGCTTGATGTGGGTTATTGTATGCTCTCTGTACTTGAAGCAAGATAGTATGGTGATTTCACTAGTAACAATAAGCATCCCATTGGAATGGGAACTATGTTATGTAACTATTTCAACCTTAAAAAAGAAGGAAATATACCCAACTTATAATTCCAGAAACACCTGGATAAATTTAGCTATTTAAATGAGTTATTTAGTTATTTAAATAATGCAGAAATATTACAATCTACAGTATAAATAATTTCCAAAAGAATTGCACTTGTGAAGTCAATGAGTTTGTCCATAAAATGCAGCAATAGCTGCAGAGGATTGCTTACTGTGAAGTAAGTAGTGCTGTATTTTGAGCACCATGTATAATAAAAAAAAGATTTAGCCTCAGGCTGGTATCGCACAATCATTATGGCTCTTACATTATACACATACTTTAATTATGCTAATATGGTTATTCTGTCCATTGAACCCACATATTAAATTCAGATGATTAAAGTCATTAGCACCATAAAACACCCAGATAAAACTATGGGATGAATATGAAGCAGCATAAAAGATAATGTTTACTTTCCCAAATGTTGACCTGCAAACTGCTTTTGGTGTATAAAAATAATCCAAGTATTATATATGCATTAAAAAATTTTAAGTTCTCTTAACGATTTGTGGGAGAAGACTAAATAATGTTCCTGTGAATTTTCAAACCTTAACTTAGGATGTGAATGTGCGAAATTAGAGCCTTTTCCAAGTCCCTTCCTTCTTGCTCATTCAGTTCTCATTTTGTCTCTCATTATACTCCACATGTACTAGTTTTACCATAGAGACAAAACTTTTCAACAGGGAAGAAAAAATTAAGAGAGAAACATGACCACACTGAACATTAATACATAGCACAAATCAATCAAAACCAGCCCACTGTCTTGGAAATACTACTTTTTGTTTCTGTTTTCATCAGCTTTTCTTAACTTCTTCACAAGTACACTAATTACGGTAGTGGAATTGTTTGAAATTGGGTGCGGAAAGTTGTGATTTTATGTTAGATTTTGAACTGAAGGGTGATGTGGACTTACAAGAAAATTATACCTTTTGTTTCATAGCATTTAGAGGACAGAACTGCTAAGAAAGTCAAAGACAAAAGAAAAGAGAGAAAACAAGCCAACAATAATTGCTCCTGACAACCATAGGTCAGCTGCTGTTAATAGATGTAATTTTTCAGCCCATCTCTAATTGTTGTTCAGATTGAATAAATGATCATTTTTTCTCTTTCAAACTAAATAACAAAATATCCTCAGTAACTGGCATTCATTATTGGTGATGTTACATTGCCATACAACATTTATATTTCTGAGAAGCTTGATTTTAGATTGTCTAAGAAATAAAAGTAAGGCTGTGTCAATGGACAATCATCTAGACAAATTTGAAGCATTTTGTCACTCCCCCTGAGAAAGTTCTCATGCCTCTGCCTTCTGCTTATAGTGTCACCAAATATCAGAGGTGTATCCAGCCTATCCTTTCAAGCATGGATGTTCTTTTTTTAAGGCAGCATCTTCTGGCATTGTTCAGATTTTTGTTATTATGGCTCTTGACATGTCTAGTGAACTGTTCTGTGAATACTCAGTAGTTTCTTGCATTGAAGTCAGCCTTTGGCGTATCACTGATATAAAGATCAAAATAAATAAATATTTAAATATTTATACTGTAGTCATAAAAAACCCCTCTCAGCAACAGATATATAATGCTTTTAAGAAAAAATAATTTCAACAAAACCATAGAAGTTACACCTATCCTGGAATTTGTAATTGGAGATGCATATACTGCATCCTTTACTTATGTAAATAGTCCTCTTGGTCTTAACAGCACTTACAGGAGAAGTATGACAGTGTCCAACCTGAACCTACCAGATCCTTTGTAAGTATGATGTAAATGATGAAGCTTCATCCAGATCAATACAGGGCTGTCATATAAATTTGGAGCTAGTGGAGATCTGGAAAGGCAAAACAACTCAGCAGGATGCAAATATCAAAGACAACAGAGGGGATCTAGGTCACTGGGGTGTGACAGCACCAGTCAAAGTTATTTGCATGTTCCCTGATTTCAAAAAACTTTGTGGTATGCAGAAAAACAGGAATAAGGAGCCTGGCTACCCTTATGCTTTGTAACTTGTATATCTGCAATATGCTGGCCCAGGTGTACAAATCAGCTCTCTCTTTCAGCATTTCCCCATGAATGGGACAAAATAATTCATATTAGTCTCTTCCTTCAGTCAATAGGCATTATAGTATTGCTGTCTCCTCTGCTTTTCTTCTCTAGAATGCTGATTTGGTAGAGTTCATGTGACACAGCACAACAAAAAGTTACGTTTATTCTAATGCTGTCTCTTTTTGTCCCCCATCATTTACAGTCTGAAGATTTTCATAGGTAATACTGTGCTCATTCAACTTAGGCATTTTTCTCAAGGGAATGTTTTTTATCATCTATGTAATTAGAAGTTAAACAATCTAAGGTCAAAAGATCTGACAAAGACCACAGAGAGAAAAATAGAAACAAGTCTATGCAGTTTCAAGCAAACCAAAATCAAATGTTCTAGTGAACCTGAATCTTCTAAATTATTTCATGTTTTTGTTGGTTTTTTTTTCCCAACCAAAGGCAAGAGAAAGATTATGCCCTGGTCTAAAATCAAATTCTATTTTTTCTTAGCTTTCTAGACACTGAAGCTACAGACCATATATTTCTTTCCACATACACCAGATGTGAAAAAACTGCATGTGGAAAATGAACCAAAAAAACTTCTCAGGTTTTCTATGTGCTTGTGTAATTTTACTCTTCAAGCATGTTTTTGTGAGGCTCACAGTGTAATGTTAGCAGTAAAGCAGTGATGGATCAGAGGGTACAGCAGAAGGAAGGAGGCCAAACCTGGGTGGGAGCAGGCAGTCACACATTCAGACAGAGCTCCATAAAATTGTAATGTTGCATATCATGTGCAAGACAGTGACCTGTACATATATTTTCATATTTTAAAATGTTTAAGTTGGAAAAGACCTCTAAGATCACTGAGTCCAACCATTAACCTAACACTGCCAAGTCCACCACTAAACCACGGCTCTGAGTACCACATCCACTTATCTTTTAAATACCACTACAGATGTGTACATATCCCACTCCTCAAGACAGGTTGTTTTAAAGCTGTCCTTACAGATATTCATAATTGATTCTTCCACTTTTTTGTGCAAAGTAACTGTCTTTCAACTAAATACTGGTCTGTACTAAGTGGTAGGAACAAATGACTTCTCAGACACTTGATCACTGTGTGCATGTAGGTGTTTGAATGTGTTAAAATTTACATTAAATTTTTCACTTATCACTGCTGAATAGGAAAAGTGGTTAGCAGTTTAGATATGGCAAAGACAGCAATTTTAGAAGACTATTGAAATGAAATATCGCATACTAAAATATTTGACCCCTTTCATTTATTTTCTTCTGTGCAAGGCTCCTTTAAGATCAATCATGTTTGAGAAAGTTGCCTTCTGTTCCAGATACTGCTTGAATATAAAAATGGATGCCCATATAAATTTTCTTTATAACTAGTGGATGACAACTGTAGAAGAGAGAAATATTTTGCAGTCTAGACTTTTGATTGTTTGGGGATGTGGGCTGGGAGTGGTGATGTTTGTACTTCTGAAACCTGTGTTTACCTTCCTACTGCAAATGAGGTGCAAGTAACCTACTTTGATAAATGCACATCTTCACCACAAACATAGTCTGACCTTTCTGTATATGACAGTGGCAATAAGCAGGCTTTTGCAACAAGCCTGTGAGAGTAAAAGCAACTTAAAGACACCCTTGTAGAGAATAAGATAAACTTTTTATGGGGCAGGGTCATAATTTCAATACATGAATTTCAGTGTGTAATAATAGCTTCAAATTCATTACTGACCTTTCTGAATATTAGAAAAATGGAAAAATATTGTAAATTTAAGACTGTACACAGTCTCCATAGAAGTATTGCACTTTATTCCATTAATAGTGAGCCCAGGTCATGTTCTCTGAATTTTAATGCAGCTCAGGTTCTGGAAACAAGATCTGTAGCAGTTGTGTAATTTTATTAATCAGGCTGTGTTTGGGTTGATAAATTTATAATTTGCCAGTGAGCAATCACAGCTACATTTAGGGCCATTCATTTTTTCGAGTAAGTCAGGCTACGTGAGGAAAGCAGTTGTTACAAAAGGCAAACTGACAGGGAGTGGATGAGAACAAATAAAACCTTCATCACCCCCCACCACTCAGGCTACAGAAGGCCAGCAGGAACCTCCAGCCAGGCTTCTTGCTTGTTTGTGACTCTCTGCTCCAAACCCTCTAGTTCCCACTGCTGCTCAATCAGATTAGAACTCCTCAGAAAGCTGAAAAACAATCCCAACAAGTACTTTCCTATTCTATTACATAATTTTCTCTAATAAAAAGCTTACTTCTGTTTTTCTGGCCTGAACCCCATGGCCCAAACCCCCACCATGGATCCCAGATCATGCATAGCTCAAGTCCTAATTTCTGGTGTCAAATCAAAGGCAATTCTGTTCTTTTATATCCTTTAAAGTTCTGATATTTCCTGACTTTTACTCCCCATGCAGCTCAGCTCTTGGCATAAATGAAAATTCCACATTAAAGAGCATAGAATTGGCAGAGTGGCATGTAGATGAAGTTACAGATCTCAAGGACACTTTCAAGTTGCAAGAGGTGAATGAACACCCAGTAGATTATGAGTCAGAAAATGTCAGAATAATCATATGAGGATACTCCTATGGCTTACTTGACCTTTTTTTCTTTTTTTATTTTTTTCGGAAAAAACCTTCAACTTTCCTTGCACTTGTTTTCTTCTACTCAGGCATTAAAAACATGCTCTTAAAGCCAAGAAAGCAATTGGAAAATGCTCATACTGTTAATATTTTATACCTTGATAGTGGAATGACTGCCAAAAAAAGATTGCAATTTCAAATGACAATATATGTACTTCAAGATATTTATAATTAACTCTTGTAGAGCTCTTTAAAACTAGAGAACAAAGTAAAATAAAAGTTTTGTGCATGGAGGGCTAGACAGCAAATAACTATTCTTTTCTGAAATACCTTTTTCCCTGACAGAGTAATGCACAACAGCAAAACAAACACAAATCTTCAGAAAATTTTGTCTCAGAGATACTGAGCTGATGCATATTAGCATATTTATCTCAGACTATTTCTGAGATAAATATGCTATTCTTTTCTTTTAAGCAAAAAGATGGACTAGCAGCAGTCTTTTGTTCTGGTGAGGCTGTTGTGAGCTGATTGTTCAGGTTCCTTGCTTCCCTGCTAGCCCCACAACCAGGCTTGAAAATGTCTGCAGAAATGAAGATGTTCCTTTGTCCTCAGCTAAAATCAGATGACTTCAGTCAACATGCATTCTTCAGGAGCCCTGAGGGTTTCTCCTGCAATCCTAGAGCCATCTGCCCAGCAAAGTCTGTTCATGGCAGCCTGGGGGAATGGTCCTTCACCTGCAAGCTCAGGTGAGGTTCTCAGTATTTTAGAAAGCATTAATCAGTTTAATTATGTTCCTACATGAGAACATATTCTCCTATGGGAAAAATCAGAATATGACTGCAATTTGACTACCGAGGCAGAAAATGAGGCTTTTTTTTCAGACTGAAATTATCCTCTAGGGCGAATAGAAAAGATTCAGTAAAAAGACCATTTTGCTATCCAAAAATTATTCCATTTTGATTTTGAGTATTTCCTGTATATAAGTGAGGAATATAATAGAAACTTGCTCTCACTTCCTAGGATAAACTTTATGAATCCTATATAATGGCTGTGATTAACATATGCATGAAAATATTCCGTAAACAGAAAAAAAAATGTTTTGCCAGGGCCTATAGAAATAAGCAGCCCTTTTGCCTAAAAAAGCTACAAACTGTTTGCTCACAGTTATTGTTTCACAGAAAATTCTGCAATCTTAATCCAAGTGACAAGTAACTCCATGAAGAACTTGCCTGAAGGCCTTGTGAAAGCCACCTCAGCCACAAAGGGACCAGGACACAGATGTGTCCTATCTAGTCCACAGCACCAGGGTCCACATCCTTCAGCATGACTGGGCCCAAATTCCCAAGCCATATTTTGCCACAGCTTTTGAATGCACCCTGTGGCATCACAGAAGTGAATGTGGAATGGCAAGGGAACACATCCTTGGGATTAGATTATTGCCCCAATGGGCTGCTGGCTACATCTCATTCCTGCTGACTTCCCACCAGTTTCCCCAGGCAGCTAACACAAAGTGCAATTCATTGTCTGCTTGTAGAAGATTGCTGTATAAATTATAAACCCTTCTTATCACTCAGATGTCCACCCTCAGCACAGAAATAGCTTCTGCCTCCAAGGAGGCTCTGTAGAACAGGTAGATCCTCCTTAGGATTCCAGGTGAGGAGCCACGATATGAGAAGATGCAGCACATCAGTCCCCACGTCAGTTCCCAGCAGGACACTGGCCTGACTTTGCTAATAAAGAATAGTTACCAAATATCCTGATCTACCCAAGAACCCACTAGGATGATACTTGGCAATAACTAAGACCCTATGCCCTTTTCCAACACAGATCTTCATTGCTTACAGCCCTCTATGTGGTATCTACCAGCCTCCTTCTCCTTGGGGTGTCTGCATTAAACCCATGGTGTGCCTGATCGAACAGAGAAGCATAAAAAATGCCATTGAATCATTAATTTTACAACAGAACTTGGTTTGCTTCTGTTTAAAATCAGTAACAAAACATATATTGATATTTGTGAAAAAATAATTCTATCTTAAAATATTACCCTGGGATTC
This sequence comes from Cichladusa arquata, assembly GCA_026413545.1. NCBI lineage: Eukaryota > Metazoa > Chordata > Aves > Passeriformes > Muscicapidae > Cichladusa > Cichladusa arquata. The sequence goes on along the minus strand of JAOTQP010001652.1, from coordinate 30,277,036 downwards.
ATGAGAAACAAAATAAAAATAAGAGCCATGATAACAGTGTTTTCCCAACCTGTTAACATTCCATTCCAACTCTTTTTTTTTTTTTTTTTTTTTTTTTTTGGAATTCTATATTATCTTTTCTAGATATACTCTTTAGTCTTCCCTTTGGAAGACAGATGTCACAATTTTAAATGAAAATCTTAGCATTTTACAGTGAAAAATATTTTTTTGGCAGTAACATCAAAATTGCTGTTCCATTTACTTATGAGCTGCAGATTATATTTATCATTAACAAACTTTCCATTTACTTATGAGCTGCAGATTATATTTATCATTAACAAACTTTTCTTGGCAAGATTGGATTAATCTCTAGTTTGTTTTTTCTTTTTGCTTTCTTGGTCTTTTTAAATTTCAATAAGTTATCATTCATCTACTCTTATTAAGAACAACAAATTCAAATTAATATTAAGTATTCTTCTCAAATATTTATTTTCTTTTCAAAAATCTTTGATTACAAGTGAAAATTTAGAAATATTAAAATAAAGACTTGGAAGTAGTAGGCTTTACATATGAC